>JAOCNA010000013.1:6176289-6189257 GCA_026546675.1 Papilio helenus | reverse complement strand
GTTGCGACTCTATTATAAAATACTAGTTCACTGACTACACGCTCTAATGTACAGCTATAAAAAAACAATTCAATTGTTTAATATTAAAATACTGGCGCCTAAATATGCATGTGTTCTAACAGACTGTTTTACATCTGACATACAGACATACGTTGTAACATTCGCATTTATAATATTAGTGAGATATAATTACAAATATTAATTTCGACTATGAAAAGTTCAATTTAACCTAAAGTTTCTAAGCAACACATAAACTTACATCATATATCAATTCTGTTCTAAAAAGGCGAAGGGTACACGAGTACGGACGAAGCGATAAAACGTTTCAAGTGAACAATACATGAATAGTTTGAGAGCGCATAAATCAAGTGTACCATAGATCAGTGTAAGAGGTTTGTGTAATGGGTCGTCGACATCCGCAGTGGACGCGGCTACTGCTTCCCAGCGCTGCTCTACGGAACTTAATTTATAACATCGCTGTATGACTTTTGTTTTTAAAATATACTATTGCAACATCTCAATAGACAATAAACAATACAGCAACAAAAGATGTTTTAAAAGTGTTTGTTTATAATTCAGTGAGATAAAAATTACAGTTGTTTAATTTATCTAAGTGAGGCTAGTGAAATCTTTGTTAAATTCGACAAATTTATAACTTAACTAGATGTCGCCTGGGACATCGTTCGCACGGAATAAAAAAAATAAAGTAAGCTTATGTGTTCTTCCAGATGATCTACATGTGTTAAAATTTTCAAAAAGATCCGTTAAGCCGTTTTGGGGGTACGTAGTAACATATATATCCATCTAAACATGTATAAGTCAGAAGCTAGGAAGTAAATTAAAACAAAATTCAAGTGAATTATTCTCGTAGTATTTTACAAAATAATCGCAGCCAAAAAGCGAGAAGCGGTAACTAGAGTGTATCTGTCTCAAAGCTTATCCATGCAATTAAACGATTAAATCTTTCCGAATTAGTTTAACAACCTCAATTATCTGGCGCAGGTTTTATTAGTTTTGTATAAAATGTTCTGCGAGCGATCGACTGCGCTGCAACTACGGGATTAATCAAGTTTCCATTCTCTCGGCTTCCTCAACAATTTCCTACTGAACGAGGTAATAAAGAGACCAGCAAAAAACAAATAATATACTCTGACGGAACTTTAATAATGCGACAGGTTATGTGTATGTGTATATTTTGAAATGTAATCTTACAATATTAGTTTTTACTTTTAGAAAACTATTATAAAAAAAGTCACATCTGCATACACAAAAATTGCTGTTGGAAAAATGATTAATTTAACATGGAATGAACATAATTAAAAAGAAATAGTATTATTAGATTTTTATTTTGTATTTCTTTTATAAAGAAAATTTGTTATCTATAGAAAAAGAAAATTTCCGTTGTGTAAATAAATCACGTTAGTGTATGTAGGTCGAGGAAAGCGATTGATATTTTTCTACGTGTCAAGCCCTTGCGCCCTTCTAGCCCATTAATCGCTCGAACGCTTGAAAGCCTTCCATTCAAACAATAAAGGAATAGTTTTCCAGTACATAAATCAAAAACATATATCAGCGCAGAGAGCGGGATTACAGCCGCCTCTACAATTTAGAATTTCACCTTTCTGACGTATTCTACTATGAAAGTAATAATAGAAAATCTTCTTGATACTAGAAATATGCGTATTCAAGTGAACTATCATGTTTTAGTTTCCTAGTTAATTAAAAAATTAAAACTTATATGTGTCTAAATAAGAATATCCCTAGTTACAATCATGTGCCTAATGTAATGTATTCTTATATGATAATGTAATCAATACGTTACCTATTACTAGAGGCAATATAATAAAGTATTGTTGCATTATTTGTATTTAAAAAAAATCTAATCTAAATTCCTTAAAACGTTTTAAATTATAATAATACTTTCTTGTCTCTGTGCGCTATGCAGTTGTTGGTAGCTCAGAGTTAATTTGTAAATAACTTACGTTATTCGCAACTAGTAACGTTAGAGGGCGCGGATTCCGGAGACGAGATGCCGCGGGCTGCGCTTTCGATGCGACGCGACGACGACGCGATGACGAGACTCTTCCAGTTTCATATTCTTGTAAAATGTTGAGCGAATCTTTTATTCAAGATTATTTTACAGAACTCTACTTATACATACTTATATTTAAGACAGATACGAGTATGTCTGTGTTTTAAATTCTTTTATTTACACTTTAATGTTTCTTTTTAATTATAGAATCAAAAACAATAGAAGGCGGATCATCCATACAACATTCATAAAATGAATTTTAATGCGACAGTTTTATAAAAGTTTGTCTACGTTCGCGGCTGCATTTGTTTCAACAAAAAAAGATACTTGAAACCGTGTTATTGCATTTGGCGTGCTTCTACAAACTGAATTCTTCAAAGTCATAATAAACTTCGCCGCGCTTTCTGCAGCGGTATGTCGCCACAATGTCCGCGTGACGTTGAACGAGTGTCTCTCTATGTACCGAGCGGCCTTTCTAGCTATAGTAAAACAAATTAAACACTTTTTAAGCGACATTTTTATATAGTATAATTAGATAATAACATTTTACTGATCTTCTACTTCTGTATTATTATAAAGTGACAGGTTCCTGACTTAAATAAAACATTAGTTTTCAATTCTTTATTTCTCTAAAAGAAGCATCCAACAGAATTGAAATGTCTGAACTCTGAACATATTATTACGTCCTTTTCTTACTAAATCTAATAATAAAAGTTCTTAAACGTACTTGGAAGATACTTCAGTTTTCATAAAACACATATTCCTTTCAGGAATACTTGTCTTTTAATAACTTTTTTCTCGAATCTCATTTCAGAACTTTTTACATTATAAGAATCATCTTGATTTCTTAAATGTTGCTGCCATTTCTTAACTTGAAATAAAAAACACAATATTAACGAACTCTAAGAAAATATTCTATAGACTTCAAATTCTTATGATGGTTAAAATTTTCTCGAAATCAAAACCATGAATAGTCGAAACGATAGCTTATCATTGCATATGTTTTCATGAAATTTTATAAGTTTATTAAATGTGTTGAAAATTCAATTTTCCAGTAAATTAAATTTCAAATACGAGTCCATTTTCACAAATACCTTTTACTATAGAAATTAAATTATTTCCAGCTCATTTTGAGTCGACATTTAATTATACTACATTCAACCAAAAAGATTTTCTATTTTGCTACCAATAACTGATTTTTAAATTATATTTTGCTAACTTCTAATGTAAATATAATAAAATAATGCGTTTCGACAGGTTAATTTAATATTATTAAAATTTAGAAACGAATTCAGGTGTATGAAAAAGATTTGGATGTTAAATATTGAACACCGATGTATTTTTCGATACCGGTGTCCCGCCATAAAACTTTCAGATGTGCAATAAAAGTCCGCGGCCAGTGTAAATCAAGCCAACGTTGCAGTGCTGCTTCTACACTCATACAGCATCGTGTTAGAGAATATTTATTGCTTATACTAATTAATACATTAAAGAAAAATAAGATCTTACAAAATATGTTTAAAAGCTGGAAGGTGAGTAACGCTATAAACGGATATCCTTAATCAAGCCTATCGAACAACTTATTACACACTTATTTCTGTTTAAAAACATGAATGTAAATATATGTTTAATATTAAAGAACATGTAAATTTTATTCAAGAAACACTAATTATAATTTTAGATTCAAAATCATACGTTTATATGAAAAACTTGGTACGTGTTTTTAAAAATAAACTAACGTCGCCGCAATGGAAAGGCTTTGATGGCTTTCACCTAAACCCTCAGAGGAGGCGCGCGGAATGTTAAGTTCGCACCCCTCCGCCCGCGGCTCGCCCTCCCCCGCACATCCCCGCACGCCTTCGCACGCGCGAACCCTTTTATTTTACAACCTCCAATTCATAGCAACACTTTTGAATTTAAAGTTAAATATAAATGTTGCCATGTTTCAGTGTGAGGCTGCAATTCCTGAATAAAAACACGAAGTTATTTAACATCCAGACTATCCTAATGACCACGTTAACACTCCGTTTACATTTTTACTGCATAAATTTTATTTAATAACACAAGTTATTTTTCCTTTAAAATAAATTAATATTTCCTTCACATCTGAAATGACACCGTTATTTTGTATCCAATTAAATATATTTTTAATTTAAAATAATATGCGTATTTTGCTGGCAGGAGGTGCGGGGTGAGGGTACAAACGGCGGGGTACATTGCACACGGGCGCTCAGATGGTCTGGTCTGGACGCCAGCCAGCCGCACCGCAAACTTCCCTAACCGGGGAAATTCAAATTCTGAAGCTCCAATTAAATAAAGTGCGCGCACTTCGGAATTATTTCTATTTGAATTTGTTTAATATTGGGTAACAAGTGATTTTATTTAACACACTTGAATGCACAAAGATTACAGTGTGGGTTTACATTGTTTCTGTTATAATCACTGTGGTTTTAATCACTGGACTGGAATACTGGAACACCTGTAACGATAATTGTCGCGTTAATAGTAATAAATAAAATCTTAAGTTTGAGATATTCGGGACGTTGTTGAATATTTGTAGGAAATTCAAAGTAGATTCGGGCCAACGCTCCATTGGCCAAGTATTTCTATTAAGAAATTGGTTGCTCTACATCCAGTACGAGTACCTCAAAGCGCTTTGAGTTACTCAATAAGGACTACAGTAATGTACATACTGATGTACACACAAATACAATTTATTGAATAATCTGCTATACCTATGTGAATGTACCTAGTATGTATGTATAGTGTACCTATGCATGTAATATTAATTTAATCTCTAAGTTAGCGTCTTAAGTAGAATGATATCAATCTTTGGTTGAAGATTTTTAATTATAATATGATCTAGCACACATTAGGTCCTACGAGGCAATTCTAATGATTGTTGACAAAATTGTAACGAATGCACAGTGCTGCCAGTCTTTTATTTATGGAAAAAATGTAAAACTATAGACCTTTAGGTGAAGCTAGGCTCAATGAAAAATGAAGCGTATAGCCGAATCCGTCGCCAAAAATCGACAATAGCAAGGTATTGTTGTGATTTTTGTTTTCCAGTGAAGGCTTTAGTATTCATCAGGCGGCGGGTGTCGCTGCAGATCACGCATACGTTTAATCTATCACCGTCGTCACGGGGAAAGGGAGAGGGGTTGCGGGGCTCGCTTTGTGCCACGACTTGCATGAACTCTGAATTTAGATGCGGATACGATACTGTAACTTTAAAAGAAATAAATACATGTTTTAGATAATCTGGAACCTTCTTAGAATATAATGGTAGGAGGTTGGTCGTATCTTCAAGTTGGTCACCAAATAGTAAGAATACACGCTACCCTATACCGTAGAGGTGAACTATTAAGCATGGAGTATTTAGGCGTAGAGGGTCTACGCCTAGAACTGTCACAGTAGATTATAAACTAAAGTGTTTACGTTACAATATTATACTTAAGTTATTTAACAAAGATGAAATAACATACGATTTCAAACGCAAATATTTTATTCGATTTATAAGGTTTAACATTTCCAAATCAAGAACATTTCAGAAGGTATCGGAGGATTAGCAACATTTCGACGTCGGACGCTCGCTGCAATACTTTTCAGCGAGGTAATAAAAGTCTATTTCATTGGACGTAAATCAGTTCGGCCGCGGTCGTGCGCCGACGTTCTGCGGTATTCATATTCACTCTACATTTTATACATGACTTTGATTAACTTTATACAGAAACATTTGAGGTTTGTGTATATTACATTAATTAATATTGCGATACAGACCAGAGAGTTGATGTAAACCTCGTTAAACAAGACCAAGCCCAAACGAGTAAAGTAGTTTTCAGATATCTTAGCAGCTCTTAAGTTCAAGTAAAGGATGCGTGGAGAAGGAACTGCATAGAACGCAGATAATCTTAGGTAACCAAAATATTTGAAAAGATCCGTATTGAAGCCGCTTGACGAATAAGGAGGTATGACCAAAAAATAACAATAATAAACAACAATAGGTGGGAGTCACAACAAACAAAGTGTTCTAACTCGCATTGATAAATAGTTAGATCAAATTTAGGTACAGTTAAGAGACTATATAGAGTTCTCGTTTACTGTTATTGTTATAATCACCTAATCCTAACCAAAACAGTGTTTTCTGTCCATAATGCAATACACAAACTAAAGCGATAAAAATAAAGTTTCTGGCAAATTTTCAACTCAACTTGTACGGATATCAAGCGTCAAAGTTTGGACAAACACGAGTTTTGGTCATGAATAAAACATAGGTAAAGTTCCTGTTCGTGGCGTTAATAATGCCAGTAAATTTATTGGCCATATAAATTAAGTCCATGCGAGCAAGACTGTCCCACCGGTGGGCAATCTTCTACATCGGATAACACAGAAACTAGCTCTTTGTGGCACTACAATTGGTCAATTTATTTACTTTACACTATCATTTACATACTTAGATGAGTACTATTCATATTTCCAGATGATGTATAGAAAAGAATGAGGAATAAACATAAATACACGAAAGAACGTGCAAAAAAGTATTGTTTGTATACGTTATGATACGTGAAGTGCGGCCTGGTAGGATTCAGATCGCATACATTTTATTTATTGTGCTTGTGCGGGGCGCGTGTGTCGCTGCCTTTATTGCCTTCCCTTCCCACTGCTGGGAAAGTGAATTTTGATGCGGCCCTTTTATGTCCTCTAGAGTAACGTTTACAGGGATTTTTATTCAGCACTCCTCAGCCAAGATTCAGCGTCGACTTTCCTTTGTTTTCGCTTCGCGTCGCTTTTTAGTATGATTTCTCTTTGATTGTTGTAATAAAACTATTTTAGTATCTTAAATAAATTTTATGGTTTTCCCAACCAAGAATTCACTTAATAAAAAGTAAAATAAGAAATTCTACTGATTCTTGCTAAAAAGAAATTTACAGTATGTAAAAAAATATTCTAAATCAAATGAGTTCAAAAGTTACATGAGAAATTACTTGTGGTACTTTATATTAAAAAACGAGTTAAAACGCTTATTCAACAAATGGGTGAGTTTTATCAATGTTATTTTAAACAAAGCAAAAGACAAACTGATATTGAATGTTTTTTAAATTCCTTGTTTGCCTTTATTCGATGTGGACAAAAAGCAAATATGTTTTTAAATAAAGGGGAAATTTTCATAAAAACAAAACAATGACAACGAATTTTCGGACTTTCAAAACATGTTATATGCACATTCGATTATGTCCACTCTAGTAGCTTGAAATAAATTTAAATCTTATCTTACCAAAGCTATAAAACTGTCAAATGTGTTGTGAATTTATTGGTAAATTAGTTTTTGTTCTTGCCATCGTCCTCTGTTACTATGGCAACCAAGTCACCCCCCTTCTCCCCAAAGAGCAATCTGGTCGAATTCAGCAAAGGCAAGAGGAACATTTGTCTTCATTGAGTGAATCTCCGCTTTAGTACAGTCAATCCTTTTACAGAGCATTACAACGATTTGGCTGCGCCGTGTTTTTGATAACGGCCAAATGGATTTTCTTTTAAATGTAGACAAAGAACCTTTGAAAATAAAGTCACTTTCGAAAAACTAAAACATAATTATTAACAAATACAAATAAACCAGCGCTTGACCACGATCCTACGTAAACTTAAGTAAAGTGGTCGACGAATGGTACGCGCTAGCTTGGTCAGTACTGATTCACCCTGTTCTTGAAGGCACCCACGTTATAACTGGACGGGTACACTACCGCCGGCAACTTATACAATCTACTTATGTTTTTATACAATGGTTTTGGTAGTGGTAACTTACTGTTAAGAACACAATGAAATATATAGTGAAGATACATCAATACACGTTCAAACTCACGATATTCCGTTCGTAAAATATTTAATAAAATATTAAGTACCCAATATTTGACTTGTATCCCCGAGAGGTACACATTCCATTTCATATAAACCCAATGAATTGTGCGTAATACCATCAAAGTATCTGAATTATACTTAAATTATTTATTTCGTATGCTTTGGGAAATAAATTACTTACAATAGGTAACATGTGGAGAAGCTCAAATTGATATTTCGCTTTGCTTATTTAAAAAATCAAGGACAAATAGAATTAAATGTACTGTCGATACGACACTAACAACGAAAAAGTTTTAACAAAACTCAACAAAGTTTATGATCGTAACGATATTTTAGTTTATATTCAGCTCCGGCGCGCTATCAATCACTCCCTTCAGGTAGAAATCTCAAATCCTAATATATTGTGCTCCTCGTACATTTATACGAAAGTGCTTCGTACATTACTACGCTTGTATTTTTTAAAATAACTCAAGATACCGCAAACTAGTTGCATGTTAAGCTAATATTTTCATTCTATTTGAATATTTCCACATAAATTATTGCAATTTATGTGGTTATTTTCATAGCAATGTACGGTTCAATTAACCGCTGTTATATTAAAATTAAAATAATGTTAAAAAAATGAAAGCTGTAAATCCCGCTATTTCAAACTACATATATCTAGCGGGTTTTCTACACTAATATTATAAAGATGAAAGATTTGTATTTTTGTATGTATTAAAATAACTCAAAAACTACTGGGCCGATTTCAAAAAATCTTTTACCAATAAAAAGCTACGTTATCAGTAACATATGCTATACTTTTATTAATTTCACGCGAGCGAATTCGCGAGCAACAGCTAGTAATAAATAAATCACAATAATTATTTTTTTTTTCAGAAATATCACCGGCGTCATGCTTTAGTCCACAAAAATCTGTCCAGCTAACCACTAGACTCTAGCGTAGTTCGTTCTGTTATTCGTATTTTTAATTTGTTGAAACAGCGCCGCCGCTGCTACGTGATTCTGCGATGGTTCAAACGTAAATTGAAAGTGGACCGTCCATCCTTTACTGTCGCCAGTTTGCTATTGGATTCACTAAATCCTGTTTTTCTTCCGACATTTTACTAAGCACGTTCATGATAAAATTCTAACTAGATTCTTCTTATAATGAAATAATAATTCTTGTTTGTATCTCTTTATAACAAAAATCGGCCGGTAAATGGGTATGAAAAATAACGTTTAATAAAATAAATATTAATTATAACTGCATCATGTCCGTTAAGTAACTGTTTAGAGACAATTTATAATGTAATATAGAATTGTATGGTATAAATATTGCGGTTAAAAAGGCGATATAAAACATATACAGTATAGTGTTTGTGAACGTTTTGGAGCACAGATCCTGTTTACTTTGTCACGACCTTTGTATGAGAAGAAATATTTATACACTGATAAACGAAAATACATGTAATTTTATGTGAACATACAATATGTACCAAACCAACACTCAAAATGTATATAATTCACTTCAAAGTTTTACGAAATGTTAAACTTACAACTTACAACTGTTTAGTTGCACAACTAAAAATCTAACAGTGTGCGTACCTCAATGTAAGCTGATATCAAAGCGAGACTAAACAATTGTACGATAGTTTAGTATCAGGTGTGCGCACTCTAATTGAAAATTATACATCTAGCAACGTGACTTATACTACAATTATACATGTTTCCTCGTTACTGTTATTTTTTAGAAGATCTTTACTCGAACGTTCGGATTCTGACTACTACTCGTAGTTCAAGTAAAACGTTCAGGAATATAACCGTTAGAAATAAGATGTTCCGCTAATCTCCTATGAAGAGGAAATTTAATGTTTTCTCGGTTCTTATAATCTTATTTCAATCTCGTTGCGAGCTAGTTTTCTTGACACGAACGTGGAGCACTCCATCAACGTCGTGTCGCATTAAATTACAAATATTCTTCTTAACTCAGCAACATTCTGTTCTTATTTAAAATCTTAAACTGTTGAAATTTAAGAAAAATGTTTAATGTATGATATTCTATAGGCTTAAACGAGTAGAATGGATACTGGCAATTGCATTAAATTTAAAAATTACCATTGGCTTTGCAAATTAAAATGTCAAAACGAATTAAAAATCTATGTTTTTTCCAGAGAAAATGCTATTATTACTTACTAAAAATTTCAAATAACAACTACGAGTATAAATGTCCGAAGATATCTGTAGTTTAATTAGTTTTACTACTTCAATTAAGAGTCAAAGAGGAGGACGGTATTTCAGTATGTAAATGTAAAAAGTTGCTAAACAATTTCCATTGAAAATTTAACCGTATATTTTTTAGGGAATGCGCGGGGCGCGGGGCAACAGCGAGCGGCGTTGTTTCCCGTACATCCTGCTTGCTTTGTTGAGCCCCGCTTGCGGTTACCTTATTAATGTACCACTTTACAGTTATTAACAACAATATTTCATATACAGGATGTACCAAAAAGTAACATCAAACGGTACCTACTCCTTCAACAATACTGTTGCGAGATGTTTTCGCGAATTGTATGTCGAGATTAGATATGGCTTTTGTTTCTGTGGAAATTTTTATATTAGAGTCAATGTAGCTTGAATGAAAATTTTAAAGGTTCCGAATTAAGTTTTCCTCTAGCTGTTTTTATTCCTGTGCCCCCCCCGCCTCCTGCGTCCTCCGCAGCCCCCTCGGCCCGCGGCCCGATAGGGTTTAGTGTCATCAGTGTGATTGCTTCGGTCGTCGAGTGCTCCAATCTCAAATCTTTACGATGCTTTCGTAGCATTCGCATAATTTTTCCAGGAATTGGCGCTATAATAAATTTTCGACTTTACAACAAACGGTATAAAAGCTAATTCAGATCGCACAGTTGGATATGTAAAGTAAAAAAGGTTTTATTTTAAGATGATCTTATGTTATCGGTTCACAAGTCGGCAATTGAATACGGAAAATAGGATTTTTTTAGATTTGGATTCTATTTACTAACAACAACTTGTGAAACATAATCCTATGATAAATCTATTCATTCTTTTTAACATGCGCTAAAAGTAAAAATACACAATCCTCTATTCTCGCAGCGTGTCGCTGGTTAATTACAAAATTAGCATTACCAAAGCTTTGCTATGATTAAAACTAGTCTGCGTAGTAAAGTGTTTGTAGAAACACACGCACAGTCAATATTTATACATTGGAATAATGATCAAACACGTCGGCAGTCGACTCGCCGCTAAATAAACATTCATCTGTATTCAAAGCTTTAATATATCAAGTAATTACTTCGCGTATGAATTAATGCTTAAGTCAATCTGCTGAAACTTTAAGCTCGACACTGGCTGAAGGATGTTTGTCGAAATTAATTTATCACGACAATATACGAATTTATATTCTGCAATAATCTGAGTAGGACGATGTCTTAAGGTGAGTACTGATCGATGTTACGCGATGTAATGTAACATGTTACACCGCGTTGCATCGGTCAGGACTCATCTTTACACGAGTTATGTGCTTCCTCGTTGTTATAGATATTGAATACACAACGAAATACACGCTGAATAAAGTCACAATAGCATCGTAGGATAAAAAGAAATATCGAATAAACACAAATGATATATTGAATTACTCAGATCTGCTGTCGGAGCTGCATACACACATTTCCAAATAGAGATCCTGATATGATTAGATCACAGTTCAAATCCAATGCATTGTCAGCGACGTGGAGCAGGCGCCGCGAGGTGATTCAATCTATTGTTTATTTAGATATTCTTGACTCTATTATATCTTAATTAAAACATTCAGTTTATTATCTTTGATCAGGTTTGATTTTTTTATTTCATCCTTGGAAATTTAAACCACCATTGCCTTTCATTAAATTACTTTCTTCCTTAAGTTTTTTTATTCAAAATTGTTTTTAATGCTTGACATCATTAAGCTATTTAGCCACAATTCTAAACCCTTTTACGCTACGTAGTTCTATAATTTTTAGAAAATGTTTAAAATCTCATTGAACAGTTTAAGGCGATTTCGGAGACGGAGTGAAATAAAAGCGAGCTTACTTTCCCGCGGCCTCTCCCTAACGAGCTCTCCACCTAATTAACTATTTGTGTCCAAGTCAAAGAATCGACTTCTGCAGCATTCCGTGAAAACGTTAAGCTTAGCTCTGAATTGCATTAATGAAATAAACCCTAGGGAAAACGTTTATTAAGACTTTTTTGGTCTTTAATTGAAAACGAGTAGCCGTTACAAATGGATAAACTAGCTTTCGCGAACCCGTTGGAGTAGAATAAAAAAAACAAAAAAGTAAGCATATGTGTTCTTCCTGACTGGCCAATCACTAATTAACATCATGCTGGCCGCCAAGAAAGCAAGATACGAAAATTGTATTAAAAAGAAAAAAATATTTAATGTAGAGAAAAATGTGAAGCGAGTGATGTAACAACATTTTTATTTATAACAAATGCAATTTTATAAATTTCTGTAAATAGTGTGTTTTTATCAATAGTTAAAGAAGAAGTTATCTATGGTACTAGTTTACATTTTTTCTACATCTATACCAAATTTCATCAAGATCCGTTGAGCCGTTTAAGCGGGAAACTCTAACAAACATCTATCCATCTAAACTTTCACATTTTTAATATTAATAAGAAAAATAGACCATTGTCTTCTATCAGTAGTTTTACCGATTAGTCATAAATTAAAAAAAATCTAAACATTTCTTAGTTTCTGTGAATTTAGTTTGTAAATCGCGTGCTGCGAGCTCATCACTTACGGACGCTATCGGACGAACAAAACGGCTCTGATGAACCACTTTACGTTTAGAAGTTCGCATAAAACTTGCTCATAATGGTGCGATTCTAATCATGATCTATTTTACTACTAAGAAATAGTGTGAATTTAAATTCTATATTTCTAACTTCTGAATCATGTTATGTTTAAATTCTTAGAGCCCACGCACACCTTCGACTGAACTATCGCACAACTGTCGTGCGATAGGAGAGCAATGTGAATGGAATATATCTCAAGCATTGGGGTTTTATATTGGAGGGGTTCATCATCCGTGGCGTTGGCGGG
>JAOCNA010000013.1:6130430-6141733 GCA_026546675.1 Papilio helenus | reverse complement strand
TTCTAATATGTAACAGCATCTCAAATGATAAGGTCATGCTTAAACTCCAAATGCCATTAAAATTTAGACATCTGTCATAGTCTGACATTACACAACATATCACTTGTTGTTGATATACTTATTATATTTCTATACTAATGTAGAGAGGAAAGATTTGTATGTATTGATAAAAACTTAAAAACTACTAGACCGATTTCAAAAATCATTTTACCATTAAAAAGCTACATTATCAGTGAGTAACATAAGCTATTTTTTTTTAATTTCACGTTGGCGAAATCGCGAGCAACAGCCATTATAGAATAAAATAATAAAAAGGTAGATAAAATCCCTAAAATTCTTATTTTATTATTTCGTGTGTCAGTGTGCTTTCAGACTTTGTTTTATATCTATACCAAATATCATTGAGATCTGTTCATTCATTTAGGCGCTAAACTCTAACAAACAAACATCCATCAATTCATCAAACATTCGCATTTATAATAGTAAAAAGTATGATGTATCATTGTTAAAAATAATGAACCCATTGTAAGACGGATGTAGTGTGTGTCTGTGTGTCTGTGTGTGCACTGACCGTTGTTGAGGTTGAAGAGGAAGGAGCACATGTACTTGTCGTACACCTTCCCGCGGCGGTCCGCCTCGTCCTGCGAGATGATCTCCCCGCAGTACTCCGAGATGAACTCGTTCTTGTGACCATCGCGTCAGCGAATCCGTGGATTACACTAAAACCGTTTTGTGTTAACGGATTTGCGATTGGATCAGCGTTGATTGCTTTAAACTTCAATCGGCCTGGTGTTGCCATCAACTACGAGTAGTGTTGACTCAAGTTTATGTCAACATTTAAATCAAACAGATCAACCGAATGTCCTGCAATTAATCTATCTTCATGTGGAGTACATGGAAGTAATGAAAAATTATTTAAGCTATACAGTAGTTTTGAATAAGTCAGATAAGAGATCAAGCCTTAAAGTAATCAATAACGACGACAAAAGGATAAATTCATCACTATTTTAAGAATATAAAGTCAAATTATTTAAGTCAAGATCCTTCGAAACAGCTTTTGTATAAAGATATTTATTGGTGAGTTTACTTTATTTTTTTTTGACGGTACCGATGTTGTAAACTATTACAGGATTACTAAATAACATCCGTGGGAATAACACTTGATTGACAAAGGTCTAGGTTCAGACCTCGCCCGTCAATACACAGCAGAACTAACACGTCAAACCCTCCTCACTGTCACGCTACACATTTTAATGTCAGCGTGATCACGTGATACAAGCGTGTTCCTATCGAATCACTTTTCATACCTTTACTTGACAATTATTACTACATGGAAAGCTTTTTCTGACGCTACATTTCCTCCTGGTATTTTACTAATTTTCTTTAAAAATATGATCTAAAAGTTTGTATCACTTAACATATTTCGGAATTTCTAAGATTGTCTCTAACGTAAACAGAAAGAGAAACATTCTCCCATTTAAACCCAATAGACTTTTTAACGTATGAATCGACAAAGGAGAGCCGAAAGCAAAGTCATTAATTCTTTCGAGGAGAAATTAAAATCCGATACGACACAAATTTTCTTTACTCGTTACGTCTCGAAAAAACATTTACACTAAGCACTTACAAAGTGAATTAAACTCACCTCCTGTAACAATACAGTTCAATTTTAAATGCAAGATCGTAAGACATGTAACATTTTGAATAAAAAACAAAATGAAGTTTCCAATTTAATTTGCCGAACACTGCCTTATCTTTTTTCAGCATTTATCTGAGTTTCATTACATTAAACCGTAATGTTTTCTGCCGTTACTCGTGGGCGTGGGCACGCCTGATTTACGCTGCACCAGACGCTGGGAAAACATATTTGCGACAAACGTGGGCCAACATACACCAACGTTTGCACCAACGTATTGCAGATTGTGAAACTGTGTTACTCCGATCGGAAATGGGTCAGTGAGAAATTGTGTGCATTGTTTTCTTCCGCTGACAAATTGAAAGTTATTTTTACAAAAGACATCGAATTCTCTTTGCCAGTAAAGTATTTTCAATTTAAAGGCGTCAAAAGGTCTATTGCTAAATATTTGTGTGTGGTCAGAGTATAGAGAGGAAAGCGGATTTAATAAGAGACAAATGAGTACACAACTATCTCTATATGTATAGTTATTTCTAGAAGATATGAAAGTGAATTAAAAAACTTCATTTATGTATACACTTGATTATTATATTTGATGTTAGATTATTGTAATTAGCATATTCCCGTAGCTAAAACACAAAAGTACATGTAAGTTTTTCATCAAAAGTTGTATTTAAACCACTCAATAATGTGGCATCAAAGACAAGTATCTAAAAACTCTCCTTAAAATATTACATTCGTTTACTGTCGTCTTATTTAAAATTGGTGCATTTAACAAATTCCCGATGTATCCCCGGTGGGAGCTTCACGGAATCCTTGCAGAGTAAACAAGACTGCGGCGTCGCTTTTCCCTGCATAAGCTTGTCGGCTTAAGTAACGGGATATGCGTCTTGCATACTTCATGTCGGATTTTTAGTTTACCTGGTATACTGAAACAGCTCAAACAATGGTTACATACAACATTCAGGAATACTAGAAAATGTAGAAATAATTGTATTGTCTTAAGTTTTTTGTTTAACTTATATTTGTAGCTTGTAACTTAAGTAATTCATATTGTTATTAGAATGTAGTATATTAAAGTCTCTGCTATGTCTAGACTTGATTTTTAACTATAAATCACTTCACAAATGAAAGCAACGACCCTTTGTTATCTTTCTAAACACAATAAACTCAAAAGTTTTTTATTATTAATGTGATTTATCACAAAGAATTTGTTACGAAAATTATTCTACAACATTTATTTATTATCAATTGTTCGACTTATAACAATGTCACAATGTGAACGTACATTTTCAACCGTGCAGTATTTCCTTTTCTTGTTTTTCGTATATCACGTAAGCATTTCAAATTGCAATTAAATAGGATTGGTATCTGTGTACACAATACACCTGAAAGTCCTCGTTGTTCGCGGCGGGAATAAAATTCATCTTCACGTACTCGATAAATTTCATTCGCTTCAGAGTCCGTTTACACAAAACGAACATTCGAATGTTCTAGAACAAGCATTCGTTCTCGCTCTTATAGTGTTAACTAAAAATTTAATCGGTTAGAATATTAACAAAGAGAACAAAGATCTAAATTTTGCTATTTAGATCAACCGATCAAATCCTATCAGTAAAACACATGAACACTCTGTAGAGACTGCTCCAGGGTGTAAACGTGTTTGAACTCGCAAGAAATTTCTAGAAACTGTTCGCATGTTCTACTACCGTTTACACCAAGCGTAATCTTAAAACATACAATAGACATATTTGCTAAAACAGACAAAAATAAAAAAGAAAGCTATTCGTTTTTTTTTTTTCATTTAAATAATTTGGGGACAGAAAGAGCATTCGCTTGCGTAATGTAAACCTTTAGATGTTGTTGGTGTGCAGTGTAGGTGCACAAAGCGGGACAGACGAACGGTTCACGTTGCATAAGCTCTCACATAAGAAATTGGATATTATTCTGTATGCGTACCTCCCGCAAATAAACCTCTGCGTTTATTGAACAAACTTTGAAACTCCATTTTCAAGAAAGGAGAAAGAAAGTTTATTTTGTAATTCTGGTTTTAGGTGAAATAGATGTTGCATTATTTAGTTAAAAACGAGTCCATCCGATCCTTCTTTTCAGATAAAAAAGTACATCCCTTATTTCTCATATCAATAGTTAGAGTAAAACACAAACATGTCAGTAAGTAGAAGTCAATAACTTTTATAGTAATTTTCGTTAAATGTAGGAGATATAAAACGAAGTTGGAAGTTATAGAAACTTGTTAGGACGCGAGCGAGGAGCGCTGAGATAAAATAAATTTTACTGTCCTACAGAGAGCGTATGGAACAAGTTTCATCTTCGGCTTATCAATAAAATTTACAACAAGCACGTAGCTGACGTACTAACTCCGGTTCATTGCGTTATACTATCGAATGTGATCAAGTAAACATTTTATTATGAACCTTCAACCAAAATAGTGTCAAATAGTATATTCATAATGCCATTGTTTTTCTTGCTTTATCGCTAGTTGTTTCAGCTGAATATTTGTCAACACTACTAATGGGAGAATACACTAAATTGGGGCTGACTAGACCTAATTCAAACACACTGACAAAGTGCAGATTGTCTTCACACATCATTGAATCTTTTCACCGATATGCAGGTTGCATCACGTCAACCTTTGAATAAAGTACATAAGGTATTTGAAAATTTAATAACACATTGGTACATGGCCCGCCATGATCTTAAGATCTTAGATTGAATCTTAAGATATAGGTCTGGTCGTCGTACAAAAATGTTCATTTTAAATAACGACCTCTCTACAGTTCAATAACATAAGTTTGATTTCACGACCACTTGAATGATGTCGTATAGTTACATTTTGTCGCTATCGTCCGCAGCCGCGCGAATAATGTGCCTAATGGATCGAATTTTATTTCCAATCTTTCACAATGTATTGCGAATTCACTGCGTCAATATCCCCGTCAAATGTATTGACTTTTGATTACTTTTAGACTTTGAAGAGTGTTAGACCAGACGTTATTTTAATTACTTACGTTTTCTTTTACAAACAAACACTTTTTTTAAATGATTATTCGGAAGATCGCTATTAAAATTATACCCATTAGCATTATAATAGATCACGTTATCTTTATTGGAAATATGTATAAAATTGAAGGGTACCATATGATAAAATACGTGGATATTACTTTCTGTAAAATATTTCTATGATAAGGCAGGTCTATAAATTTACATCTCTACACTCTTCGTAACAACGTTCTCTTTGGGTGAGATGGCGCTGCCGCCGCCGTTGGCAGCACAATTCATGAATAATTGAATCATTAAGCATCGGTTAGAGTTTCCCTTTCAAGTCGATTGACTGATTCTTTTTACTTTTTTTTAACTACGAGTGATATGTCTTCTTCGATTGTTCACTTTTTCCCGTCTCCTCTAATGACATCGATTCTATGTAAATCAGCCGCATTGCTTTGAAAATTCTCTCTCAGTTATTGTCCGGAATTTAGAATAAATTTAGTTTAATGGTAGAGATGATTATGCAGGGCGGCAATAAATATTTTTTTAGGCTAGCATCATATCCATCACATAGGAATAGTTTTAAAACAAACAAACGATCGTTTCGATATCAAAAAGCAAACAGGAGCGTGTGACGAGTGAACAGTCGAATAGAAAACATTACAAAACATATTTATACAATGTTTCTACGGCGAACAGAGCATATGCAGCTCGCGCGGATCGAAAGCGGAATCAGCGCTTCGGTCAGCGGAGCCGCGAGATTTAGCGGACAAACAGCGCTCTCTTTCGATAAGCGGGCCGCTGCAAAGCGCTTTGTTGATTTATTGACACGTGCGCTCCGAACGCATTTCAGTCCGCCGCGCCATGGCGGGGTTTGTTCAGCTGGAAGCATCACAGATCCGCGGCACAAAACACACCGCCCGCTAATATTTATGCGCGGCACAAACAGTTTGCAGAAAGGATTTATTCGCTCCAAGAAATAGGTTACCTTCGGTCAAAACATGCATTTACTTATTCAATAACATTCGAACGTTTCGTTCAACTGGAAGACTGGGATAAATGTTTTCTTTTTAATTTTATTTCTTATCTAGAGTAGCCCTCTATCTTTCACCAAAATGTGATAGTTCTGTCGTGAGAGATTCCCACTTATAACCCAGTCTACGCACGTCCAAACTTTGGTAAACGGTTTGTGTGAGGGCAAGTCAAGGGCGTTCCCAAATGAAAGTGTTGCTCAAGTCATTTATTAGAATTCATAATT
Source organism: Papilio helenus (assembly GCA_026546675.1). NCBI lineage: Eukaryota > Metazoa > Arthropoda > Insecta > Lepidoptera > Papilionidae > Papilio > Papilio helenus. The sequence continues at coordinate 6,135,833 of JAOCNA010000013.1, read as the reverse complement.
GCAGAGGCGGAGTGTTTTGGGAACAATTAACAAGTAATTTCGAAAGGAAATTTAGAGTTTGAACTCGCCAAAGATTGTCGGGAAGGTCGGCTAGGAATTAAATTAATTTATTTCGCTTTGAACTCTCGTGTTTAAATAAATGCAAAGACATTTCCGAAATAAAACTTAGTAATTCGGCCGGCGAAGGATTCTCGTGTTTTTATTTAATTTACGTTTAATGGCTGACAAATGTTAAGCTCCACTTGACCTTTGAGCGATTGCTTAAAACAAAGTAATTGAAATCCTTACGATTTCGGTGGTTTTTAATTTAATCGCTAACAATAATATAAACCGCACTATTATAGCGTAGCGTAACTGTCAGCTGAAGTCTTATCACGAATATTTGTGAAATTGATTTCGTATCATCATCGACAAAATTTATATTAGATGCAGCATCCCTAATCTGAGAATATAGTACAAATGTCATACTTGTCGATATCGTTACGAATGCATTCTCGTAACTATCACGTAAATATTATCCCTTAGAATAAAATCCTACACAGTGATAGTCTCTTATGATATATATCGATATATAAAATTAAATCAAAGCGTACTCTCCTCACTCGCTGCCCGCAGCTGTAGGCCTTCAATACCGTATCACTTTCGATCAACTCGCCTCACTCCGACGACCCACAGCTCGTGCGGCTCACAAACAATTATTTATACAACGCCTGCCTTAAATATATACGTGTGTGGTAAATAACATCAGCAACATCGGTTTGGAACACTTTTCTCACATACCACTTCTGGGATATCCTTCTCTGTAAAGGGCTGTACGTCATATCAAAATATAACTTTTAGTTAGTGTGTTTAATATTTGTCTGAAGCCAGCTCTAAGGGAGCCAATTCCTTAAATAATTGTTGAAAAATGTTATTTTCACTTACTTGCTGAAAATGTTACCTTTAATCATAACAAATGCAAAACCTTTGAATGATTTACTTTGACAAAGGTTTAATTCGTTATCGAAATAAGTGACCAAAATATGGAATTAATTTTTAGCTGTCAAAAACAACAATGGAAGTGTCAATAAATGTCACAAGCCACTGATTCGAAATTTAAATTCAACGCTTATTTTACAAAAAAAATCTGTTTAAAGGTAAATAGAAATAGGCTTTTAATTAACTAATTCTAATAACATTTAAATTAACCAATTTAATTAACTTTCTTATGATTTTTTAAGAGGCAATGCACTGGTTGCCATGGCAACGGAATTCAAAAGTGTCGGCTTAGCGAGACGATCAGAGAAACTTAAGTGAATAGTTGTCGAGTAAGTTGTGTCTAAGTCCGCAAGTAAAGCGCAAGAGGGCGACACTAACTTTGCCGTTAGCTTAGAGTGCTATTCTCTGTGATAAGTTATGGCATAATAAAACGCGTTTTAATTATGCATTCGTATTATTAAAATAGATAAATTATACATTTAAATTAATTTAATCTGGTAAAATGGAATGTTCGAAATAATATGTTTCAAATGTATAACTTTGTATTAAAACTCATTGAATAATAGTATACTAAAAACAAGTGACAAACCTATTGGAGTATACTTCTTGCCATATTTAGTCACCCATACCAGATATTTGATTATAATAAAAAACGGTAGAGATGCTTTATATATTATTCGGGCGAAAGAAAGATAACTGTGAAGGAGAAATATTAAAATTGATCAAAACTTGAAACATAATTCAATTGCTTAATTGTCAGAATTGTCGGTGGAAACGTTAATCAATCTTTTTTGCACCTACCCTCCGCTAACTTGGAACCAAATTGCAAATTTAATTTCACTTATTCTTTGCGATTTCTTACACTAAAGTTCGCCTCTCACCTTAGCATAATCAGATTTAACTTGAATTATGACTGAACAATTTAATATGGAATTGAGATGGAAAATATTAAGATATTCTACATTTTATGCTGAATTTTAGAAAAGAAATAGAATTTAGAAATATGTGTTGAAGTTAGGATGGGATAGTGAAAATGTTATGAAGTACAACATCATTGATAGTTTTTTTTGAAGAGCAAACATTTTAAAAATATATGCTATTCTCTTAAGTATTACGTGGTTCCTTAAACTTAGTAAGAGAACTTAATGACGTATTTTCTTTAATCTTGTCAGATTCTAGTTTAATTCCGACAGAATCGTCGAATCTAAGATGGAGAAGTTCATAAAGTATCTCGTAGCTCTACGCCGTAGATCTCTACAATTACATCTTCCAGAACTTTCTAATAGAGTTGCGCCTATGTTATAACGTTAACGATGATTTTAGGATATGGAATATTTTTAGTAAACCATAACGGAAATAAGATTAAAATTAAGGATTCGAAATTACAGTTCATTTCATTCAATGACCATCGTGTGGTTACGAGTTAACATGTTCTTAAATTTATAGCGCGATAAAAATAAATTCGGTAGGGAAAAGGGAAAAAAGGTTGACGATATATGACCACCCGAACTTGCAATCACAGCTCTGACACTCGAAAATAACTACAGACATTTTAAAACAAAAATGTGTAATAGTTTCAGTTTTTAAAATAATTTTATTCAACATGACAGCGGCGAAAATTTTTAAACGCTTCAAAAATTTAATATTCCCTATTGCAATGAAATACCAAAGCGATAGGCATTGTTATGTCGCCTGTCAGATTGTATCGCCGGCGCTCGCGGACCGCTTTTATTATGAACAGATTAAATAAAACAATAAATGGCGGCGCTAAATTGACAATATCTGTTACGGACGCGAGCCGACTGACCCACCGGTTATTGTGCGAAGTATAATTATTGATTCAGACAAGGTAGGGTTATTATTAAAAAACAAAATTATCATTTACGTTTCATTGTTCGTTTTCAAAGTAGATGAAAAGACTGCACGAGTAATAATTGAATAAAATCGCCACAAATCATAGTTATTGCGGTTGCTAGTTCAGACAATACGTCAGTGTGAGCGACGCGGTTAGATTTCGTTTTTAATCTAGCAGTTGGCGTGACGCGGCGTCAGACGAATGATTATTTCTGACGCAGCCATCGCTCCGGTTCAGCGAGCGAACTGATCGAGTGTGAAACAATCTAGCGAACGATTCTCTGCCGACCGCGGCCGCTTCAATACTATTTCTAACTCTATATATCTTCATGTAGGCAATAGATTAAAAAACTGGTTATTTGTTAATTAAATCATAGTAAAGTACTATGATTCAATTGAATTATTGAATTGCTAGTAATCACTAGTGCTACATTATTATTTTTCTATCTAAAGTTAAGACATTTAAACAAAATTTTAATAAGCGTATAAAATCTGCAATTAAAATAGCATTTACTCAAATTAAAGTAAGATGTAATAAACTTCGACCTATGAAGAACACATAATGTCACAAAATATACAAACTTAATGGAAACTTAACGGCAAAGTTGACGGCCCCGGATACAACTTACTTGTGAACTATTCACTTAGCCTTCGCTTAAGTTAAGCTATGCATTTGTGACCTAGTTATGTTGATGATTTGTTAACAAGGTTTAATTTTTCTATAAGAAATTTTTAGTCGACGATATTCTATTATTAAAATGTTTTCAGAAAGTGGGCATTATTTTAATTCATATAATAAAGGTACTTGTCACTTGACACGTAACGAAGCCGTACAAGCGATGGGGAATGGAACGTGTCGGTTAGCCTTGTAGCTAATACGTGAATAAGTAAGCAAAGACAGCTATAAAAATGAAAGCTCACAGAACTCTGTACATACCCTGTAGACGTTTTATTTCTTAAAAATTACCTTATTTATTATGTGTCGCTGATATTTCATAAATATCTCCGCATGCGGGATTATTTTTCTCATTTTTATTCAAAAACATCTCATTGAATCGCTCCGCTCCGTTTGATCGTAGTCACTCTAAAGCTTCGCGATCCGCGAGCAGATATAATTTCTCATGTTCGTTTTCCTCATTTCCTTGATTGGAAAAATATTGCAAAAGGCATTTATCAATTTATTATCGCGTCGATGTGATAAGGTAATGGAATCCATTTGCTTATTTATCTTTGTTACTTTAAATGGCGATTATCGTTTCAATTTTAACTGGCAATCATTCGTTGCTGTTGTTTTTCGTGTTAAAAACTCGGTCAATTCATTCGTAAAAACAATGTGCGTTGTATTAAAAATGCGGGTTGTGTATTATGTAAACATTCAAACAAAACAACAAGCTCACTATATATTCCAGGTAGAATAGTAAGAGCTATTATTATGAATTGGAAATGGATTCAGTGACGAGTGCATCCGAAAGCCGTGAAACTAGCAATCTTAGATCCAAGTAGTTTAAAGCAATGCCTTTATACATTAAGTATCACTCAACTAGAGATGCAAATGTGATGAATTTTGACGCCAGGAGGCGCTGCGAGCTGCGAGCTGGGACGTGGCAGCGCTTCGCATGCAAATCCGGTGCAGCCTTCAAACAAGGAGCTAGTGTATAACACCTGCGTATTGTCACTCGTGCTTACGTGTGTCACTTCGTAGTACCCGCTTTAATCTGCTTATAACTCTCCATTGAGATACACATGTTAAAGCTATTAAGCTAATGAAATGACAGCATGTAACAAACGGTCAGAGGTGCAAAACATTTTAAATTACAAATTGAGTTGTTAAGATTTTAAAATGTTTAAATTCTAAATTCAAATTCGACAAATAGAAGTTCCATTGACGTTTAATAACAATATTATTTAAAAGTTACATGTTTCCAAGAATTCCTGCCTGGGAAATGCCTAAGAAATACATTACATGTAATATTAAGATGAAAAGTCCTCGTCCCGTCGTCGGTGTCTTCATTTAAATAACAAACGCAGTCGCGGCGGGCGGCGCGTAAATGACAGTCGGCGCGTTACGCCCCCCTGCTCGTAGACCCCCGAATGGCGCACTTGAGCGTTGCGCAGAAGACTTGAGGAGCTCTTCAAAGTTACGTCTGCTCTCGCGGAATGCATTTGCGTTAGTTTGCTTTATGCCTTAATGTGCGGGAATTGCCACATGTCAACATTCTTGTACACATATGTGAAATTATTATATGAAGTGTTCTTGTGCAGTTTTGAAACTGAATAACATGCTTTCTTAAATGCAATTTAGATAAATGTCTTGGGATTTGTCTACCAATATAACAAAGCGTAAACACACACCACTTAGTTACGTAGGATATGAGCAATCATAGCATATTTTTGAATAAGTCTTTTTTTATTAATGAACCCTATCCGTTCAGCTGTTTAGGCTACAAACTCTAACAAACATCCATCCATCTAAACTTTTGTATTGATAATATTAGTATGATTATTGACGTCGCGACTGGTCAACGAATTGGAACAATGCCATGCACAAGTTACACTCGTCTGAATCCCACT
>JAOCNA010000013.1:6024840-6036669 GCA_026546675.1 Papilio helenus | reverse complement strand
GAAAAAGATTATGTTTTTGCGTTGCTGATAACGAAAATCGCATTCAACATTTTTTTGTCTGTCTGTCCGCAAGCCGCGTTTGTTCCGGGTAATCTCTAAAACGGCTGGGCCGATTTCAACCGGACTTTCACTGAAGGGTAGCTGACATAGACAGGCACATTAAAGGCTACCTTTTTTTATCTCAATATTGCGTGACCGAAGTCGCGGGCAACAGCTAGTATAATTATATAAAAATTGTGCGTTTTATAATTTGATTACATATTTATAAATAGTACGTTAAAGGCGTTACAAAAGCATTAAATCACTCCTTTTATAGCACTTTGAGATATAATAGTTAATTTGAGACTAACTTTTACTAGACTTATGGCAGTTTTTGTGGTAGATTATTAAAAATATTATTTATGAGGCACCTTTAAATTGTATTAGAAATATAATAAAACAGCTTATTATATAGTTTATAAACTAAATTGTTCTAACTTAACCATGTAAAAATTATTCCATTATTCGATTATAAAAAATATAAACAATATTTAGTACGCATTTTTCGTTGTATTTTTTATTGCTTTACGTATATGATTACGTAGTCTAAAAATTGACCAGTAATTGAGTAATTGCTTAAAAATTATTAAAATTTGAGCATTAAATTATTATTTAAATGGAGCAATTATTTACGTATTTCATAATAAAACTAATGCAATTGCTCAATTACGAAAATGATTCGCAAATTATATTAAAACGAGATCTGGAAATAACCAGAATAATTGAAAATTAAAACAAATTTAAAAATTAATTATAGCATCTAACGTATTATCAGAATCTTCTAAATTGTCCATAAAACATATAAAATGTCTGGTTAAATTAATTATTACATAATAAAAACATATGTACTAGATTTGCATTTAACTAAAATATGTATTGTTGCTAATATTTAAAATTAACTATAATAATTAAAATAAAAAATGGCAGTAAGAATTAAGATCACTGTTTTCTTTTTTTCTCCGACTCTTAGAGGTTAACACTAACAAAGTTGTCAACATCAAAGAGATTAAAAAATATATAGAGTAAGCATAGACACGTCACTTGAAACATTTTTTACATAATCTCACTAACGCTACCTGGTGGGTGTCCGATAGACAATCACAAAAAAAAACAAATAATTCAAACTCTGAGAAGCCTCAGAAGAAATCTCAGAGTGTCAAGTTTGACATTGAGATATTACCATACAAAGAAGTTACCGGTGAAAAAATGTTCTTTAGTTTAGTCTATATATTTCTTAAATATCTTTGGTCAACGTAAAGAGGTTAACATTTATAAACCTGTCGACTTGAAGAGGTTAACAGTAACAAACATTGTAATGCTATGTGTTTGAGTGCATCAAGTTCATGATATGTATGTGTCCGGGATGGTCCACTGTCACGAAACAAGAAAATTTCTCGTCACAACAAAGTTTCTTCGCGTTAACACCGGATAATTTAACCAAACTTTTCTGTCGTTTAAACAGGCAGTAACAATTTCCAATCTCATGTCACAAACACATTCTTGGTCACAAGGTCATATCGATATTAAACATTATTTCATATAAACATTGTTCACTGACAAGCGAAAAACATTTAAAAATACCAAAACATTGTTTATTTTCGTCATTACGAATAAATTGCGCATTTATACACATGTCGCGTAAAGAAATGAATAAAGATTCTACCTACAATCGGAATGACAGAACATGCTCAGACAATATCATAAACAACTAAACTAATGTTATAAAGAAAATTTGTATTTTTATATGTATCGAATAAACGCAAAAACTGATAGAGTTTAAAAAAACTTTTGCTTACTTAAGGACTGATTTGATATAAATTTTTCAAGTTCAAGTCAGGTCCAACGCAAAAAAATAAAGAAAATTGGAGATTTATAAGAATTTTGTTTAAATACTTCGAAACTAAGCATAAAAAATTATGTTATATTCTGTTAATGATAAGATTAAATAACATTGCTTCGTGTCACCAATGTAAAAGTGGGTGACATAGAAGTATCCAGTAAATGTCAGAGGTGACACGAGTGCAGGATCCGTGGGGCGGTGACCAGTGTCAGTCGCGGTTAATGTCGGCTTCCATGCGACACGTCAGGACCTACCGCACGCGAGCTTTTAAGTAAAGCTGTGTGCACATTACACACGTAAACATTTATTTTATACTTGAAAATATATATTAATTTCCTATGAACGATTATTAAACATCATAGTCCTAATTAAAACGGTTTTCATTTTCTTTTTAACAACGGCAGTTTTCACTTGTCGTATATCCCGCAGTGTAAATGTTTCAGTATCAGTGGGGACTCGCCTTTACATTGAAGCGAGCGCTCTCAATTGAGTGGTTATTAAACGCATTCTTGTTCTCGCTCCTATTCTGTACAACACACGCACCATAGACAACGCAGCAAACACGTAACCATAGACAATGATGTAATGTTCTGTATTTAATCTGTGCTCGAAATCTTTTTGATTTTTTTGTCTATTCATTTAAGAGCTTATAAGAGGAAGCATCTTCAAACATTGTGTTGTGTTCTTTAGGCAATTGACTCTAATACATTAAAAACTAACTTGATATGTTGTGTCCAAATTGTTTTAATTTTTCTAAAACAATCAGATTATTTTTAAGCTAATTTTTCAAGTGCTTTTAACTTTTCAGAAAGTTAAATATTTAACTTCTTATTTCAAAACAATGTTCCAATTACATGGGTCGTTGCAATCAAGTGAGTTGACGCCGAAGCCGGGGGCGTTACCTAGTTAACCATACGTTGCTCAGATCGTACGCAGGGAATCAAGACAACTACAATATAATATCTACTTGCAAAAGCATCGGTAGTAATAATTGAAAAACAAAACATAACTACGAATAATATTTCCTTCATATGTCGAACTTTTTAAATAGATAGATAGAGATTTTAATAAAAATAAAAAAACATTTTTAATCTTGCTTTTTGTAGTTAATATAATCATTTTAATTTAAATGTAAAATCAAAGTAATGGATGAATAAAGAATCTCTAGACAGACCCGCACGTATCCTTAATAACTTACGGGACCCTGTTTCGTAATTAACATCCTGTCCGCGGCCGCACCTACATCTAATTAATATCTTAGGCGAGTATTATTTATGATAATTTCATAGATTAATTACGGGTCTTGAATTGATTAGGAGGAACGGTACCCTATCTCCTTTACAAATGAACCTTCTGGTACATTCCACTCCCCGCGTACTCCCGGCGTGCTGGTGCGTCAGACACACGGTAATGGGTTACAGATTAAACACGGGATATTGGTATTGGAATTATATCATTTTATCTTGAAACAATATTAAAATTGATCGATATCGTTTAATTACAGAGTAAAGTGAGATGTGGGCGTCAGACAATCTACGGCCTCCTAATCGAATTGTATCAATGAGATATTTTTTTTAGTGTCGACAAAATTTAAGTATTCTTTGTGGTTAGTAAAGTATCTGAACATGTACAAAATTGACTTTTACACTTTTCCATATTACGATTTTAGTATAGTTAAAACATTTCCAGCCAGTGTTATTAGTTAAAAGAGTTTACAATAAAACCTTCATGTCAGAATTAAGAATGGCATTGACCGCGCGGGCGTCGTGCGCGTGACAGACGGCCGGGCGCCGCTGCACTGCCGGTTGAATCACTTATTGATGGACGGATCACGATCTTCTCTAAATCACAATCAAAATGCCATTACATATTTACTATTAAGCATATTTGCCTAGTCAACAAAGTATGATTCATCATTAATTAAATAACCTGGTAAACATCAACAATGTATCATATATTAATGGTAAACTAATTTTATCGAATATTACTTTCATACTGAGACAGCAACAAGTAAACTGATTTGTTAAATCGGCTGTAAGTTATTTATGGTTGGCTTTGGTATGGCTTTTCTTAAATACTAAAAATAGCTAGAGTAGTATTAAAAATACCTTGAGGTATGTAAATTAGAGTGCGACCTCATTAAAAAAAGGATCTATGGTGTGTATAATCAATCATGATGATTGATAGGTCGCTATCAGTATCGCGGCGTGTGCTGTGCGGGGTGCGCGGGGTGAGCGGCGTGCGCGGCGGGCGCGGGCAAACACCGCGAGCGACGACCCCGATTGCGCTATTATTGGGTTAGGAAACTATGACATGAATGTTAATTAGGACGCACACCTAAAGGTGTTTACATTACGCGTATATTCAGTTAACAACAGATTAAAAAATCGCGCGAACTTTTTGACAGCATACGTCATCGCTTAAATGTTATTAGAAGCAAGTAGCAAATGAGGCGTTTCAAAAGTTAACATTTACCGAGTTATAATAGTCCTGAAGACATTGATTTTGAATGTGAACACACCCATTTATAAAACACATAGACAATTCTCCGATGTCGGAGGCATTGTTGTAAATTTCAAAACTGAATGTTGCTTCGTAAAAAATCATTCATCCAATGAAGCACGGCTTAACACGCTCACCGAATGCATTTTGACGTTAATCTCGTATTGCGTTAAAACATCGCGTATGCATTGATTTATCAGTGGTAAGAATGGAGTACAGTGGGGTTATCGTGCGGCATTTGGGTGGTCAAAGTTGCCGGCTATCTACATCTGCCTCAACCGGGCCATTTGTATAATCAATAAGATTGCACGATGTGTGCCAAGGCCATATTCCACTCCCGAATGTTCGCCTAGGTAAGTTACATCATTTGTTTTGAAGGGATAAACTCTTAACATGGTATTGTCCATTAACGTCCCGGAAACTCTTTCAATTATGCTTACACTCTACAACCTAAGGCCTGCAAGTACCCAAGTCCGAAAAGAAGTACACTTGAATCTTAAAACTACAACAAATAGGAAATCACATCTATCCTATAATACACATCTATGATACATTTATCTTAAAATGATAAAAGCTCCTCCTACCTTATTACGCATTTCCTTCAAAACAACCTCGGGTACAAATCTCGTCACAAAGTTAACACATTGACCACGGCACATGAGGAATGCAAGGCGACACACAACTCAATACAACGTGTACTAATGAACTATTCGGCTGCCTTTTAAATAATAAGTATTAGGCGCAAAGACGACATTAGTCCGATTTAATTTGTAGGGATTCCGGCAGTCGCCTCCGTGGCCCCTCGACACTAAATAAATGTTCACCTAGTTCTTTGGTATAATTTTAAACACGACACAATTATATGTACCGACTGCACATAAAACACATGATAAACAAAATAATTATTTCGAGCGAAGATTAACAATAAATTGCAAGCGTCATGTTGTAGACATAAACTTTTGATCGGGCTTTGCTCGTTATGGAATACACAATTTAACAGTCATCAAATCGAATAGTCATGATTACTTCCCAAAATGAGTGGTTAAAGATAACATATTAAAGTGAAGATTTATTTAGTAGTACTATGTGCTACGACGGTACCCAATAACGTTAAGATTTGTGATCCTATCTAATTTGAACTTAACAAATGTTTGCATAACAAAGCCGCAAGCTTCAGCAGCGACCGCAAACACCGCGCAAGCAGTCATAAGTCGCGCTAAGTCGACCGCAACATCCAATTTGAATGGGAACGTATCGCATAACACGAAACCTGCTCATATACATTTGACAAACACGATAACTGACACCAATCTCATCTAACCTTAAAATCACTAATAACATTAACGCAAATTGGGCCAATCAGAGAAAACAAGCGAAATTGGCTTTCAAAAATATTTTCGACGTAAGTTAAGAGACGATGAAAAAAATCGACGTAAGTAACATCTCTTAAGAGAGATAACTGACTACGAAGACAACAGCTGTAACTGTTTTCGTCAGATGTTTCGATTTACGGTTTAATCTAACTGAAGTCATATTGCATCTGATATAAGGAGAAAGGATCAGTTTAGAAGAGATACTGTAGCGTAGCCAACTCGACTAGAACAAATGCAATAAATGGTAAGATATCGAATATCAAGACAAGAAGCAACAAACAGGCATTGATAGTGCACGCGGAAGTGCAGCGAATGTACAGGCCATTGTAGCCAGCATAACCGTCAAAGAGCAAGCATACACTGCCAAAGAGCAAGCATACCCCATCATAAAGCAAGTATACACGATAAAAGACCCATACAAATGCACCTTTCTTCTGCATCGCCGCAAGTGATCAACTGATCTGTTTAGTTCTCTTTGTTTTATTGGAAGGCATTATAGTTTACCGCAAGTCTGTATCGTTGAGAATATCTTTAGAAAGTTTTCAACTTGCATACTCTCCTACTGACTGTTGGATTTTAACAATAATTATTTGTACAGTATTTTATCAAACTTATGGTACTCCTAATGTATTCAATCGAGTTAGTTTTATTGGTTTAAAATATATTGATATTGATTTTAATACTAAAGTATCAAAGAATATGATCGCTTGTACACAGCAACATAAAATATGGTTTTCAGTACCAAAAAGAAAGAAAAACTGCCAGCAAGCACATCGACCTATTCATCTACAAGAATGTCAATTCCCTAAAGAAGATTTTGGTTTCAATAGAATTTGTTATTTAATTAATTCATTTACGTATTCGTTCATTGAGCACCCCTGGAGTCGTAGTGTTTATGTATATTTGGTAACAGCAGTCAATAATGTGTCATTGTATTTAAATCTTTGCTTTTGTACATTTTTACTGAGTCATTAAATAATTTATTTCTAGTTATAACAAGCACATTATTATACAGCTTACAGAATATTGTATGATCTTAAAGTTATAAAACAAATCACATATTTTCAAACGATAAGATAATTTCCTATCACATTCGTGACCTATGCCAATCTCCGACGGAAAACAAATCGCAAATTCTAACGAAGTCAACGATTCAATTAAAAGGATTGCTACATATAAAATAGAAGGAGGGTCTAAATTATAAAATGAAGGCTTTTATTGATCCTACTTAGATAGTAAAAGTTAAAACAGGTTTCCTAAGAAATGAAATAATCAAACTACAATTGCCTAGCATAAGTTCCTTGTAACATTGCGAGCTAATAATCTTAAAGATATAGATTAATTTTCAAACCCGTCTCACGTTAGCGGCCGAGGCGAGCAATAGCTGCGTTAGCCTGGAATCTGCAGCGGCCTATTCACTCATTAATTACAATAAACCCGACAGTTAGATATGAACAAGAAATGCTAAAGTGATGTGTGCTAAATACAAGCTAAAGCCAATCCCGCGAGCTTTGCATATTCTGAACGTAAAAAACCTAAAGTGACAAGTGTTATTATTACAATTGCTACCGATCGTAGCGCAACGAGATATTTTACATACTTATAGCTTCTTCTTTACTTGCCTTTCCCATCACTGATTATTTCATTTTATAGACCGACATCAGAGCATTGACCTGACGTTACTCGTAAGTAACAAACACCCTTAAAATGAGGCGTTTTTATGTGTAGCATTTAGACTTATGGTAATTTGGATCTGTGACATGACAGGGTGCGTAGAGAATATATTATTTGTTGTATAGGCAGCTAAACTATACAAGCTATAGTATACATTATATGAATAAAACCGTCCACCATAATAGTCGGTAAACTTAAGAATTTGTTTGGTGGTTGTTGTCACTGTCAGTCAAGAAGTGGCCACAATTTGCATGTGTTACGTGATCTAGAACATGCACAAGATGCGGTCAGTTAACAACGGTAAACGGAGAGTTAGTTTAAATATTGCTATTTATTGTGTACAGTCAGCTGCAAGAAATATATATACATTTACAAATCAATAGAAACGTGTATACGCCTTCGGTTTCAAAAATTTACATTCCTCAAAAGCTTGTATTCATTGTCGGAAGGATACAAACTGATACGTACGAAGATATTTTGAAAACCGAATGTGTATACTTTGTAAATACATATTATGCAGCTGACTGTACCTTGTAACTTAAGTAAATCGAAACCAACAGTAAAATAAAAATTACTATTAAACGTAAGACACATTACATTTTAAAATATTCCTCATAATAATGGTCCAAAAACATCAATTCCCATCAGGAACTATTGATATTTATGTAGTTTTATTAATGTGATAGAATCTCATAGTTACATATTACGTGGATAGACAGGAACTAAGTTGGCTATGCAAATGGAGCAATCGAGAGCAAAGGTGTCCCCTCCCCTACCCCGCTATCCTCTGCTCCTACCTCGCAGCAATCCTGATAAGATGTGCAAGGGATAGGAACATGTTTTTTGCTGTGAAATTACTCCCCGCACTGGACGCAATCAACTCCAATGGAAAATGGAATCGCAAACCTATTTACGTATAATAATTGCTCTTGGTATCCGCAACAACTTTTATTAGATAATCGTGATTTTTTTAAACTTCTGCATACTTAATAACAGGATAATAATAAATGTAGAGTATTTGGAGCGGTGATAAATTTAATAATTTATTAATATTTGTCAGTCATCTCACTAATATTATAAATGTGAAAGTTTAGGTGGATGGATGTTCGTGAGCCTAAACGACTGAACAGATCTCGATGAAAATTGGCATAGATGTAGATCAAAGTCTGGAAGATCACATAGGCTACTCACTTTTTATGTTTTGTTTAATTAAAATTAAGGGCGGAGTCGCGGGAGGAAGCTAGTAATACATAAATGACTAGAGTTTAGCGAATCGGAAGAGAACTTTTGCGCTTCTCCAAATTATAATTGTTAGATGCTGTTTTTTCCTTTTTTAATTTCTATGTAAAGAAAAACTGTAAATCTTTTCTATGTATTATCTAGTGTACTTAAAACATTACCTGAGACTACAGATTCCAAAGCTAATCTCTAAGTAATAAAGCAGACAAACATTGATAACGAGCGCGTCATCTCTCGCCTTCGTTTTCCCCATAAATTTATTCATAGAGAAAAATTATCAAAACCATGACAATACCAAGTCTTATGAGCTTCGAATTTCTAAATAAAACAAAATTTAGAATCATTATCATCATCACCAGCTCACTATACGTCTCCACTGAGGGGCTTTGAGTCTACCCTAAGTAAGGGGTGACCAGACCGTAGTCAACCACGCTTTCTCATTGGTTATTGATGGTCTAAACTCAGGACCCGTTTACAACTCTGGTTTCTACACTGCGGGACAGAGGTTTACTCGTGGTGTAAGTACACCATGACCTATTTACAATGTCTGGTACCATGCGATGTGATTATTGCCACCATCAAATAAATATTACAAGACAACAATAGCTACAAAGTAATGCTTCAAGGACGTATTTCATAGCTTATAATAAAACGTACACAATAGAGAATTTACCTGCGCCTAAATGCTATTTTGAACAACATAAATGTCTTTATTTGTACACTAACAATTCATAAAATGAATTATTATCATGTAACTAAAATTACATAAAAAATGACAATTAATCAGCGCTTTTTAACTTAAGGCATATAAAGCTAATAGACAATGCCACACAACATGCTAAAGAAAAGTTAGGAGAGTAAACTTAAATTAACAAATTGTCAATGATGCTTGGAGCGTAATTTTGGTCTTTATTTTTGGATTTAGTTCAATATTCAATGGACAAATGTGATACCAAGCTGCTATATAACATTTCGTATTAATTGTAGAGTTTCTATTATTATTAAAGAAACCATCTTATCTTGGATAAAATTAAAAATAATTATCTCAATTTAGAGGTCAAATAATGGGTAGTAGTTTAAGAGATAATTATTTTATCATCCGTAGAAGTAGGGAGTGTGGTACACGATCGTTTCGTATGAAAGTATCTCTACCTACCCCACAAATTAACGTGTGTTATTTTATAATCTGTTTAATATATGTTGATGTATGGATTCCCACACAATTGAATCGACCGACGGACGTGATACGGCACCGATTGCGCAAATCAACGAGCCTTCTGCTGTTCCTATTTTGATAAGAGAACGACATCGACCAGTTTATAACCCTGGCCCTATTTACAGAGGATGTGGACATCATTTGTGACTGAATATCGCCGATATCAGAGCGACAATTATAAATACATAAGCCGATGTTGGACAAACATTCGCTCGTTGAATGACCACTTTTGCACGACCGTCGACCGCATCACTTGATTGTTTATTCATTTCATAAGTTGCAGTAACATGAAAATTTTGCAGCTGTTGTCGTCTTCATTGACAAAATCTTTACAAAGTAGAGTTAAAGATTAGTAAAACATCATTATTAACGGTTTCTAAAAATTTCAAGTTATGAAAACAATTATGAACAAATAAGTTGCACTTGTCGGTATTTAATTCATAATCAATGTCTCTTCAATCATTTACGTACTTTACGAAAAATATCTTAAATGTAACTTAAAGAGCTAAATTGATATCGTTCGTGTAAAATATTAAGTTCTACAATGTGACCGATTACAGAAAATTCGGAAAAATATTGTACGGAACCGAATAATTTTCATAAATTATAATAAATTATTTTAAATATACATTACGTAATACAATACCTATTACTAGCTCTACGAGACAATGGGCGGCGAGCACCCGGGGTATCCGTCCGACTACTAAATAATAATAATAATAAAAAATCATTCACTAATTACCATTCCACTGGTTTCGTAGATGGGTCACCTTCACTGTGGATAATCTTGGTAGTCCTTTTCGAAATCTGTCGTCGCGATAGTCGATTCGTTGGTTCGCGGTGTGCACGTAAGACGTGTGCTCGGGTCGGTGGCACACTCCCGACTGGCGGCTGGGCGCGCTAAAATTGCGAGCTTTATCAATGGAGTGCCGCAGAGGCGGCGCGCGCGCACGTCGCACTCGCCCTCGACGCCACTGTAGAGCCCGCAGCTTCCGTTACAACGTTTAGCGCTGCTCTTTACCTAATGTTTGTACATCATGTCAGACTTTATTCATCCACTGCTGGACATAGAGCTCTCTTCTACATCACTCCATCTTGCTTTGTAATGATCTCATCCATAACCTGCACTTCATCCGCACTTATCTACCCATCTGGCTTGCTTATTCATCGATCTATAGGCAGCAACATATAGATTCAAAATTAGGAACATCCCGTGATTTCATAACATTTAAGTTGATGTAGCACCAATAGCCTAAGGACGTGGACTATTGATCAAACTGCCGCGGGTTCGAATCACGCGATTCAGCTTTTGTGAATATCGATCCTTTCCAAACAACCTTCGAGATTATTACAATCTTGTAAAAAGTACCTAGATTTTAGATGGGAGGGTTTTGATAGAAATTTAAAACACATTTTTTATTATTTTGAAATTGGTTTTGGTATAGCTACGTCGTAGCACCTATTTTGAATGAGTGAAAGACATTTATCTGTGGTACTTGTATATATTCAAGTTTACATAGGCATATACAACTCCGTAACATTAAGATTTCCGCATTTTTTCTTTCTGATATAGATTTACTTACATATTCATAACATACCGTGTTTTAGTAAAATATAGATTAACTGTTAGGAAATTACTATTTTCGAAACGTAAATTAGTGTTTAAAAAATCAATTATTATGCTATTGAGCCAGTGAAGCCGGTCCATTTATATTAAAATTAGCTTTAAATATTATGTTAATCGTTTATTTACAATTAAAACATATGTACAGGCGAACTGGTGGCGCGGCCTTGGAGCAGCCTTCGAGGAATTCTTGTATCGTGTGTAATGCAGTCACATGCGTCACATGTGACCATTGTGTTAACTACGAAAACTGTTTTTGGTTTTTTTGATCAAAGAATAATTAAGCATAGACATGACACTAATAGAGATATAGAACACCGAT
>JAOCNA010000013.1:5965890-5975928 GCA_026546675.1 Papilio helenus | reverse complement strand
ATGTCCATGGGCGTCGTTGACCACCTCGGTGTTCCCGCCGCTCGTTTGCCCCCTTTTAATATAAAAAAAAAAAAAATCCATCCATTTAAACTTTCGCAATTATAATATTAGTAAGAAGTAAGATAATAGAAACAACCAGTTTTCATATCTGCATCGTTTCGTTTTCGCTTTAATGATTACCAGTAAAGTATATAATCTAAGAATTTGTTTGTTATCTATGTCTCACAAAGTGAGAATCGTTTTAGAAGTGACAATAAAGGGCAGTGCCAGTTTAAATTATAATTTGTACGGTGCAAGCTGCGAGTGACTATGGAAAATCGATGTAAATCTCTTTAATTAATTTATTCCAAACAGAATCGACCTCACAGACTGTTTTCGTGGCATTCAATTTCGCATTAAATTGCTCATTTCCACGGCACAATAATTTATAACTGTATCGGTACTGTTTACAGCTTTTTGTCGGCGATTGATAGATTAAGTACCTGTTTAGATGATGGATTTTTCTCTATCTTTTACTAAGAATAGTTTTATATGCCTTTCATTTTTGATATTGGAGTTTCATGTATTTCATCTTCTGCTTTTTGTGATTTTTATTTTAGAATTGCGAGAGCTATTTATCAGTTCATAACGTTTTTTGTTTTACATTTTGATCAACAACGTATTCGGACAGTCTTTTATTGGCATCCTGTTACTATTTATTTGAACACAACACAACAAAAGTTAGAGAATATGGGAACACCTCATCAGTACTTCGTTTTCTTAGTGGTAGGTATATTTATTAAGAGTACTTAAAATCAATAAATATGTTAGTTAGCCAGTATTGAAAAGAAATGAGAGAATTTATCCATTGATTTTGTTAATTCGCATCAGTTTTATTCTATTTGATGTATTGACAAAAATTGTTTAGTAATTGACTTTCTCAACGCTCGTGAGATCAGCTTCTTGTAACACTGGTAGCATCAAACTTATCAATGGATTCCACGGAATGAAGCGCTATTGTAAAAGATCTTTCGGTTACAAAACGAATCTATGAAGTTTTAAGAATAATGCTTTAGTTCTTAACTCGTCCGTTTAAGGTAGAAATTAGCCTGTCGTCAGACGATGGGTTTTTTCATAGACAAACCTACGTCAGAGGCTATCAATGAAGTCCACTATAGTGTTTGTGTTAAGTCATCGTATTTTAATGAACCGTCGATGACATGCTGTACGAGTAATAGACTCGCCGTGTTATTCTTTTTAGCGCCGAATTTTTTACTGCACTGTCGGTCTGTTCTCGGGATGTGGCGAGGAATCAAAAATAAAAAATGAACAATATTTTTTTCAACAATTCATTTTTTAGCGCGCATTCTTAGATATCCTTCTTGATTTCGGTAGCTTTTGAATTTTTATTTTTGGATAGTGTGTTAGAAAATTAAATAAAACAATCATGTCTTTTAAGATAAGTGTAATACTGTAGCTAGAAAAAGCATAAGTCAACAGATTTTTATTACACCAGAATACTAAACCAAGGAAGTAATGAAGTGGAACTTGGTGACTCCAGACATGAAAAGAACATAAACACTTAGCTTAGTTGTGTGAAGTAAAATAACACGAAGTTAGTCATTCGAAATATTTTCAAATCTGTCGGCTTGCTCTGTTTGTTAAAAATCAAATCACAGCAGGTGCATTTTCCTTACTTCTGTCATCTTGCCCAGCGATCAGCCACCGGATGTCCCTGTGTGCAGTCAACCGACACGAGCTCGTTACCGTCCCCCCTCCTTAAAACCTGACTCATTTCCTCAGAGGCTTTTAAGAAAAAATTGGACATCTGTGATTGCATTTAGACATTTTTCTCACAGATACGTAAAAATTGTTTCCGAGATGACTTGCTTTTCTTAAATAATTGCTAGTTTTTAAATGACAAGAGGTCATCTAGGACATTGGCAAAAAATAATCAAAACAACATAAAGTGAAAAATATAATAGACACGGTAAGGTAGACTCTATCGTGGTAACGTTATTTGGTATCATTATTAAAACCCATAGACTCGTAGTTGACATATTAGATTTAAGTCTTGGAAGAAATCTTGTCTATAATGTGTCAGTCGTTGAAAAATGTGAGGATTTATAAGGATTTGATTTATACTTATTACGAAAAATCAGTCACCGGACTAGAAGAATACTCTTTTACAAATATTTCAGTTTAATTATAAATGCAAAGAATAACGTACTATGTCTTCATCTTTTTTGTCCCAACGCAGGAATTTTTAATTTCCGGTGTACAATGTCTAATAATACAAGGCTTCAAGGTTTTATTAAACAGTTTTGTATTTTTGTGAGATGTTTTACGCTTAACTAATCTCTTTACCTTGGTTTGAATGATAAATTGGTTGAAAGTTTTATCGCCTTAATTTTTAATGCTTAATTTCATTGTTAGTGTGTTATTAAATTAGGAGTTTGGCGCATGAAAATCAGAATAATAAAAATAGTTTTTACATTTTCCTATCAATTTGACATATAGAATATATTTAATTAAGTTGAGCTGAAGTTCTGAATGGATTATAATGAGTGTTTGGGCTGCAGGTAACACAAGTCCATTAAGACAATCTATAATTATAGACATGAAGTCACGGGAGGCAACGTGTTTGTATATGGATAAAAAGTATTCTATCGGTCGGCCGGTCCTTTGTTAAATAAATTAGTTTCGGTGTCTACCAAATTACGCCTCGATCCTATCTGTATGTATAACACACTCAATCTTGGCAGGGAAATATGCTCTACCTATTATTACGAAGCGAATATATTAACATACGTAAGGATCTCTTTACAAAACTTGAAACAAAAGATGATTATACATAATTTAAAAAAAAAACCTTTTTAGAACACTAGTAGCCGAATACTATTTGTTTTCATTGATTTATTCATGGTCACAGTGTGGGTACAAGGCGCCGGCGGAGACGGTCTTTTTCAAATACATCTTATTGGAATTGGAAATGAGGCTTTCTATGAGCCTATAGAAAATCTAGTCGTCACGCGTGTGCGGTAAGTAAAACTATAGGAAGGGTTTGGAATTTGACATATTTTTAGAAACGAACAACTCAGTAGAGAAGTATTTATCGAAGGCCATTGTTTTATTTAAGTTTCTTCTAGTATAAAATTTATCAGTGGTCGTGATAAGGGCGTATGTGATAAATTGCCTGTTTCATAAGGCGTTCATTAGAAGCGTGCAAAATGCGCTCCGTTGCACGGCGATAACTCGACCGATAACGGTTTTATTGCTTCAAATGTTACCTATTCTTATGCGCCAGCTCGGCTTTTGCCTCTACAAACGTCACGGAGACAGTGGAAAAACCTAGAAAATATTCGTTGATTATGTTACATTGTGATTTATGGTCACATATAAAATTTATATTGGGTCCATCGTAATTACAATTCAATTGTTTCTGGTGCGTGTAATATTAGTAGGTCGTACGTAGTGACTTTACAAATATAAGAATAATTATAGATAAAGACACGGATTACGATAGAAATATGAGTAGAGCTAATTGGCTGTTGCACGTGCCCCGACCTCGGCGGTATCGGGCATGTCTCCGGGCAACGCGACGGCGACGGCGCGGCTGATCTCACTTCTCATAATTCTACAATAAGTTGGATTGTTACGAATCTTTGTGTTTGTCTCTTGATATTAAATCTAATATTGAAGTTCAACATTACAAGAAATGTGTATATGCTGATGAGAGTCTGAAATGTTTTTACGAATATGAACGATGTTTGATTTTGTTTTAAGATAATACGGCCTGGAAAAGTATTTAACTAGTTACACGATGTTATTTGCTATCTACGAGTTTATCTTTATACTCTATACTTATTAACTGAGGTTCATCTTCAATTAACGTAAAGTACAAAAATAGAATTTGTTTCAAGAATTTTAAAATCATTGTTATTTGTGTTGTTATAAACAGTTAAGCTTTTAACGTCTTTGTTTCTAAAATAAAATTAGTTGGATCAGAACTTATTTACATATCGTCAATAATTTGGAAGCTCTCGTTTTATATAAATTTGACTTAATTTGAAATATCACTTACGGTATTGCAATCATCTGAATAATTAACGACTGTCATGACAGCTTTTATTCACAAATAATTAATTAATTTAGCGAATAATTCACATCGATATAATACTAGATTCGATTGTATAGTTTTATTTAATTCCATTCCGCCCACACATTGACAAGGCAAAAGCCATCCCACGTGATGTCAAAGATAGCGGCCGACATTAGCTTATTCATTTCTTTAATTAACTATTGCAGCGCTCTTGATTATAAGACGCGGCTACCCGGCTTTTGTATCCATTCAATATCTGACCAAGTGTTATATCTACCAAACAAAATCCAACCTTAAACCACCGTAATAAGAGCAATTGTTTAATTTAAAGTGATCTCGGCGACTAGTTGTCTCGGCAATTGTAACATTCCTAAATTAATTCTTAAGTATTAAATCTAATTTATAACGTATCATTGTTACAATAAAATTTAAGTCGACTACCGAATAAATTGTTCCCACTTATTAGATGTTTCCCTAACAATGTGTTATTTTAACTTAAATGTGTCATATATTAACTTTTAAGTATTATTTTTAATCAAAATTTAATATTTTGTATTGAATAATTGATAATAACCAAAATAGATAAATCGTGGGGGTTAAACTGTAACATTTTGTCGTCGATTTAAGAATTTTTAGATTTATTGAAGTTTTTATTTTATTATAATAGTTAGTTTTATAACCTTATATTATAAAAATATTAAGTCGTGCTTTTTACATATTTTATAATACATATTTTTACATAAGACATCTGTGTTGAGCTTCACTTATTCGCTCAGCAAGTTAACCTTGACTTCTGAAACCTCCATAGTTGAATTTTTTGTCACTTCGTCAGATTACAAACACTTGAGCTGGCTTTAAACACTTATTAGCTTCCTGTTTTTACTGTTTCATAGTAATATTATTGAAGGCCATCAAGTATGGTAGAATACATAAAAAAATACCAATTTTAAAAGAAGTTGGGCATTAGAATTAGAAACCAATAGATACGGAAAGCTTAGACTGTGTTTCAAATACATTTTATCTTAAACATACGTCAACCCTTTTTATACAGTGACTAGCAGCCGGCAGGGATTTTTGAAAAAAATATGCGATCTATAAATAATAAAGTACTTATACAGCAAGAAGTGTGGTGATACAAAATTATGCGTCAGCGTCCATAATATCAATCAGTGGCGGTCGGACTTAAATCATATGTTTATTTTTTGAGGTAATAATGACAAAGGCAAGTCCAAATGTACCAGTAGGTTTCGAGGTTCATTCTGGTTTAAAAACTGTCACTTTATACTTTTTAAATAAGATATGTTTAATAAAAATATAGAGTTGTAAGTGTACTTTTTATTTTTCTATTGATTTTCCTTGCATAAAAGTGCAGGTTTATATTTTCCTCTTCGTTGCAGTAAAAAGGCGAGTTCCACAATTTTAGTTCTTAAAGTAATGATTCACGCGACCGCTTGATAGTGAACTAATTCTCCGAGGTCATTGACACATCGGAAGTAGGTGAGGTTCTGTCCTCCGGACCTTTCCAGCTGTGATACCATAACAAAGTATTATAAACCGTAACATAAATATTTTAAGGTTGAAAGTCATTCGCAGTAATATTTCGCGATATCCTTTTTGCGTGTATTTTTACAGTTTATCTGTAAAAGGTGACTGAGATAAGAGAACGCGTGTTTAAATGCCCGCTATTGTTATGATATATTCACAATAGATGGGGACATTTCTACTTCGGCTGGGATATACTGTAGTTTCCGAGTCACACAATGATCACGTAGACTATACAATATAATACAATTGTTAAACTATTGGTTACTTAGTTTTATAATCTGCAATTGTTACCTTTTAGATAACAATCTAGTAAGTAACAACTTTGTTAGATTTTTTAGATAGAATAGCTTAATTTCCTTTGTAAAAGGTTATATGACTGAGTAATCGTTATCTCTGTCCGCCCACTAATTTAATATGGTATTTACACAAATATATCTGTAGTAATTTGATGATGAAAGAGGCGATTTTCCAAAAACAATTTGACGATCGCACCGTTCTCTTACGACTTTCAATAAAAAGTCAGCTGTAGATAGACAAGTAATAACAAAGAGAAAGGACTACTCGTACAATTGACGTAAAGATTGGCTTAAGTTTTCGGAATATGTTACGTTACTAAAAGCTACGGATGAATATTTCTTAATTATCAAAAGGTATTTATACATTCCATATCGGTTGCAGATAAAATTATCACCGTAATTATATTCAGAGCGCGAGATTCTGAGGTCAAAGTTGGGATCACTACCAGGAAGACATATTAATAACTAGTGATTATATTTTTTTAATAATAATATATCGTATGAATATAGAAACGTAAAAGAGCGAAGACGTAACTCCGTACGTGTGGAATTAAAAAATACTTTATTATTAGTTGTTTGTGACATATTTTACATGTGTGCCAGATTTCAGAGATCTAATGAGTCGTTGCGGAGATGCGAAGTAATCCATCAATTCATTTAAACTTATACTTATACTTAACAAAAATGTAAAAAAAAAATCAGATCAGAAACTGAGATATAGTTGAAGTGTGGTATTTAATATAATCGGATACTTTTTTTTTAAAGATTTTTAACATATTTATTAAATGATTATTTTAAATTAAAGTTTTACGCGCGTACTGACTGACGTAACGTGGTGCAACATGCATCGAGCGGCTCGTTGTTCGCTGATTGCTTGAATGCTCGACATGTAACATGTTACATTACACCGCGTAGCATCAGTCAGTACGTATCTTAAGAACAACGAACCAGGGTTGATACCTGATACTTGGGTATAGTTAACCTTGAACATTGTATTTGTAATTAAAAAGTCAATTCAATAACTGTTATTACCAAAGGCAGATAATTACAGTGCTATTTAAACTTAACGATGGTTTATATAAAAAGCCGTGTTTTGTTCTATCCTGGATTAGTTAATTTGTTTTTAATGAGTAATCGTAGGACTTTTATGCACATCAATCGTAACTGAACGTTATAGTGCGTGCAGGTTTTACGACCACCGGCGTACTGATGAGGTACCTTGCTTTCATGTTTTATGGCAGCCATCAATTTTAACTGCATAAGTTCCGGCTAATAGAAGTACTAGTATTTCGTTTGCATATTGAATGCTTTTTATGAACTTGAAATCATCATGTTTTAGTGTTTGATAATAATTACTTAACAAAGCTATACTAATATTATAGAGAGGAAAGATTTGTATTTTTGTATGTAAAGAATAAACTCAACTGCTGGACCATAGACGTAGAGTATGTTTATTACTAGATTTTTTTTTATTATTCTACGCCAAAGACAAGCTGAATGGTGTGTTATGAATTGACGTGACACCTAACCTATTCGTTTTAAATAATGAACACTTAAAAATAGTAAATTACAGTGTAATGAATCTTGCACGCATTATGTATAGGTATTGTGAAACGTTGGCGTCGAAGTGGGTTCGGCTGTTTATAGAATATAATAAATATGTGATCGGCTTATTTGTCACCATATCCTGCGCGTGTCTCGACATGAAATACAATACCTGTCACCACAAGCATAAAGCTAGTTGCACACGAGATCAGTAGACGGTGTAGTACTATTATTATTTAAACTTACACATTGTTTTGTGTCGGCGTTGTCCTTACAAACAGTAGTATTGTACCATCTTACTGCTCTACCTCACTCTTCTACCTTCGTGTGAAACCAACATTAGCGTTCTATTGTTCCTGTCAAGGGTAAAAAGTAGTTTTCGATATGTTTACAACTATAGTGTGACAAAGTTATCTAGCTATCACCCACGAATCCGTCAGCGTTGAATTAAAAAACTTAAGTATACACATGTATTCGTCCAGACTATATTCTACATCTATGCCGAATTTCATCGAGTTCCGTTACAGGCTACAAACTCTTAACAAACATCCATCCATCTAAACTTTCGCTTTTATAATATGACTAAGATTCCGAAAAGTACAATTGAAATATGTACTTACGTACTCAATAAGTAAAGTGTTACAGTACTTATTATAAGTACTATTTAAATCGTTAAGAACACTTATGTTTTAGAATGTAAGATAGTTCCGCTACAAGAATTATTTTCTGTTCTTTAAATATTTTTGAACTGCAAAAGAATTTGACCGAATTTAGCATGGAATCCAAAGCTAGTCATCATTAGTTTTTCTATATCTAAAAAAGTTAGTCTAAAATTTTGTTTGGTATCTCCTACATTCGGTTAGATGCCTAAAATTAATAGCATTTCCTGTCTATTGAAACGCTATGGCCTTGGGGCTTTGGTTTGCATAAACCCAGTTCACAGTCCTCGACCGCACCGGTATTGCGAATGTGCACACAATTTGCGACCTTATCGACTAGGGTTAACTTGTATAATTGCATCAAAATGTCTAAATACTTATGCCCAAATAAATTAGATGCCAAAGCAAATTTGCAATCAATGAAATTGATTGTTGCCTATCGTTGGACAATATCGTCTTTTTGTCAAACCGAGCCAATAAAATTGTGTTCTTATTTTGAAATCGTGTTTGCTTTTTTCCCTGTGGTTAAAGAGCATTAACCGGATGGCCAGTTACTGAACACGTGTGAGGTTTTATAAAACTATTTTGAAAAAAGAACGAGTTATCTTTTTAATTTTCTCTTGCTAATGTACGTTGACCTTACGGACAGTAATGGACGAAACATGTGAGGTTTTTTACAATTTTGCGTTCGTATCTATTTGCATATTGATAAGAATGATGGAGTATTGGAGAGAAATAACCAATTTTAAAATTGTAACGTTAATGCAAGAATATTCAAACTGGTATCAGAATTTCTAGATATCTAGGGTTATTGAAATTAAAAAGAAAATGAAATTACATTAAACACGAATATTTCTTCTTCATGAACATATAATTATGTTTTATATAGTACAATTTAATCTTGTACATTAATTACATATTTCCATTTCAACATATTTATTTTGTGGCTATCAATAAATATCAGTAATTGTAAAAATTAATAATCCAAACAAAAACATTTTCCCTTATCACACTGACTCACTTTTACGAGCAGACTTTTATCGTTTTTTATCGTGCCCTATTAGTTTTAACAAAATTATTGAGTTGATACATTAATTGGAACTGTTCAATATTAAGACCACTACACACTGGTCTAGTTTTCGCAACATTTTATTTTGCTTTATTTGTTGAATTTCGCCAAACTTCCAAAGCACTTTATTGGTTAATTATTATTTAATAGAATATTTTTGCGGATGTATGTATGTGAGGTAAGTCCATTGTGTTGTGACTGTCTGTAGTTCTCCTAAACCAATTACTGATTTTAAGACGACGGGCTATTATAATTCTTTATTGAGTTTCTTTATTTTTTTAGTAGTATGTTTTTTATTAATACTTGGCTAAAGTCGAGCTTCTTGATTTGTTTAAGTAATCACTATTATTCAGTAGTTTTGCTTTACAAATTAACAATGTCTAGTATTAAATAGTTTAAAATTGAAATCAATTCAAATCAGCAAGTCATGTACATAAACAGACACGTTTCCTCGGCCTATGTTCCGTTCGCACGGTCAATGCCACTGTGACTATAGAGAAATGGACTAAGCAAAGTGGTACCGCGCTCTAAAAAGCTAAAGTAAAGATGATAAACGTAGATAACAACTGACACGTAAAATTGAAATGAATGCTTATTGATTCAATATTTTACGTATTTACATAAAACGAGATCGCTAGCAAGAAAGTCTATACTTTTGTCCGTTTTTGCTTTATGAAAATGCGCGCGTAACAGATCCTGCCTCTTGACAGTCAAAGATATAACACGTAAGCCATTCGTCAAGTGAACTAGACGGCGTATGTAAACCGACACTAAAATCACGCCACGCTTACGCTGTGGTATTTTTAAACGTGCACTAATATTGCGTAAACGTTTGAGAATGTA
>JAOCNA010000013.1:5879882-5893784 GCA_026546675.1 Papilio helenus | reverse complement strand
TTTGTTTAATTCTGTGCGAATGTTTTGGGCAAAAGATATTTTTGTACAAAAATAGAAATTAATGTATAGAGTGTATTTCTACATTCTCGTGTATATTACTTATACTGTGGACTGTAGATCCATAGGTCGCTGGTACAGATCTGACTCGAAGGACCAATTTTATAAGGGATGCGGTTATGAGACGAAATAAAACTTAATTACTTTTAACATCGTCAACAATTACTAATTAATTGTTTGTTTGTATTTCAGCAAGACAAAGGTTTCGACAAGGGTCTGTTCGAGCGGCAGATGTCGGTGATGCGCGGCCAGGTGCTCAACCTCACGCAGGCGCTCAAGGACAACAAGAGCCCCGTGCAGCTCGTGCAGATGCCCGCCGTCATCGTCGAGAGGTACACAACAACTCAAACTCATAAACTCAATAACTCGTAAACTCACAAATTCATGAAAAAACAACTTGCTAACTCATAAGATAAACTCTTTAACTCAAGATACTAAAAACAAACAACCTACTAACACTAAAGATATACAACCCATAAACTCAAAAACTCATAAACTCCTCAATTCACATAATTTCACATTTACCTACTACTCAAACTCAACAATTCAAATATCATCAAATCACAAAGTAACAATATCAACATAACAATTGATGTCACATGAATTTATAAACTCACTCAGAGTCAGTTCAATGTAGATTTAGTCATAACAACAATGTGTTGCGTTTTTAAACGGTTTAAATTACATTCCAGTGTTAATAATCTTTACGGGGACCTATGTAAAATAATTGACTAGATTTCGCCTGCGACTCCGTCCGTGCGCAATTAAAAAAACAAATGCAAGTGGCCTATGTGTTTTTTCAGGCTATGCTCTACAGCTATGCCAAATTTCAACGAAATCCGTTCAGCCGTTTAGGCTACAAACTCTAACAAACATCCATCCATCTAAACTTTCGCATTTATGATAATAAATTATTAATAATATAATTGATTTGCTTTTCTAAATTAAATGTTCGATAAGAGTTTTATAAGAATTCAAAGTAAAACGTGATACCTAATTATTTCGAAACGAAAAAGAAACCGTTTTGAATTACAACATGAATTTATATTAATCTAATTTACATAAAGTTAACCATCCGCATTATCTACTTTAACGGAAAATAATAAACATAAAGGTACGGACACACTAAATCGAATCCAAATACTTTCACAAAGTGATCCCAATTGTAATCGATCGTCACTCGATTTGCTTTCACAATATTACAATTTTCATCAATTCAAACAATTTTGAACTTTATTCCTTGTGAATAAGAGTTATTGGAATAACATAGTTGACGTTGAAAAACGTAATTTGTGGAATAGAGTTGGTCGTAATACTATTTAGAGCGGTCCTCGATTAGGTCGGAACAGTTCATTTACGATTTTTATATCGATTTCGACGATAAATTTTTGTCGGTTTGTTCAAGGCTGATGTGACCCGTTTCTACAGCTAGTTTCCGAGGGAAAGTTTGTTAGATTGTTGGTATATGGGCCGTTGTGTAACAGTGTCACCTTTCATTTATAAATTAGTTTTAAAAATGTATACCAAATATTTATTGATACAGCAAGAGATATAACCACAGTTGTATATTTCTTTATTTAAATAATATAACTAAATAACTATTATTATACATTTATTATACATATAAACCTTCCTCTTTAATCACTCTATCTATTAAAAAAACTGCGTCATAATCCATTGCGTATTTTTAAAGATCTTAGCATACATAGAGACAGACAGACAGCAAGATGCAGCTTTAATTATACTATCTTGTGAATTAACTCCTAGTGTGTCGTTACCTTTACATGATGCAATAACTAGATGCGTTATTATCCAATATACTTAGTGCTTATTTAGTCTCATTAGAGTCAAGAGCTTAATACCCTGAGTACAGTTAACAGATCAGTCCTTAAAAGGTCTGATCTGTTAACTGTAAACAAATTGTGATTCGATAAAAATACTGGCAGCATATTACATTTGTTGGCAATTTTTACTTATAAATCTTCCAGCCAGTGTTAATAACTAAATATTCTTTTGCGTTTAACTTGGCTCTTATCACAAGGACATAAGGTTTATTATAATTTTTCAATGTTGGAATATATTTGCAGATTATAATCGGTTGTCAGGTGCATTGTCGGAATTTGCCGGCGGTGGTGGCAGAAATCTGACGCCTTTGTCTCGATTGAAGGAGAATTAAGATAATTGTCTTACGTGCGTATCCTATGTTTGTGATTTATTTGCACGCGAAAGATTTTTTTCAAGTAAAACGTTCTTAAATGTCCTAATATGAGTAGTAATAGGTATGGCCCTTACCATATAAAGCTACGGCCGAATATTGAAACAACATTTGAAAAACACACACTACTTAGTTCATTCATTTCATTTTATTCATTTCAGCATTTACACCATATTTTTAATAAATCTTCTTTTAAAATAAAAAGCCTTACAAGTTTAAGGCTATACATTTTCACTCTATCAAACTTAGGAGCTAAATAATAACAGCATAAAAGCAAAATTGCCATGGTAACGGTAATTATTAGCTAATGACAAAGACCTTCGTTGTCATTTGTGCTTTTGAATCTTGATATTTGCGAATGAAAGTTTTACAAACGTAAACTATGAAATAAAGGTTTTATAGTTTCATGCGGACGAGGCCGCATGGGAACATCTAGTAAATAATAAAGTACTTATACCGAAAGCAGTGTTGTGATACATTTAACACCACTCCGCAACAGTGTAGTTATTGTTATTTATATTTAAGTATATTCTTAATTTCTTAAGCATGTCAAGATTTAACCGTTTAGTGTCGGATGAAATGAAAGCCTTACCGAAATTCGGAGTCGCGGATTATCCTGTCAAAACTGATATGAACGGAAATTAAAAATGTAATCGGCCTTCAGTATATGAAGGAAAAAACGCAATACTCAACTCTTAAAAAAAATGACTTATACATGCATTTGAGGTTACATCTTTTTGATTGGAAATGTAATATAAAATTGCACAAATATTAAAAAAATGATGTAATAATCAAATTGCATTGTGTCATTTCCCTTTACCAGATTTATTTAAAAGGTAGAGTTTGACCGTCGACGCGTGTTTACACTTCAATCGCAAAAGTTCCACAAGACGAAGCGAGACGATAATTGCACTCATATTATTTTTTTTCAGCTTGAAAATAAATGAAAAATAAAAAAATACAACTAGTTGTAGTTTATTGCTGTCTGGGGCGGTGGCTCAGTGTTACTTTCGGCGGCAAAGCGCGCACCCGCTCCCATATTGACCGGCGCACGCGCAACACGATTAACTAAAGATTCAACCACGTTAATTAATTAAAAGTTAATTTTGTGTTAGTGTTTTGGTGTTATTTTATTGAATTGTGAAGTGTTTGTGATTTGTTGATTTTATAAATAAAGTGTTAAATCAACCCTTCTAAATAACAAAAAGAAAACAAAAAAAACTTTTTCGTTGAAATCCGCCCACGTACAGGTAAGGATATAAATAGAAGTTGGGCGGTAAGGGCGTCAGTCGTGCGCCGGGAGCAACCCTTAAACAACCTCTCTGTTAGTTGTAAAAGCCTTTTACACTGACGTGCTTTGAAGACATGGGGTCTATAAGGTTAGTTGAAACAAATGCTATGCGACTATTACAATTTTTTACACCCATTTTAAAGGAATCAAATAGAGCCAGACATTATTCATATCTTACTGACTTCTCTTGGTTGTTGTGTGTAGAATATGTAAACTGAAGATTATTACAGCAGTTTTTAATGAAAATACTAACCAGTATTTTCTTTAATTAACAAAACCTTGACTCTAAATAGCCAGTAATATAAAATCTTCGAGTATGTTCGTTAAAGTTGTTAAAACAACAATGTTGCAAACGCTTGATTGAAATATGTTCTACAATGTTTAATAAATGCAATAAAACTACATTATCTTCAAAAGGATTTAACTATTTCAAGTAATTTACTGTCCAATAGTTTTCTTTTAACGTTTAATGTATCCCGATTTTCAAAATCTTTTTTTCTGTCTGAAGTTTCGACCTCGTTAATTTTTGAATTTTTTTTGTTCTTTTTTAAATATAAACTAAAGCTTTCCATATTGTAGTTATAAATGTAAGTATATAACAGTAAAGTTTACATTCATCCCCCTGTGTGACCTCAATTAATCTGAAAGTACCTGGCAACTGCTAATTGACAACGGAGGCATATTGCTATACGTTCGCGGCAGGCGCTATAAATAAATTGCGGATATGTCGGGAGGGAGAATTTATTGATTCAATTATTGAGTACAGACTTATTAAATAGTTTTCAATGCACTATTTATATTGTTTGGTATACAAGTAATAAAATGTTACTATGTTAATTTACGTTATTAACTGTTAAAAATACAAGATTACTTTTGTGAGGAATCGAACCTTCCAAGACTACATACATTATTGCAAAGATTATCTGAGTTGAAAAAACGAATCAAAATAATTACGTTCTCTGGGCAATATGAAATGTAGTACATATTAATAATTAACAAGGTATATTTATAACGAGAAAAAGGCAGACGAGGCAGGTTCTAATCATAAGAAAATCGATACCAGACATTGCTAAGGGGAAAATATGCGATGTATTGTTCATTGCTCCAAATAAGTAAAAAAGTCATCTATTGTAATTGATATTGATTGAATGAGGATCTCCCTTGATATTATTTAGCTCCCGGTTGGACACCGGCTGCAAATCCAATATAACCAATAATCTTAGTTTTAGACCTGTGAAATCTGATTTCACATGCAGTAACTTTGAATTAATTTGTGTTTTAACTGTAAGGAGCAAGAACATGCTGATGTGGTCGGCTGTGTGGGTACTGCTTATCACTTCTGGCACCGCTCTTGACTGGTACGACGAGCCCGGAAGGTCTCTCAATGAAGACATCTATCAGGTATTACAAATTACAAAACTCGTGTAATGAATAAACGTGGAAAAAGAATGTAAAGCAATATTTCTTTAGAATTATAATGTGGAGGGAGGTCCGCGCGCTTTGGGGTCAGCAGAGGATGGCAAGGACGTTGTAGACGACATGGGTCGTGCTATGCTGCTCTACAAAATAATGCAGAGTCTAAAATTCAGCAAAGGCATCGCCGGACCGTACTACAGGTAACCGTTTTACATTGACGAATTCATACCAATAATATTCTGTACGAAAATGTGACTGGTTTTTTTTAGACCGAAAGATGATACCGTCGATTACGTGGACGAACCTCCTATGAATATGGACATCAAGGTGGTAAAACGGGTGACTAAAGCCGCGCAGCCCGAAGACGCGAAGAAGGCTAACGCTAAAGCACAAACCCAATCGAAGCCAACAAAGGTGAAAGCGACACGTAAGTTTACAATCGTTTGTATTTTGGTATACGTGTGTTAGTCTTTATTTTTTTTTTGCAGAAAACCTTAACAATATGCATTGATTTATTTCAAACAATGAGCAGTCATACTTGAGGTTTTGTTATGGTTCTTCTTTATAAGAAGAATTAAGTAAAATAAAACTTTTTTTTTTTTTTCGATGTAAACCTACACTGTTCTCCGCCCAGTCTGTCTGAAATGACCCTTAGATGTATTTTAGTTATTGGTTAATTTACCTACACTCATTGTATCCAATGTTTTAGATTGTTTATTTCGTTTCCAGGGGCTCCTGTTTTGTGCTACTTCAAACTTTGCTCCTACCGCGTTTCGTTCTAAATTGACAAACGTCGATTTGAAAAATTACTAGAGCATACTTGAATAAACATCGATGCTAATCATTTAATTTAGATGGTTCTATAACTACCATTTTTTATTATTAATTTGATCTCCTATGTTGTAGTGATATATTTTAAAAGCTTTTTTAAGTATTATTTATCTTTAGAAATACACCATATTGCTGTATACTTATTAAAATTATATTCAATAAACTATAACCTTTGAAGACTTTTATTTAAAATAGCTAGCAACAAGAATTATTTCATAGAAATGTTTTTAAAACATCGTCATTCCTTTGTTTTTGTTATTTTTTACACACAAACTACACAATTGTTGCTTATCAAATCGCAAAATAAACCACTTCAAATTATACGCTCATAAAAAAACGACACGAAACGCTCGAGAGTTCATTAAAATATGAAGAGTCGTACGGGAGGGAATTCGTGATATAGGGAGGGATTTGATCCCTACAAATATAAGTAAATGAAAAATTACGTGATACACCGTCTTTGTAAATGTTACATGCTTAAAAAGGATATTTCAGTTGAAGTATTAGAAACTTTGGAGTTTATAAGTTAAAATATTTGAAGAATTGTTACGCAAACTTCCGAATACGAAACATTAGTGAAAAAACGTGGGGTATATCATTACTTTCACTTACCTTTTATGAATGCGAGTCAGGAAGTTTATTACTAGATATCTCTAAAACGTCTAAACGGATTTCGGAGAAATTTAAGACAAATATAGAACAATCTGGAATACATAGACTACGTACTAAGTTTTTTTTCCGCGCGTAATTCTCGGGCAAAAGCGAAGTTTCCATAGATGACAAAAAAAGATTAACAATGTCAGACAATTTATAAGGTTAACAAAATAATAATACTATACAAAAGAAATTAGACAAGTTGGAGGCTGCGCCATTCCGGCGAGATGATGATCTGAGCTGCTGAGTAGAGCTGCGCCTGCCAGTCCGTAGGTGTTTTTTTTGCAGCAACTAAAATAATACAGCTTTAGTTATAATCTATACTAATATTATAAAGAGGAAAGATTTGGATTTTTAGATTTATTGAAATAACTCAAAAAATACTAGATCTATTTCAAAAATTCTTGCACCATTAAAGAGGAATCTAGGAATATCAATCTATATCTATACTAATATTCTAAAGCGGAAATATTTTCATTTTTGTACGTATTGGAATAACTCAAAAACTACTGGGACGATTTAAAAAATTCTTTCACCATAAAAAGCTATGTTAACAGTGAATAACATAAGCCAAATTTTTTTTATTTCGCGCGGGCGAAGTCGCAAACAACTGCTAGTTTTTAAGTATTTTGATAATACAATTACCGTTTCTTGCCGCATCAGGGTTTGATGTGGGCAGGAACAGGTGATCGCTGACTGCAGACCCCATCTGCGCTACCAACTTCTTCAGTCTCCACAACCTCACCCGCCGGCTTAGCCCGGCCGTTTGACGTACGGACAGCATATTGTAAAGCTTTAACAAAACAGAATTTATAATCCAGTTTTAAAAAAGCCTTACGCTGTCCGAGAAAATTGATTTTTAATATAACATCGTTTTGTCAATTTATTTTTGGCGAATTTTCTTTCTTTATGACATTAATATACAAAGGAGTTTTGTAATCTGTTTATTTTGTTTCATAATTCATTTACAGCATTTAATCGATAATAATCGATATAACAAAATCGATATCTAATGAAATCTTAAGCTCGCTACAAACGCTCAGTTCTACTTTCAGTATAACTGTACATGTGCAGGCAAAATTATAACAGCCTACACGAGCACGTTTAGTTAAAACTGCCAGAATAGAGCATTTCTAGACCTTATGAAATCGCAGCCAAAGTAACAACTAAACTAAAATTTAACAGTGGTAGAGCCCGCTTTATTTCTTCGCACGAATGGGCCGGCTCGCCCGGTGAAATACCACGACCACACAGAAGACAGGCGGGAAGTGAGAGTAATTCCGCGTTTCGTCTGATGAGTGTGCTGCCGGAGGCCCAACTTTAGTCCCTTTTGTGGGATCCCCACAAAAGTGGATTTGACGGTGGAGACGCATAGGAAGGGGAAATATCCTCTTCATGTGCGTGTCCATCTCCGTCGATTTAGGATAGACAACGCATATGCAATTGCGGATGTCTGTGGGGCAGCGGTCGCTTCGCCATTTCGTCAGATTCAGGTTGCCGCTTGCTCGTTTGCCACCTTATAATATTAAAAAAAACACAATTTTTTTAAAGGTGACAAAGCTTTGCTCAATTTATCATAGTTATTTATTCGTCTTCAAGGTCAAATTTCATATTCCACAATCGAAATAAAACACATTTAATAAATAAAATATCGTTTAATACATTACAGTACAAACCTGATGGCACCGCACAAGGCCCTCCCCCCTCACTATATACACAACACTAACCTAGCACTTTATTCCTTGTTCAATGCACAATAACGCAAATTCAACTCCAAGCTCATAGAAATAAGGTACATTTTTAAAAAGCAAAACAGTAGTACTATTCGAACACAATTCAATATACATTTGAACTTTTTTCAATATACTGAAAAACATAAAAAATGAGTAAATAGTGGAAACATACATTTTTATTGAAAACTATATGTATCATAACTAGACTATGTAATATTATAAATGTCCAAACGGCTGATTACTGAAACGAATGCAACATTTCGCTTACAATCCGACAGATGGAGAATTTTATGATTTTACAGCTTTTGTTTGAGTCTTCAATCGAGCGGGAAAATTAATAAACATAGCCTCAATGATAACATAACTATTTATTGGTGAAAGATTTTTTTAAATCGGCCCAGTAGTTTTTAAGTTATTTCAAATCATACAAAAATAAAAATCTTGCCTATTATTATATTAGTATAGAAGACACTGTTACATATTTAAATTTCGTTCCAGTATTCGGCTGAAAATTTAAAATACATCTATACATATAATAAAATTGGAGTGTTGTTTTGTAATATCAAAAGAAAGATTGCAGATGTCGGGAAGATGATTTATTTGCGTTTCTGATAACGAAAATCGCGTTTAAAATTTTTTTGTCTGTCTGTCCGCAAGCCGCGTTTGTTCCGGGTAATCTCCGAAACGGCTGGACCGATTTCGAGCGGACTTTCACTGAAGGGTAGCTGACGTAGACGGGCATGTTATAGGCTACTTTTTTATCTTAATATTGCGTGGACGAAGTCGCGGGCAACAGTACACAATAAATCTATAAACTTGAAATCGAACTTTAATACTGACTTAAAATAAATTAACTTTGTACGTCTCTGTAATTAAAATATTTTTAACATAACTTATAGGAGAAATGATAAGATTATAAAAAAACAAAGAAACACTAACCGAATTGTTAAAAATAGCGCTTGAACTTAAGTAAAGCCGATATTTAATAAACTTTAAAATATATATGTACACAAACACATAGCTAGCGTAAAACAATTACTAAAAACTTTAAATACTTGACAATTTTTTTTTTAAATCAGAAAACCAAGTTTACAGTAAACATTTAAAACGGCGATCTTACATGATTATAATTTTATTAAATATCAATAAAAAAACAATTTAAAAAATATTTCTCAATTTTTCAATTCTTGGTAAAAATAACAAAATAATGGAGGGATGAAACAAAGTATGAATTATTTAAACATTCTGCACAAAAATATTTAATATGACAGATAAAAAAACTCAAGTGTACAAGAAAAAGGCAATCAAATGCCAAATTATTGTACTATGTATTAAAAAAAAGTTTTTATTAGTCATTATTATTTAAATTCTATTTAATTTTTAATTTGTATGAAATAAATACTATTTGTTACGTTTTTACAATATTACGATATTATTTACGTACTTGTATGGTACTATGTAATTAACTTAACAAACACTTACAACAATTAAACTTCAATTTTCTCACTTTTCAATACCTTTTCTTCCAAAAGTATTAAAGCGATACATAAGGCAACATTGTAAGACACTAATATAAGGTCACATCACACTGAATCAATTAAACGTAAATAAAAAGTTGAATTTAAAAAAAAAATCTTCGATCATGTACCAAAATACATATATCGAGTTAAAATAACGAAACATCGATTTAAAACATTTTTTTTGTACAAAAAAGGTTTTACACCCAATAAGCGGTCTCGTAGCAATGCGGCGTTTACGTGTTCGCGACTAGTGAACGCGTCGCCAAACTAAATAAGACAAAAGTTTCAACACAAACACGTCCAGCGTATTTATAAAATTATCTTCTTCCTTAAATATACTATATTTATCAACTATATTTTTGACAATAAACTTTTACGGTAGTGTGACATGACCTTTAAGCTCTAAATTTCCTTCAATCCCGTCATAACATATTTGTTATCTCTATTTCATCAAAGAGAATGAAAGAGACGGCATATATATTTGACAATGGCCGTCAATTTACGCTCGCGCTGACGTGGGGTGGTAGGTGATGACGTTGTGTGCGTGCGTGAAGGGCGGGGTGGTGTCGGGGGCGTGCGGGGCGTGTGGGGCGTGCGGGGCGTGCGGCAGCTGCAGCGCGCGGTTCTTCCCGCCCAGGATGCAGCGCGTCGTCACACCGCTCTCCACCTCCACTACTAACTCTGAACCCGTCAATCTGTTGACAATCACCATTTGTATGTCACGTATGTATACGAGCGTATGTATTGCGTATACGTGCGTAGTCTATACTTACGCATGATATCTGTGTGCGAGCACGCCTAGCAGCTCTCCGACAAGGTCCACGTGCTCGGCGTGCTGCGCGTGCTCCGCGGGCGCGACCAGCCCCAGCACGAGGTCGTTGCGCGCGCTCGGCACGCTGATCACCGCCAGCTGCGCGTCGCCGCTCATCACGCGCACTGCACCCACCTACAATACATATCATACTAATTAATGCGAACGTTTGGATGGATGTATGAC
This sequence comes from Papilio helenus, assembly GCA_026546675.1. Lineage (NCBI taxonomy): Eukaryota > Metazoa > Arthropoda > Insecta > Lepidoptera > Papilionidae > Papilio > Papilio helenus. The sequence continues at coordinate 5,883,070 of JAOCNA010000013.1, read as the reverse complement.
TACGTATCTCCAAACAGCTCAATTAATTTTGATGAAATTGAGCAGAGATGTAGAACATAGTTTGAGAGAATACGTTAAATAGCTTTTGTCCGCGTCTCCTTCCGCGCGGAATTAAAAAAAAGGTATTCTGTGCTAAATTTCATACAGATTATTTAAATCGTTCCGAAGATACCTTGGACAGATTATCCATACATCTAAACTTTTGAAAAGTAAGATTTCATTCTTTTAAAACCCTACGCGGCCATTAGCAATGGCGCAATCACGAGTTTTGGGTACACAACTAGAACAGAAAGAGCAGAATTCCAAGAAAAGCACATTTTCAAAGCGACATCTGTGGGCAAAATTTAAGTTTAAAACAGCGCCATCTATCGTGTGTTATATACAATTTTTGTCTCGTGTGTTACCTCAGTGATGGGCGTAGGCTTCTTGAGCAGCTTGAAGTTGTTGTCGTCCAGCTTGCAGATCGCGGTGTCGGTGACGAGCAGCGCGCGCGCCGCCAGCTTGTTGTGCCGGTTGAACTTGTGCACGCGGCACGAGAACACCGCGCGGCCCACGTGCTGGGACTTCTGCAGCTGCGCTAACGCTGATCTGTACACGTCTGGAATAAATACACAGTAATGAGTAAGTTTCACGGTGTGTAGAGCAAAGCAGATTTTTAATAGCAAATAAAATTGAACTTTATCCGTTTGAAATAAGGCTTAATTTTACTTAACACGTCTTTTGTATTTGGAAGTGTAAAAGAAAGTGCAAAGTTAGATAATAAGCGGCGCTGAAGTGTTTAAGATTTATGTCAGTATTCGGCCGTAATAATAAATCGAACTAAAACCATCGATTTTACATAATTGAATTCACATACTTTTTTGAAGTCCGTATTCATCCAATTTAACCGATACTTAAGAACCCCTAGACAAAGTAACATCCCATTTCTATATCGCGGATGGGAAATTCTAAAATGTCTGGAAGCGACAACATCACATGCTTGTGACATATTTGTTCTTTAATCGAATTATTACTTTGTCTAGGGGGTATAGTTACCTTAAAATGAACAGCTAAAACTGATCATTAGTTCAGTTATAAATACTTACTTGCTTTATCATGATAGTTGTCTAAAGCCAGGTAGTCTCCCCTCCAGAGTCGTGATCCAAAACCATAGCTAAACACAAAACTTTTAAATCGAACCGTTTCTATCAAATTGCGGTGAACAAAAATAGTACAGCAAAAAAACCTTCATTAGTTTTAGAGCTCAGTGTGAAGTGGATTTGACGGTGGAGGAGGGAAGAGGAAATATCCTCTTTATATGCGTCTTCTCCTTCAATTAAGAGTAAGCAACGCATTTGCAACTGTAGATATCTGGGCAGCTTCGCTTCGCTTTTTCGGCGAATTCAGGTGGCCCCACGCTCTTGCCACCTTATATAAAATTCGTTTTCAGAATGAACTAGAAAGGTTAAATCAGATAGTATGGCCAGCTGTGATAGAGGAGACGCAGCGCCGCATCAAGGCGCTGGGGCAGGCGGGCTACGAGGTGGTGGTGATGGAGGCTGCGGTAATGGTCCGCGCCAAGTGGTACCACTACTGTCATCAGCTGTGGGCAGTTATAGTACCACCTAATGAGGTAAACATTTATCTTACTAATATAAATGCGAAAAGATGGATGTTTGTTAGAGTTTGTAGTCTAAATTGATGAATCTTGATGAAATTTGAACTCATACTACTTAATATTTTTTCTATTCCGCGCGGATGGAGTCGCGGGTGAAAGCTAGTATGATTCCATATATCAAATTTTGGTCCATTTAAGGTACTATTCAAATATAGTCACATAGTCACATAGTCTTTTATGTCATAGTTCAGTCAGACTTTATAAATCTGTACTAAGCGACTCTTACTGTAGCAGTCATTGCTTATATACTAGTAATATACAACCTCTGCTAAATGTATTTCGATGTAAGGTAGATCATATTTCTATAAAAAATAAGTGAAAATATAATACATTATACTAAATATAAAAACAGGCAATAAAAAGACTCCAAGCGCGCAACAATCTCTCAGAAGAGGAAGCGAGACAACGCGTGGAGGCTCAGGTGTCAAATCCAGAACAAGTGGCCGCCGCTAATATTGTGTTCAGTCCGTATTGGAGCTACGAATATACACAATCCCAGATAGATAAGGCCTGGGACCATTTGCAGAAATATCTCGACACCAAAACTAAAAAATAAAATATTTATCAAAGTTTTAAGATATCATATAGTCTATATAATCTGTTAAAATGTTTACACACGTTCAGAAATGTTATTAAAATATTATTTTCATTATAACAATAGAACAGCGGCTTGCGCTTTGTAAGTGGCTAGCTTTAATGTACCTGAAATTACTAAAATATATCAATATTAGAAATTATTTATCTGTGCATTGAGTGGTGTCGCTACTATCGTATCAGTGTTGCCATTGAAATAATGAAAGATCAAACATAATTTTAATTGAATATTCAAGAAGCAATCAATTACACGTTTTTAAAATGCAGAAATATATTTTATCGTGACTAGTTACTAATGACGAATGATTCCATAAGTTTTTATAAAAAGTAGTTCAGATAGTTCATATATTATAGAAGATTGGTACGCCTGTGCTTGCCATGTCCTGATTTAAATGGTCTAAGTTTCAATCATAATGTGCATTAGTGTTAATTAAAAAAAAAACTTTGTTATCCCTGGTGTTTGTTTTGCTATATGCATTTCACTTTGAAATCCTAAATCTTTTGAAAATAATTAAAAACAATCTATAGCCAAATTGTTTTTAATTTCAATCTACATTTTTAAATGTAAAATAAAGCTAGTTTTAAAGTATCTAAAATTGCGTCTCAATTGATTTTAATCTAATGAATCAATTTTGTGAAATGATAAGCAATAGAAATATTCTAACTTTTTAGCCTTATATTATAAGAATAGAGATATATTAATTGTTTTATACTTTTTCAATAAAATGTTTACAATTAGTGGTTGGCTAGAAAATAGATTTATTTAAATAAATATTTTTGTAAAAAGAACGATTGTTTTTTTTATTTATACTATGTGTACTGCACAAATGACCCGACCCACACGTTCGGTGCAATACTATGACCTAATTTTAGTCCCTTTCCCTTCCCACCCTTTTCTTAAGAGGAAAGGATGGGAAGGAAAAGTGGATTTGACGGT
>JAOCNA010000013.1:5859679-5873616 GCA_026546675.1 Papilio helenus | reverse complement strand
ATTCATCCCACGAACACCCATTATTCTCTGACAATGACTGCCAATTCCTAACAGTACACGAAAAGATGTCCTATATCTTCTACTCTACCATTGTTACACAAGTTTTCACAAGAAGCTGAAACAATTGAACCGGAGATTTCATTCGATTCCGCGGCGTAGTTAAGTCAGTCGTAAAGCGTGTAACTAAAAAAAATATGTTTTTACTTGAACTTCAGAAGGAGTTATCTTATGAGGTCGATAAGATGCCGTGAATGCATCCAATCCAATAAGATTATACTTAATGCATATTATTTGTCGGCTCGCACTTCGACTAGTTGCAAACACGTTTATAAAGCCGCTTAATTAACTCGTTATATTAATGCCTAGATCTATGGAAATTTTAGCAGTGAGCTGCTTTGGCGAAGACTCCCCGTTTTACTAACCGTGACGTCATGCGGCCGTCGGCAAACTTGCACACGAGTATTACTTAATATCCCATTTCATAATAATATATTATACATAGACATACAAATTGATAGATGACATAAAAATTGTCCATAAGATTGAATGTAATGGACATTATCTCTTTAAAATACGAACAAACGGTCAAACCTTATTTTATATTTGTTTGAAAACAATAATTCTGCCTTCATTACAAGGAAATTGTAAAAGTGTACTCAAAGTTGTGGCTTATGTTTACTTTAGAGCAATAGAAATAAAGAAAACGTGTTTTAAGGACAAAAATAAACTTCCGAAGGTCCGTATGATCAAATTATGGCCGTTGGCTTCGAACCCGCGCACTATCATTTCCAGTGACGATAAACCAACAGTCGCTCGTGTGTTTAACAAGACGGACACTCATACAATATTCATGATGTGCTGGAAGGATGTCTATAATCACGAACTCGAACCGCATTTGTCAAATAGGGTTGCCAATTTTTTTGATTTTCTTTTAACACGTTCAATGCGTTATGAAATATTTTCTCGTATTTGAGCTCTTACGTGCGAAATAATTAGTCATATTTGTTATAAGGGGCGTAATATGTTATTGTCATAACCCCTGCAGGGTTGACAAACTACGTTCCCATATAAACAAAAGAGATAACTTTATTCCTGAAATCTGTATAAGTAAAATTAACTACTCGTAAGTATGTGATTTGATTAACATTTTAACCAATCTAAATATATTACAAAAGAAGAAAAGTCTGTTATTTATCTTATTTAACATCTGTTTATGATAGCTATAGGTCAGTCTTCTCGGATCTTTGATGAGGTGTCATTTTATAGACGACTGACAAATGACCCGCCATTCCCCATGGTGTTATGACAGCCATAGACAAATAAATCTGTCAGCATTAATTGGATTTTTCAACTCTGTATTACTACTTATCAGTATTATGCAATGACTAAAGATTTATTTAATAATTTCTTTAAAATAATATAATGAAAAACCTTCACTTTAGTAATACTAAGAAGAATTGAGGAAAGCTATTCTTATAGGTGTTCTAATTGTAAAATTGATTATTTAGATGTCTGTGATAGATGACCTCATAGTGAACTCACCATTCAAATTATAATGTCATTAGAGTTGGCAAAACTAGAACATGAGATAATGATTACAATCAATCGTCAAATTATACCTGGCATATTGACAAATTGAGACTTATAGCTTCAATTAGGAATCTATTACAATCATAGATATATATAATCTTTATTATTTTATACTATAAGGGGGGCAAACGAGCGGCGTGAACACCGAGGTGGTCAACGACGCCTTTGGACATCCGCAACCCCAGAGGAACTGCAGATGCGTTGCCGGCCTTTGAGGAATTGTTAAGCTATCTACCTAATCTAATCTACTACCTTGACTGCGATTTTTTCAGTGCGGAATTTAAAAAAAATATTTAGTAAGTAGTTTAGGTGTTTTTCCAAACTATGTTCTACATCAGTGGTAAATTACAGCGAAATAAGTTAATCAATTTTGGAGAAAGGTAATAACATCCATCCATACTTTCGGGTTTATAATATCAGTATGACGTATGATATATACCTAATCCGGAACAAAAAGTAAGGCGCAAAAACGACCACCGGAGGTAGGAGGTTTTGAGTAAATTACCTCAGTGTTTACAATACAATACAACATTACGTTCCCGTTTAGACGTCAAACTTGTATAAAACCCTTAATTTAAGTTGGTTAAATCTGAGTAGAATAAATTATTCTTCCGTGAATCTATTTATTACCTCCGTTTAATTTAGCATCCTCATATTTTGTATATACCGTATTTAAAATTAGTCTAACTTTAACTATTGTAAAATATGGTTAATAAAAGTCCCTCAAAACCGAGTTGCCATCAAAGGGACAATTTAGTGGCTATTTTAATCGATCTCTGGTAAAGCGAGCGGTCCTCACAATGTTACCCGACTGTCAAAACAAACGACAGTGTACCATCAATCGTACAGTTAATACGATACGAGAATAGTTCGGTAAAAATAATTGAACTGTTAGCTACTGTTGTTGCAAACATGATCCCTTGATAGCATGCAAAGGGTTTGAATTATAAAGAAATAATAAAACTATATTAAAAACATGTTTCCCGATGGGCCGAACGGCCCACTTATCGATCCAACCATTGGGAAGAAATACTTAAAAATTGTTTGCTAGATAAAATCACAGAATTCGAAAATGGATAAATTGTTATACTTCTTCATAAGTAGATTTCTAAATAATAATTCGTATAAAATTCGACGAAGTACTGATAATTTTATTTTTTATTTGTATCAACTGCCAACCCTAAAAACGACTTAGAGCTCGTCGTCAGACATTATCGCGAGATAATTGCCGCGCCCGAATACGAGCGAATACGCGTCTGCAAGCGCGCGTCTGATCCCTTGATATGTCAACTTTGTATCAGTGATGTAATGATCGATGCTAATGCATTTACCTTTTGTAAATAAAGTGCTTCACCCTTTTTGCAAATATTTACTTATGTTTGAAATGATTTGGTTAAAAAATAATAGTGATAAGTAAAAAAATTAGGTCACAAACCTTTATATGGAGTTAGTGTGATAGTAAATGGTGACAGACGGGGATAGACTCGCTTCGATAATGTCATAGATATGTGCTGGCGAGCCGCCAAGCCGCGCCGCAGACGACGCGGTCCCCACAAAAAAATATCACACGATGTATTCTGCAAATAAACTCAATCACACCGTCGATACAGCTTCGAAGAATTAAGACGATTTCTAGGAAATAGTTTATTGTATTTCTTAAAAATAGTTCCGTCCACCGTCGCGCGCTTTCGGTATTTTTATAACGAATAATCGTCGACGAGCAAACGGCTTATTAAATTTTGTTAGTTGCCAGCAGTTTTGACTGGAATGTCAGTATAATTCCTTGTTTAACATTTTTCACGTTTTCGTAATGCGTTCGTTATTACTTCACAAACATAGTGTAGCTATCTACCACTTTCTTTTTGTACGAAATGATAACATTTATTAATTAAAATGTTTTTACACTTGTCCTAGATGTTCCTATAACCATCTATTCTTTCTTCATAAAACGTAGCATGACTGACACGAAATTATACCAATTAGTATGAAATAAAGCCTACATTAGGAAATAGAGAAGAGATAGCACTGCTAGGATTGAATCAAACGAAGTCTATTTTCTTACGAGTTGGTTGTCGGTGTTTATCTATGTCGAAATATCACTCTCAATAGTTGAGTAATACGAAAGATGTAAGATTTCTTAATGCCATATTTTGAAGCAGATATAGTCCGAGGAAAATATTATACATTCTTCACTTCGCTATTTAATAACAGCTTCGTTTAGTATTTTAATAGATTAAATTTAAATAAAACATTCCGAGAACTTGTGACAAGATAAGTGGAAACACAATAGAGTTAAAACATAAAGTATAAAATACCTCTCGTTCTTAATGCGACGGGAGATTTGCATAAAAGTCTTCGAACAATGTGACAGCTGTCAAAATAATCGATTCCATACGAAATCGATGCTACGCCAGTTTAATAAATATCGATTTTAATCAAGACGTTAAAATTATTTTAATGCTCGTCGATTTTGAATGTTATAAATTTTTATATTACGATTGATCGGGATATTCTTCGAATAGCAACGGCATCGCATGCCGAAATATTTTTATCTGGGAACTAACCTATTTTGTATATTTGGGATATCGATTAGTAACATTCCGATGACGTGTTAATCGAATTTGTTCGATGTTAACTAACGATTTCAAATGAACGCCATTGCTTAGATATTAACATGAATAGTAAGCGTATTAACAGATTCTTACAAATCAGAAATTAAATGCTTGTCAATTTTATTTCCTCTACACATACTCCCCTTGTAAAACATCCTGGGAAGAGAAAAGGACTAGTTGGCATCTAGCACGCTTATATGAAATAACTTCCTGTCCAGTGCCCTGTGTGGTCGGCTACAGTTAGGGACGGCGTTAGGATAGGGCACACCCTATTCTAATGCCGTCCCTAACTGTTGGTGCATGGAATGCCTACAGCAGCTGATACTGCTGCGGACACTATCACTGTCAAGTCACACACATTAAGTTATATGACACCACACGGTTATTAAATAGTTAAAAACGCCTATGTTGAAGGTAGAACTAAGATATGTTTTTTTAATTTATGACTCTCGATAAATGGATAAAGCTTACGAATTGAGATATTATATTTAACGGTGTGCAACGCGTTCTGTTTTTTATGTTTCAAATTATTAGTAAAATTATCATAAATGTCTCGAAAATATAATTGGAAACGATCGGAAGATTTGTTTATTTGTATTGACTTGTTTTAATTGGTTACAATTTTTAATTGAATTCCTAGACTAATAATCAATTAAACTATGATTAATTTTCAGTATCATTTAAATGATTCTTTTATAGACACTTTCTGATATTCTTTATATGCTCAAGCAATAAGTAAATCTAAATTTGTATCGATTAGAAATCGAATTGGAACTCTTTATAAAGCAATGCGCTCCATACATAGCAATGTACAAGCAATAAGCATCGATAGTGAATACATTTGGGTTAAGTTAACATTAAGTTAGATCACTTAGGTAGAGAGGGAGGCTACTGAATTTTGTTAAGAACCCGTTAAGGCCAACCTCGGAGCTATTAAGTTAGGCTATAAAGATAAAATCTCGCAATTTTGTACGTTTAGCGATAAAGTGTGCAGTATCAGTTATTTATTGCACAGTGCAATACGCGACGCTAAGTTACCCATTACTTAGACTATCCTAACTTGATTACTGCACGGTAGAACATCCATAACGTTTTCAAACACCAGTGTAACTACGATTTTTTAAGTTACAAGTTAACTATTTTTAATTCAAAGAATACAACAAGTGTTAACTTTAAACTTTTTGTGCTAACGACTAAAGTTATAAATTTATTTAAAAAAATTTCAGCTATACAAAATTATGATAATATTTTAATATATTTATGATGGAAAAAAATAGTATAACATATGAAGATGGCACTATTAAATGGGTTAACTTACATACGTCATTGTAGACATTTAAGTAATTTTCGATTAATAATTTGCATACATTTCTAATAAACTATGCCATTTTATTGGTACTAGTAGTTGTAATGACTTTTAGGTGTAGCAATTATATGTTAGCCTAAACTGGAAACGGTTATCGGCGTATTAGCATATGCGAGCGTGCCTTGCATTGCGCCTCCTTTGAGAGTTATTCTGATTTACAATATCAAGTAGTACTGAATAAGGCTGTTTTAGGATGCGAGATAAACGAAGATCGCCATTTAATAAAATTAAAAAGAAAACATTGGTAACTTACGGTCAACCGATAGAAATATTTAGTGAACCTACTGTAATAATGTAAACTATTACCTTTTTCTACATTTGCTGATAAACACACACAATATTTACAATAATTGGTAAAATTGCATTGTTAAAATAAAAACGTTGTTACATCTTGCACTCTCATTCGCGCCTAAAATCCTTATTGTTTTTTTAACTCAAATTATGTCTAATGCTTTCTTAGCGTCCAGTACGGTATTAAATATTCATCCAGAATATTTTTGCAACTTAAATAATTATTAATTTACAATTAACGTCATTATAATACAAGTTACTACTTAATCTAAATATGTTTTTACTTTTAAATTAATATATTTACAACTGTTCTCAGCGCCATCTATTGTCAATTATTGCTTAAGTACCTATTCCTTTAAGGGATTGTCCCACCACTGGCTGATAGAGGCTCAGATAGGTTTAAAATGACATCACTGTCAGATAAGGGAACAAAATCCGATATTTCCAACATATCTTTTACACGTCGGATTGTTATCAGACAATTTAGAATTTGGTGGGACAGGCCCTAAGTCGGTTAAAAATGATGACCACTTGATAAGACACACTCTACTTGTAGATATTGATGACACTAAAATCTCACATCCACAAACACAAACTATAGCTTTGACGTTAACTTTTGGTTATAAAGAAGACTACGAAGACTGTAGTCTTATTTTTTATAATCATAATTATTAAGAACTAGCTTTATCCCGCCACTCTGTCCGAGTGAAAATAAAAAAAAAGCAAGTAGCCTATGTGTTCATCTAGACTATACTCTACATCTATGCCAAATTTCTATATTTTTTAATAACGTTTAAATAAAATCGCTGTTCGACATAACTGGCAAAAAAAAAAACAGTTCCGCCCGCGTCACAGTTTTTACTGTTTCCTTCAAAGCTCCTATTCGAGCGCGCTTCACATTCGCGCCGTCTGTCAACCAATGGCCAAGATGGCGGCCAAATGACATTGTATAGCATTTTGCCATTGGTTTCCTCGACTGTATGCCTCGCCGACAACCAGTCGAGTCTAAGCGAACTTATAAATTAATGAAGGCTGTTTATTATGTTGTTAGGTAGCTATTCTCTGAGAGGTTGTTTTTCCATAACGTTTTGTTAATCTTGCGTCTTGATTTAATGTTTACTGTTTTTGTTTGTTGAATTACAATTATAGTGATGTGCGGGTAACGTATCGATACATGAGAAATAACTCTGTTTAGATTTTTCTTTATTCTTTAGGCATTTAAACTTTGACTGGATTTGAAGTGGCTTAGAGTAGATGGCTCTCAGCCTAAACCTTGTTTATGGGGAACTAAGCTCGATGGTCCCTTAAGGAGCCTCGGCTCGGGTTTCTTTGTTAATAACCGATTTGGAATGGAAGGCGCTAGTGAGTTATAATTTAGTTTCGATTATGCTCGAGTCAGATAACTTGTTGTTCTATAGTAGTGTTAGAAAAAACACATTTGACGTGATAATGCAGTCTATTTTAACTAAATTACAAAATACCAGTCAAATGTTTCAAATATCATCTTTGTCACACGCTTGTTAACGTGAATTTTTATTTGAATAGTTTCCTATTCATTAGACAGTTTTCGGAATATGGAATACATTTGCATAATTTGGTTGCATTAACGTTATCGGCGGAGCGCGGAGAGAGCGGGTGAAATGCACCGCGCTTTGCCGCACGAATCTAAACTTGTTTGAATGTCTTTGAGTTTCAACTGTTTTAATACTCTAGACTAACTACGTTCCCGCGGTTCCGTGTCTTATATAATACTGAGTTTACTACCAACGAAATGATATAATTAATAAGTATTGTATGTTGAATTCATCTATATCTACCTATGCATATAATAAAATTGGAGAGTTTATAGTAATATTGAAAAAAAAATTCTACATTTCGGTTGGACTTGGACGGGTGAGTAGCTAAGGTACCCGGGAATGTTATAGTATTAATTCTTAGTCGACGAAGTCGCCGGCGATAGCTAGTTTTTGTTATACATTTACTTTACAATAAACAACGACACAATTCACGACCGTAAATCACAGGGGTAGGTATAACACTGATAAACTATGTTCTTTCAAACGTAACGTAATAGAAAATCGATTCAATCGTACAGTAGCGGGAATCAATCGATATTACTAAATCGAATTGAATTCCACGAAGCGACTTAAATCGACGAATTTATGATCGACGATAAATCGATACGATAATCGAGTTTCTTTGACGACGACTTCTGTAAACATTGGGGAAGAATCAATATTACGATTCGATAGAGATGTCAACCGTTTGGATAACAATGCCTTGTTTACAATTACAAATTAATAACGTCGCCCGTGTTGTCGGAATGTAAATGACAACCGAGTCAGTGTAATTTAAACATTTTCTTTCAATAAGTAAGCGTATTGCCACACTTGGCTAATGCAGTAACTTATACTAACAAATTAGCCTTACGACATGCGTGGAGACGATTCATAAATAATTTTATTTAAATATTCCACTTGTCTTTTCTTTAATTTAGTTTTCCTTGTTAAACAATTTTCTTGTAATCTCCGACAGTATTTTGAATTCGTAATTGTAAATGTATTTGTTGTTTGCTTCTAACTACTTTTCTTAAAATATGAAGATTTAGTGTACATAAGTACCTAGATTCTTCTCTCTATTGTGTTAGTAATTACGTTACAAAATTCAAGTCTTGTCATTAGTTGTGGTGATCGTAAAAACATATTAAGAGAAATTAATTTAAATTCATGTCTTCTCATATTTCTATACAAAAGATATAGGCCGCAATACTAATGTTCTCACGACGTATTAAGGCGTAGAAGGAAGGTATAATTTAAATAAAATAAACATTAAATATGTTAACAGCAAATTGAATTATCAGGTACAGCGGTTTATTGCAAATGTAACGGAACATTTACGACATATCTGTATGTTTGTATTCACTAGAACCACCTAATGGTTTTGATTTTCAATAAACATATACTTACTTGAACTTAAATACCGCAGTAATATCATAAAAGGTAGTACTTATCCAATGGCCAATAAATTTATCTTCATTTTTAATTAGTGGCAACACCAGTCAATGCCTTTTTTGTCTTTGATAGTAACAGCAACGAGTCCAATTTTAGTATGGAAAAATTCTTCAAGCATTTGTCAAAGGTTTACCAGTTTCGAAGCAAAGCGTCTACGTTAATTATTCTTTGTAAAGAAATTAAAATCTGCAACTCATAACTACGGTCGCTTTCAAATTATACACTTTTACTATTTGTTAAAACCTAGTTTCAACAAGCGTGTCTTGCTCTTCGTGTTCATGTTGATGCGATTTTAACACTTACAGCAATGTAATACGGCTTATAGTGATATGACAATGTTTGGTGGTAGCTGACACAAGCTATTTGGGTGTGCGTTTCTTTCGTCGAGCTCAGTTTGCTTGAAACAATAGGTGATTTATTATTAAAATCTCAAACAATGAACTCGGCGGTCGCTCATAAAACGCTCCATCGGGAATGGACAAGCGACGGAGGCTTTGCGCCAATTTGCCAACATTGTTCCTTTTTTACTTTTTAATTTGGACACACGAACTCGACAGGGATGGGAGAAAGGCCTAAAAAATTATTCTGCCACACTCGAAGATAAAAAAATTGATTATTTAAGTATTCCCTTATTGAATATGAATATTATGAATTGTCCATAGACATTTAAATAGTTACACTAGTTACAAGTTTTAGATTTTAAAAGTAACTTTTAATAATTCAATCTATTAGTAATTATTACAATGACTTCCTTGATTTTATGTCCCATCTTGTGAAGGTCTATTTGGGAATATTTGTTTTAGCTATTATTTGTGTAGAAAACTGCTACCTGTCTATTGATAAACATTTACAGTGAAACTAAAACATTATTCACAGTTGACATGTGTAAGTGCGACACAGGTCGTAAAGTTTCGTATTTATCAGCACCGACCCACGCTTCCCTTACCGCGGTGGTCTTTTCTTATGATGTAATTATTATGTCTGTGTCTAGAAAACTATCCTAGACAATACTTTTAATTGCATTTACACCTTAAACTGGTAAGCAACTGTAACTGTTTATAACCACAGACTAAATAATTGATGCAATTGTAAAACGTAGGATAGTCTGTGCTTTATTTTAAAAGCGTGCGATTGTCCGTTGACGACCGAGGAATAAAAAGAAAGTGTTACAGACTGTAAAGATTTCATCGTATTACCTCACGTAGAATTTCAGACGACGCCTCTGCAGTCTACGTCGGAACGTCTAGAGGACTTTCTGTTGATAAATTATTCTTTTCCCGCGTAATTTTCACTTTTTTAATCGAACGTATATCATGCTGCTGCCGTGATTTATAAACGGCCATTATTTTAAATTTTAACATGTGTATTATTTAATTTTATTTACAGTACGGTAGTTGTTTTTGAATTAACAATCGCTAAAATTGTAACTGACCGCCAACCTTCGCTAGTCGGAGAGGCACCTTAAGAAGAAGAAGAGAATTGTAACTGATGAAGAGAAGGAATAAACTACAGATATCTTATCTGTGTTACCAATATTATTTATCTCTCTCTACGTATGTCTCTTTCTTCAACGAATTGTGATTAAAATTTCGATTTGATGTTGGGTTTTCTAACTCATAGAATTATTGTTGGGTGTATTTTATTTCTTTTACTTGCAAAATAGTTTTTATTTTACACAGTTAACATATCCGAGCGTATGACACCGTTTTTAGTAATAGAACCTTTGTAGATTAAGACAGTTATAGTATATCTAATAATATGTTTTGATCGGGCCTTTGTCTGCGCGGAATTAAAAAAAAATATTAGTAAGAAATGTACCCTACGTGTACGTATGTTACTCAGTGATAACGTAGTTTTCTAATGGTAAAAGATTTTTAGAAATTCCTTCAGTAGTTTTTGATTTTATTCGTTACGTATAAAAATACAAATCTTTCCACTTTTCACTAATAATTCAACTTGTTTTCTTGTATTCTAATAAATTGTTACCACAATAACAGAAGAAAAGTGCAATACCAATTGTTTTCAACAACTGGCGATCGTAAAAATTTATTACAAATTAAAATAAAAACGCCAGACATCGAAGAAAAAAAACTGAGTAAAGTAAATTTACCGTCGAAGTGTTACTACGGTTTTTGGTACACGTCCAATAACCTAGCGTCTGTACGATGAAAACAAGATGCATTCACTAGGCTTAGTACAAATTTAAATTTAAAATGTTTGTGTATTACAATTGCCAATTATTAGAACAATTTTCCGCTACAAGTTGAAAACGGCCAACTCAATGAGGTGAGAATGTGCTATCTTCAATGCAGGAGAGGGGACGTACAAACAGAGGATATATCCCCGTCCTATACTTCACACATGTCTCCATCCACTTCCTATTTTCCCTTTTAAGAAAATGGAAAGGTAAAATGTACCACCAGTTGAAGGATAAGAATCTTTTTTTTATAAAACTAATTGATGAAATGCTGGCCCTTACGGGCGAAATTTTCTGACAACCACTTATCTGATATTGGTCATACAAAAATTGGTAGTGTTATGTTGAAACTGTAAGTTAGATTGAATAATAGCATTTGTAAACGATGTTATTTCTTCTTAATTGAAATGTGGTGCAACAACCGATTGTGATCCGAGTAAATTGCTTGTTAATAACCGAGTGCCGAAGACAGAAATATCATTACTCCTCGCAGTTACAATTAAACAAAACAAAAACTAAACTATCGCACAACTGTTTAGTTTCGCTTTGATTCCTATGAGCTTATATGGAGCGCACACAACTCGTTTTTAGTTGTGCAAATAAACAGTTGAATTGGCTGCGAAACAATCGACAATCGCGAACTGTTGTGCGATAGTTTAGTCAAAGGTGTGTGCTTACTGTTATCATTATAGTACTCGAAAATACTAAGATAATATAAATGTTATGGAAAGCATGTTTCGGCAGTGGAAACTCAATTTTAAGATTCTTTAAATGAAAATAATTTTCCGTTACCACAACGCTAAGAAAAATTGCCTCCCACAGTCATTGTAGAACAAATGTTATAAGAAATTACATCGTCTTACTTAATTTTCCTTAAGTACTGCTATAAATAAGGCTCTTAAGTTAACATGATAAGCTTTATTTACCATCACTATTTGTTTAAAGTGCTTCTAAAATTGATTTAATTTAGCACTTGCAGTCTTCAAGACTTTTGACTAATGTTAACTATCTAAAAATAACAAAACTGTGTCGCCTTAATTTCTACATTTTTTGCGAGTACTACATGTTCAATAAAGTTCAATTGTTTCTTATGTTTTTTATTTTTTTCTTATGTTTTTATGGCACGTTGGGCTTGTGGCCAGTTCGACCTCTTCGGGCGTAAAACCCGTGCTACCAAGGAAGTCCGATGAGCCTTCATTGTCTCTGTCTACTTCTCTCAAATAGTCAAACGACGTCATGAAAATTAATTATGTCTCCACCTTTATTGACTCACAATGTTAATATTCACATAATAATATTAATTAACTTGTCTTGTCATAATTAATTTCAAAATCTAATAAATAAATGTAGACAGGTGGCGCCACTGGTCTTTAACGGTCTAGATTATCAAAGCAAACAATATAACCTCTTAAAAGCAAAGGCGTGATAAATCATTATGAATAAACGCAATCTAACGGACAGCCGGACAGTTTTTGCGGCGTACGGTGGCTGACGACGGGATCATAAAATACATAAATCCCGCACCCTCTTTTAACGCCACTCGATTTTGCCAACTAATTGAAATAAACTGCACGCGAGAATTATTTACGGACTCGCCGTGAGACGTATATTTGTTAGTTATTTCAGGTGAAGAGAACTGTAATGCTAGTTAAAAATATGTTTATTTTTTTCTACACTTACAAAATATGTTTTATAACCTAAATTGCCCTTGAAATGTTCACGACTTGCTATGATGTTAAGAAAAATCTACTTAATTTTTAGTATTTGTTTGTGATTTTCATTGGAAAACTAAAATTGTTATAAATGCTTGTTAATTTACTAATATTTCTTGTTCTAAGCTCTAGGCTTGTGGATACGGTTTACGACAATAGTCGAATATACTTAACTTTAATCAATGGGCTTCAGTAATATTAACACAAGGGTAAATGCGTTAAGTCTTAATTTTTTGAGACGAATATAAAATATCATACTGATTGAATTTAAATCTGTTCGTTTAATTACTTTTATTCAAAGTTTTAGAAAAGACACGTGTAGATGTTTTATCTAATTGTATACATTTTGCGTAAACCTCACTAGAGCGGGTTTTAACATAATTAATTAGGAACTGAATACGTTTGCAGCTACAATATGTTAATTAAGAATTAATTCGTACAACTGTCCGTACAGATTGCGTACTTCCATCTTGTACTAGCAAATGATTTTCATTCTTATTACGACTAGTTAAAGTTGGTATTCAATTGTTTATATTTGTTCTTCTAGTTCAACATTTGTGATGGTTGTTTTTCAATTGCATACCATACTATCTATTAGTACTATAACAACACGAGTTTTACGTTTGTTTAGTATTCATTTATAATCTTTAATTAGACGTTAAATGTAGTTGCAAAATAAATACTGCGTTAGAACAGATCTGATGTTATCATTTTAAAACTAAGATATGTTCTTGAGTAATGAAAAACTTTATACAAAGATCTAAATTACAAAGTGAACCTCCGACTTCTTGTCTAATTACTTGCAATTGCATACTGAAGACAGGTTAACAAAGTTTATTTGTAATAATTCAACTTTGTTGAAATCATACTAATCATACTAATCATACTAATATCATAAATGCGAAAGTTTAGATGGATGTTTGTTAGAATTTGTAGCCTAAACGGCTGAACGGATCTCCATCAAATTCGGCACAGATGTAGAGTACAGGCTGGAAAACACATAGGCTACCTTTTATCCCGGAAATAGTTACGGTTCCCGTGGGATGCATTAATTTTGGTTTTTTAATGTTTACTCGATAACTCTGCAACGGTTCAACATATCTTATTGAAATTTAGCACAGATATAAAACAAAGTCTGGAGTACACATGGGATAAGGT
>JAOCNA010000013.1:5778219-5791307 GCA_026546675.1 Papilio helenus | reverse complement strand
TCTGATCTTATAAAAAGGAAAGAAGATTTGGATTTTTGTATGTATTGAAATAACTTAAAAACTACTGGGCCGATTTTATAAATTCTTTCACCGTTCGAAACGTGATTTATCTGTGAGCAACAGCTAGTTTAATTTATATAACAATTTAATTTTGTTACCAATTTATCGTTTATTTATCACATAAATTCACTCCTTCAACAATATATGATATGTCTATAATTTTGTTTTTATTCAACTGGACATTCCAATTTCATAAGTTTACTTTTTAATACATAATTCAATCCATAAACACAAAATATACTCATATTTTAAAATAACATGAATTTTATTTCTTTAAATTATAGTAAAATCATCGATATGTTGAAGCCATCCCTAGCACCATAGACAGTGATATTTTTTTCATGATGCTTTTCTTATTTCGGCAAAAGTCTTTGACGTACAGCCATGAGGTAGGTGAGAATCAATTGTTGTTCAAATGTACGTAACTTCACAATCTGATTTTAGTCAGTGAGCTATTCGATGCTTTGATATACGATATTGTGGTTTAATTTAACGTAAAATTACTGCGGGAACGTCGATAGACTGTTATTGTATTCTATATTTGAATTTTGGCGCTCACTTGATTTTATTGGATTAAAGAAATGTCTATGAAGGGATTTTAAAATAACATTTCTGTGAAGTTGCAGTAAAAAATTTATACATAGAAATAGAAAACAATTCGCCTTAGAACTAACTAAGAGTTTCCACTGCTGATAATTACTGTATTGTCCCCTTTTTCTCTTAAAATAATAAGAGAAGATGAATAAGAGAAGAACAATAATTACTGTAATAATGTACACTATGGTTACAGCAATGACACCTCACGGTTAAATTCGCATTTACAGATATACAAAATAGCATTTTTTACGTTGCGTGGTAAATGCATCACCAATAAGAATTTAAAAAGATAACCTACAAACAATATCTTTTATTTTATTACATTTCGGCGCTTTGTCAGCGAGTGGATCCAATAACGCGCTACTTTTGCCTTAACTCCAATAAAGGCGGGAAAAAACTTTGCCGGTTCTTGAAACCACAGACAAGTGCTTGTAAGCACGTGTCACATCCAATATGGTCGTTCCGTTATACGGAAAATTTTCTTTATTGCCTTTTTCACATTATGAAATACTACATTTATTTACTCGTGTATACAGTTCGGGTTTAATGTAATTCAATTTTTATTTATATTCTTTTAACTTGGATGTTGTTTATAAACGTTTCGACTCGTAACAAAAACAAATTATTTTAAAACACCATGTCTAGAGTAATCGATAAAGTGTTTTTAAACATTTTATTTTTTCTGACACGCTGTCAATATAAAACGATACGTATATCAGACATGTTATGTGATGTAATTGTATTTTATTTTTATTAAAAAAAAAACGTTTTGTCTCACATAACCTTTAAATTTCAATCATCCTAATTGGGCATAAACATGAAGAACCATGGACAGTACAATTCTGTTCTTAAACGATAACAATTTAAAAAGAATATTATACGCTCTCAAATCGAATACTCATTTAATTGACACGTATAAAACATAAAATATCAGTAATAAAATTGTTCCCTTCGAAATATAATCGTGACATGACAATTTTACGACGCCATCTTGTGCCTAACGATCTTTGATTGGTTATGTTTCGGAGAATTTATGTGAAGCTGGATGTTATTGTGTAGTTTAAAGTATTCACGATGGAAAAGGAAATCTAATATGAATGACAAATATAATTTGTAATAACTTTTAAAGGAATTTGTTTCTGTTAAGTGACGCAAAGAAATCACACTTAAAAGAAATACATGTATTATCATAGTAACAGACTTAAATTAATATATTTTAACTATAAACAACAGGTGATTTTTTACATTTTCATTTCTGTTATTGACGGTTCGTGTTTAATTTAAAATATACTTTATCTGATCTCGAATACAAATGACCAATCAACGTTTTTAATAAACAGCGAACCCCAAGCCATCATTTCCAAATATAACATACGGACACTTTTATTGTGTACTAGCTGTTGCACACGACTTCGTCTACGTAATATTAAGATAAAAAAGTAGCATATAATATGCCCGTCTATGTCAGCTACCCTTTAATGAAAGTCCGGTCGAAATCGGCCCAGCCGTTTCGGAGATTACCCGGAACAAACGCGGCTAGCGGACAGACATCATCTTCCCGAAATCTGGAATTTTTCTTTTGATATTACAGACACTCCAATTTTATTATATGTATAGATGAATTTTAGACGCGTTCTTAGTGTAAATCGGATTTGAAATAGTTTGTATCGAAAGTGATCTGAAGGCTGTTGATAAAAAGTTATCAAAAACATAAGTAACAATGCACCTTACAGGAAACTAGCACTTGCGTACTCTACTATAAACATTGACGCTATTTATTGATCGTAATTAAATATAATAGGATTGTTAAATTTATTGGCTTGATCCAGACGAACACGGCCGCTTGTAACTAAGTTATGCAACTTAACTGCTAATAAAATGTTCACTTATCACTATGGAATTCTGAAATATATGACAGCAAGAATTTCTATTGCAAATGCAAAAAAAGTAGGTAGAGTAATTTTCTAAAACTTCAGTATTTAAATATAGATGGAATTAAAAAAACAACTACAGCCATCAAATATGTAAGTATTGTTATACAAACCGATGTGTCAAACTTTTCGATGAACATAAAGGTACAAGTGTGAAAGGTCAATTCCATCACCACATACGTGTGGCATGCGAAGGAAAAAAAACCGTCATAAAATAAGAAAGGCGTTGCATCCGCCACCCATGACGAATCCCAAGCCACCGGCAATAAAAGTGACCCACAAAAATGCATTATTTACCATCATATCGGCAACAGACGGACTAATTGCAAGTCCAAACATCGCTTCATACGTAGGTGTAAGAGTACGGCCGGGATCGTTTGATATATAAAAACTAGCTTCTAAATTCGTTGGTAACAATAAGCGGAGCTAATATTGACTTGAACGTAAGTTGCGTTCCCACGCTGTCCCGAGGGATTTTCTCATGTTGTACCTGACGGATCTAACAGGGCGCCTGGTTAATAACTTGCACAAACAAATTGTGTCTGATTATTCGGGTATTCCGCTGCCAGAGACCTATAAAGGCGGCTTTTAAATCACAAAAGACGTGATAATTGGATTCCTTTTTTGATATAATCGTTGTTACTTTGATAGTAGTTTAACGTGTACCTAAGGTTAGGTTTGGGTGGTTAGAGTTTAAAAAGTAAACTGTCGTCTGTCGTCTGTCGTCATTGTCGACCTTAAAAGTATTTATTAAAGCTCTATTGAGCTTAAACGTTCTCGCTTGTACGAGGAACGTAAAAGGTCAGTGTAATTTGTCACAAGTGTTAATTTTATAACAAAATAAAGTGTTTTTCAACTCTACATGTCTTACTTTCTAGTTTGTTAAATTGCTTCCGTTGTTCTTATTTAATGTTACACTTTGAATTATTTACATAAAAAAAACTCTATGTATACTCGTAAATATCGAGAATAATTAAAAAAGGCAGTAACGTAATGTTTTTTATTCCTACGATAAATATATAAAGGTAGGCAGCACAATACCAATAAGAATCCTGTAAACCAAACATATCTAATCTTAACCCTTTTATACTCTAGAACATTCACTTCTCTCATAAAATGCACATTAACCTCAACATCGTAAAGAAAATATCCTTTTAAAATCCATACGTTTTTTGCAACAGTGCCAAAAGGTATATCACTCAATGTTCAACAAAAAAAAAAGTGACTACAATGATTCATTTAACTACACATATAAGTGTGAAAAAAATCCGTAAATACAGGGTAATGAAAAGTTAAGATTTTTTAATCTTTTACGAACGTTTAAGTAACTAGGTACAATCTAAATTATAATTCTTATAATGACAGTTGCTCGGTGATGTTAAATTCTAAATGGGTAGCGAATTTAATTCCTTGATTATGACTGATTTAAATTTAGGTTACTTTTCATAGTCGGTTTGTTGACACATTCTTGTACAAGCAAACTTTATGTTGATAATGCTAAATTGTCATTCAAGGAAATTACAAGCTCTGTATGAATCAATGTAAATTTGTATGAAATAGACGATTTGAATTAAATAGACATTGATCCAGACATTTCTGTAAAATCCAAATTGCTATATTGTTCGCCTTTTATGGTATCTTGGTCATGTGAAGTGGTCACGTCTGGACGCAAACAGCACGAATTAGTAATAATTCTTACTTATACTACAATTAATGTCATACAAAATGATATCGTATTTACTATAGAACATTTTATAAGAAACTAGCGGTCGCCCGTCTTTAAAAAACAAAACTAATCGATGACATTCCCATGAGTATCGGGTACATTGAAGTGTAAATCCCGCCAAAAGCCCAGCCGTGTCGAAGATTGCCCGAAACATACGTGTCTTACCGACAATCAGACGGAAATTTAAAAAAAGTGCCTTAGCGAAATATGACTTATTTTTCAAGAATATTTCTACATATCCACTTTTATTATATTTACAGATAGATTAAGATGATGTCTAGATGTTGTTTAGATCGACAATTTTAATATTATATTTTGAATTCAATATTTTTGTACGCTTTATTGTTTAAGATAAATCTTCTTAATTACTAGTATGATTTCTACGTTGTACAATGAACTTGCCGTGCGGAATTGATGGCACCGAACGTGTTAAGTGTCAAATGCAAGAATATTAATTTCGACTTTCTTTTGTTTCAGATACTTCACAAAGCTTAATAGAGCTACAGAGGAGTACAACATTACCGAGGTATTATTTATTCTAGTGATAAGATTGTCCATAAACCTTTCTTAAAAGTCAAGGTTAAATTAAAATTAGTTTTTAAACACACAAATGTTTATTCAAAACTATCAATAGATAAAGGAGAAAGCGGAACCGTTAACAGCACACACACACAAGCTTACATACATGGCCGACAAAAAACAAAAACAATCGGTGTGTGTCACCGATTGTAGTGACGTATTCTCTTTTCTGTCAAAGTCGCATATCTGTTGTGCGATTGTCAATTGTTTCGTAGGCAATTCCACTCTTTAGTTGCACAACTAAAAGTCGAGTAGTGTATACCTCCATATAAGCTCATAGGAATCAAGACGCGACTAAACAGTTGAGAGATAGTTTAGTTTCAGGTGTGTGCACGCCCTTAGTGTAGATTCACAGTAATGGTCAAAGATCATTAATCGGACAGACGTACCACGTAAAAGAGATGTTAACCCGCCAATTAACGCTGACAAATGATGCGACAAGCTCATTTGTCGCTTTGCCAGTCGTCGCTTCTTACGCTTTCATCGCTTTATTCTCACTTTTAAATGTCTTAACGACATTTCCCCGCTTCAAAACTACTCTGACAGCTCTCACTTGTTTTGTCATCAAGCCGAAATTAATGAACAATTGATTACAGCTTATTTGTAAGATATTAATAACGTATGTTTAAAGCGCTTTATTCTTTATTTTTGTATAATTAATATTGTGACGGTCGCTTTTTTCGCTTTGATTTAGATGTCACGACATGTTCTGTCAAAACAAGCGTCGAGCGCTTTTAGCGGTCACTTATGCGAGTTGTCAATTACTGTACAACTCAATTGAAGCTGTGATGTTACTGTGACTGCGATTGGAATATTTGAATACCATTTCCTTTGTATTAACTGTCTTTGTATTACTTTGAATATTAACTAGAAAATCTACTTATTAAAGTAGATTTTGAATCTGGAATTAAATATAATTAAATTTAGTTAATTATCAAAAATAATAATAATTAATAAGTATGTTAATTTGTAATATGTTATTTGCTGTTTATTTGCAATTTTCCGTTAGTTAAGCACTAAGTATAGTTATTTTAAATCTAGCTACAAGTGTACATAACTTATTTAACAGCTTCCAGTTTGAGGAAAAAGCTTTCGTAAAATGTTTTCTATTTCAAAGTTTACACAAACTTTTTCCTTAACAGACAATGAACTTCTAAGTGACGCCGAGGGTTACACTAGTATATCTCAGTAACAAGGACGTAATTTTTATTGAGGCGTTAATGTAAAAAACATACACTCGTTATAGTTTATTTTGCTTCGCGGAGACGATGTTTCTATTAGATGAATTAATATGAATGCTTTTTTAATAACTGTAATACAATACCGCTGATATATAACATACGTAATATTAAAGATTCTTTTAAGAACAAATCATTCTTTGTCATGATCATAAATATATAACAAAAGCTCAAGACGAGAAGACAATTTTGACATCTATATACGAATTTTAACTATTAAATTAAATATGCTTTATTTATCAAAATAGCTGTTAGTATAGCTGTTGACGCAACTTCGTCCGCGTGAAATTAAAAAATATAGCCTATGTTACTCACAGATAAATTACCTTTCTAACGGTGAAAAAAATTTAAAATCGGCCCAGTAGTTTTTGATACAAAAGTACAAATCTTTCTTTATAATATTAGTATAGATAAGAAAAAGTTTAATTTTGGTACATACCTATTAAGTATAAAAAAAACTATTATAAGAATAATAATTAACATTTTAATTCAAATCATGAAAATAAGTGCTACAGTCTAAAATATCTAGCCAGGGGTGGAGAAACAATGGCACGCGTGTCATTAACGGCAATTAACAGATCACAAAATTCATTGTGTACGAAAAAAAGAGTAAGCAGGTCTAAAGCCCACTAAGCTTACTTCTAATTGACAGTTTGAACTGAAAATACTTTTATGAGAGCAAATGAAAGTGGGACCACTTATAATAGGGAATGTTCCCATATATGGTTGGGTAACATTTTTATGATCTTGTTATTCTACGTCCATTATTGGTTCGCCACCCCTGGTCTCTTCTATAAACGAAAAACCAACATTACGTAGTAGATTTTATATTAAAATTGAATTATAATATAATTTGCGTTAAATATTTTACAGATTTTAACTGTTGAGATTATCATGTTTTGTGCAGTGTGCTTTAAATAAATAATTAAAGGAAAATCTTTCAAAATAAAAGAGAATTATTGTGCAATCGATAAATTATTTGAATTCCCAGGGGTAATACTGAAATTAGGGTAATCATTATGTTATTTACATCTATATTAGAGTTAAATATTGATAAAGCCGATTAAAACAAATATAAATTAAAAAAATATACTTACAAGAATGATATTTGTTGAATGTATGAAACAGGATAGTTTTTTATTAATATTGAACACAGAACAATTTCACAATAACACTGGCCACTGATGCTTTTATAAAAAAAAACTTAACGAAAAGTACTCACAGATTAATTACACGAAACAGGAATGTCACCCCGACTATCACAGAATGTAATAAAATGAACACTGGCCGCACACAAAACCGATCTTTAAAAAAGGAAACAATAATTCAACCTAAAAGGTTTTATTATACCAGGATATCTATGTTCGAAATTCAAAATTTAAAATTGGAACGAGATGTGCGCGCGCTTCGGTTCGTATCCGTCCATTCACTAAAGCAAATCTGTAAGCTGTCTCAGACAGGCATGGTGACAATTAAAGTCGTGTCATATAAACAGAAACATTCATATGTGTAGCTCCAAATATTAATTGAAATGCATTTTATGTGAACCATTTGAAGACAAAAACTCGATAGCTCTTAGGTAAATTATAGTATATTTGAAATACAACGTAAGAAGAATCTTTAAAAATGAACACTATGAATTACGACGCGTCAAACATGAACATACGAAATACAACTAACATGTAAAGGTATTCTTCTTTTTACGGTTATTTTCAAATTTACACAGAAATAAGTGAATGTACAGTTTTTTTAAAACATAAATATGCGGTTTAAAACAAGTTATAATTAGTAAAATTGTAACTTACGATAGTGTACTTAGGAGCCATAGAACTGTTGGAGTTCTTTGTCATTTATGGATTCAAAACTATATCAAAGGTAAGCTTACTTCATAACTATTACCGTTGTTAATTATCTAATTAAAGTACTAGAAAATGAAAACGCAATAAGATCAAAAATGAAATAAGATGTCGCCTATAAGAATTGTCTAAGGTGTCTTAAGTAAGCAGATGTTACAAACAAGCAGGACCCTTTTACAGGTAGTAAATACTTTTGTAGAAAAAACTTACTACGTGGGGCCATACTTTATAATCGTTGTATAAAGTTTTAAACATATTTATTAAAGGCAGTTCTATGGTACATTTACCTCAAAAAACTTTTAAAGGAAAGACCTTAAGTAAATCTAAAGAAACTAATTCCTATAACAAGTTATTACGGGCCCTGTAAAACATTTTCAATATTCACTGACGAAACACCTATACAATATTTCTCGTGCTGGAAACCAATTTTAGTCTCCTATCACTTCCCACCTTTTATATGGGAAGGGGAAGAAGATTTGAATGATGTGGTCTTTAGGAAGGGGAAATTTCTTTGTGCTTCCTTTGTCGATTAGACGTACGCATCTGCTTTTGTGGAAGTCTGTTAGCGGTCGCTGCGCTATTTCGACGAATTCGGATGACCGCTTGCTCGTTTGCCTTAAGATATGAAAACCGATTTAATGAACTTAGTCTTGGAAGCAACTTCTCTTGTAAAATGGTCACTCACTTGTTGCATAGGTAGTACTAGAAGGGTTTTTAATTTTTTTTTTAAAATAATAACACCGTTTGTACTATTTTACTTTTTCAACAAACCGAAACCGGTTACTGCTTGTTATTGAAGTAGAAAATTATCTCTTTGAATAAATATGACATATCATAAATGTGGGGATTTAAAATCCCTTTCTTCTACCGCTTTTTATCTTTACAGCAGTGGAAGTGCACTCTAAATAAATGTTTGTACATTCTACATCAATGTTATCTGCAATTACAATGCAAATAAATACTTAATAATACATTTGAATACAAAATACTTTTAAGTTTTAAACCATCATTAAAACATACTTTTTTTACTATTAATAAAAGACATGGTTATTACCATGCTTTTGTTTGTCTTTACTTTGTTTTGTTTCGTAAAAAGTGTCTATTTTTAAAACGTTTTTATCTTATTTTAAACAGAACGTAAAAGTAAAATTAAATTGTAAAATAGGTCATTACAATAAACTACATGTATTTTGTAGACTGAAGATTCAAGGTTTTGTCTTTTAACTGACGGGACTTTTAAAAAGATAAGGTTAAGCTAAAGAGCAAGAAAGATAAGATAAGAATAAGTGTCATTCAAATGTTCTTAAATATAAATCACTTTGAATATCTTCAGTTAACAAAATGACAGTAGAGTTTCCGTGAGTATCCTTACTTTTGTTGTTTCGTAATTTTTTTTAACAAACTGGATCATTAGTAAAAGATAAATAAAAAACTAAATAATATTGGATTAATAATTTATTACGCAATTATATTTTCATTTAATAAATCAAAAGTTAAAACCAATTTTGTATTTCATTAAAGAAAATATTTTTTTAATTATTCTCTTTCTTGGAATATCTTCCAAAAGTATCATATTTCTTGGTAAAATACAGACTAATAAACATAGACTAAGAAATTAAAGAGGGGACGGATTTAATAACGCCCTCTGAGAGGCGATTAAAAACTAAGTCACTTGTGAGTTATTTTTTTAGTAATGTTTTCATTACGTATTTGTACTTATATTTGCAATTCGAAACATAGGAAGAAGTTCATTGTCATATAATAAAAGTTATTATTCAAATTATCATAAAATATAAATCAATTCAAATAAATTTTCACTACTCAAAAAAACACACACAAGTAACTTATCTTATACTAAAACATATCAAATAGCTTATTATCTAGTTCAATACGAAATGCAAAATTAACACATACTTTAAAATACATACATCCATTTATTCCTTGTATTTATATTTCTATCTTTATTTCTTAGCCTAAGTTATTAAGCAACTTGACTGCTACAAGTTTTGTACCTTTCTACTTGACAGTGAAGTTTCACTGCTATTTAGTTATTAAGGGATAGTATTTTTGTACAAGTATATCGACACGGCATTGGACTTACTCGAATAACTCTGCCTCCAAAAATGTCTCGATTAAATTTACCGGTAGTTGAATCGATAAAATATGCCAAAATTTATTGTAATAAATATATAATCATGTGACATCAAAGTTATTGTCAACTTCATACATTTTTGATTTTTCTAAGGGTTCATAATAGCGATAATCGAATGTACAGACATACACAGATCATATAGCAGTTGGCAATTGAACTAACACAATGACATTTTGAAAGCGTCATATTTTGACCAATAAGGACGCGGCAACTGCAAGGGTGACCATTTTGATAATTTCGAAATTCGAATTTAGAAACAAATAGCATATGTTTTTGTTTTGTTACAAAGTTGGCAGTATTTCGAAAGAAGGTGGGAAAATTTTTGGTTACTGATAACTAAAAACTAGCAGGAGCTCTCCTGTCAATTTCAAAAATTGCCATAAGATCCTTGTACGTCTATACATTGTGTAAAGGATAGTAATAAAATGTATTAAAGAACATGCCGTTATTTCTTTTTCATTTCATTCCAAATCCGAAATTTTTTCACCATAGATAAATTGTTTTATTTTAAACTGTTTTTTAGGAAGATGTGGATGAATTAGTAAATCGTCGGATCATGAAGAAGGGAGTTACTGAATTGACGTAAGATAAATCTATCTGGAGAACGCAAACTAAAAAACTTTAGAATTTCAAAGTACCGGTAAAAATTTAGGTAACTTATTTTCAAATGTCCACTTCATTTCTCACGGTTTTCTTACATATTGGCCGCCATGTATCAGAGGTTCAAATGTTTAGCCAATTTCGGCGTTAGATGGAAATGAACAAATTATAAAAACAGGCGCACACCTTTGACTAAACTATCACACAACTGTTGTGCGATAGTCGATTGTTTCGCATCCAATTCAACTGTTTAGTTGCACAACTAAAAATCGAGTAGTGTACCTTCCATATATGCTCATAGGAATCTAAGAGCGACTAAACAGTTGTGCAATAGTTTAGTCAAAGGTGTTCGCGCGCTCTAAAGCATAACTAACATACAGATGTAATAAAATTAATGTATAAATATGACACTTCAGAACTCTCGTAATATATTGTACAGTCAATGAAATTAAAAATAATATACAATTAATTTCTGCTGCCGAAACAACGTTTAGATGCAATTTTATATGCAAATTTTAACTCACATTAAACACAACTTAACAATTATGTTATGACTATGTTTACTTAGCTGAAAAGCCTCCTAGTACGAAAAGTACTTAAATTAAACTTTTTAAATGCATAAAGTGCTTTTTAACAAATGCTTTTCAAAACGACATAATCTCAATTAATTGTCTTTAAAAATATAAATTAGGGACCTGATTTAGACACTTCTTCTTCGTTCTCCTTCTTTCTACTTCTGGATAGCTTCGCGTATATCTCATCAACAGTCTTATTTCTCGTTTCGGGGAAGAATATCACAGTATAGAAGGAAGCAGCAAAGCAGACTATTGAAAAGAACAGAAGTGTCCAATGTATGCCGATCATTTCGCTGAGATTCTTGAACCATTTCATTTGTATGAAGTTGCTGAGTTTAGCGCATATGTTCGCGAATGATGAAACCGTTCCTCGTAGCTGGAAAAGAAATTTTCATTAGATCTTCTTTTATACAATGGTAAACTCATCGATACAAATAAACATGAAACTATCAACATCAAAACGCCTGCTGAAATTAAATAGCAAATATTTTATTTCAACAAGCCATTCTTTTGCTAATATTTTTTAAAGGAATTACAAAGGAAATTAATTTAAGCATTATTTGTCTTTATAAAATGATAGATTTTATTCACCTGGAATGTAAAGAGATCGGTGATGATGATGTAGGATATAGGTTGGAAGCCGGCTGCATCAGCGAAGATGCAGACGCACATTGCCAGCACTGGCAGCCAGCCTGGCAGCCAGCTACCCTCCGCGGTCACGTAGAACCATGCGGATAGGGTCAACATACCCACACCCATCGCAAGGGACGTCGTGATCAGGAGTAACTGAAAGAAAATGAGTATTTACAACATTATCATATCATCAACATTTGTAAATAATATGTTAAACCAATTATTGAGAATAACGCCATCTAGTTAAAAATCAGAATTATCGGAATCTTTGCCAGTATAGTTTTAATATCTAGATACTGTCAGTTCTGTTTAGTTGAAAAGTTTCGTGAGCTTATAAGTGATCCATAGATTTTTTTTCTAATTTATTTATCTGAAACAAAGTACTTAAAACCCATTCGATATCTGACAATAAACTAACATCTAAATCTGTCACGGAACATTCATACGTGTTTTAAAACACATGTTCATTTTTAACTGTACAGTTAACTGCATACATATCATTTACAAACACACCGTTCAATTAAACTATAGGTGTGTAGTCAGCTTTAGTTAGTGACTAAGTTATACGTTAGTTAACATATAGTCTTCGTAATTATTTTAAAAATCACTCACGAACAAGTTTTGTTAATGGAATTCGATTATCTGACATTTATCATTTGATAGGAAATCGTTATTAACTTCATATCGTATTAATTGGTACAAAATTATTAGAAATATTTAATAGTCGTAATTACATTTTTAATAATTATTTCGTAAGTTATGTGTCTGTTCAAGATACCAATATTATGGTTACAACAAAAATTTGCTTTATGCATTCGCGCTGCGTTTTGTTAATTTGTTTTTCTATATAAAATTCATACAACTTGGATAAATTTGTTGATGATTCACGATTCTATGAATCTTTACATTTACAGAATAACAACCGGTCTATTTCGTGGAAATCATTTTTTGCTAGTGATGTGCAAAACTGGCTGTTGAATTTACTGTTATATTTGTAATGTTGATTACATGTTGTTTGAGAATATTATACACTAACTGTTACTCGTGACTGCCCATGTGACATTAAAAATAATACAAAATATAGCCTATGTTACTCACAGATAAATTACCTTTCTAACGGTGAAAGAATTTTTAAAATCGG
>JAOCNA010000013.1:5734519-5745730 GCA_026546675.1 Papilio helenus | reverse complement strand
AGCTGTTCTCCCTCACCGGAGTCGAACCTGAACGACAGAAGATCTTGGTTAAAGGAGGTCAGCTCAAGGATGAAACGGACATAGTCGATATTTCACTAAACGGGCCCTATATCTAAATCTATACTAGGTTTGTCTATTAGCAACCCTAAGTGCGACAGTTAGGGCATTTTTGACGTAACTATTTCCACTGGTATTTGCAACTGCCATAAAAGATATTCGAAATCGTGCGCGGTCTCGCGATTATTTTCTTATAGTAGAAAAGTGGATTTACTTACATTTTAATGTAAGAATTGTATTAAATCGAACCAATTTGTCACAATCAGATAATCTGTAGCTATACGCATCCGTATTCTGTGCTTTGTCATCAATAAATAAAGACAGTATTAATAATTCATATACGAGTACATAGCTAGTCGGTGTTCAACTTGTTCACAATTGATGAACTTGAATTCCTATGAATATTGAATACAATAATAATTAGAAATCTTGTATTAACCATATTTATGGTATAATGTACATATTTGAATCTCAAATGTAATGAGTTAAGGTGTAATCATTTTTTTTAAATGATTGTTAATCGCGTCGTACGCTACGAAGATATTGTCGTCTCTTTCTTAAAGTGTGAAAGGGATAGCAAGATGTTTTAAATAATTCGACAGTGGAATACAAACGGAAGGAAGTGTTGAGTAAAGCCATCACATTTCGTAGCAGATCTCAATTTACCCTGTCAGTTATGTGGACGTTTACATAATCTGTAATTAAAGCTGTCAGCGCCCTCTACGCCGAATTATAAACAACATATCAACGTCGTGAATGTTAACATTATGAGAATGTTGCGTTTAGATTAATTTGTATGTCATGTGTAGTAACTGCTAAATGAATTAGTCATGTTTTAGTAATTTCGGTCTGTAATTAGAGCTTTTTAATAAAATTTATATTTAACAAATTTTGTATCATTATTTACCCTTTTATAGCAAAAGGGGCAACCGAGCAGCGGATCGTCTGCTATTTGATCCGACAATATAATAGCAACCACTTAACAACTTCCTTGACTAAATTGGCAACCCTACTGGCAAAAAAATAGGGTTGCCACAATCTAGAACACAAACAATAAAACTTCTGATTACATTATAATAAAAAAGTCATCACAACACACATGTTACGGTTGACATATTCGTAATAATAAATTCATTAACTAAACAAATAACTTTTGCAAACAACAATGGTTCAATTATCATCATATTCGGCGCACTCCAATTTGCTGCAGACGGTCTTTGTTTCCGCTCCACCGATCTGTCTGGCTATCACCGGTGACACCCGGGGGACTCCAGGAAATCATATTAAAATTAATCGGTCATATAACCTAGAATTGAAAGCACTTATACGTTGGTCGCTAAATCTACACTAAGAGCGCTAATGTACGCTAAAACTAAATCGCACAACTGTTTAGTCTCGCTATGATTCCTATGAGCTTATATGGACGTACGCAGACTACTCGATTTTTAGTTGTGCAACTAAACAGTGGAAACAATTAAATAGGTTTTAATTAGTTAATGTAAATGTTATTTTCATTTGAGTTAAGATTTTCATTTGAACCCGATAGACGGAGCTCTCATCTGACATTTTATTTTTTTAATTTGTAGTCTGTGGTAGTATTGTTATCAACATAAAAGCGTTATATCATTAGAGCCGACAAAAATAACGCGTTAATCTAAATTCTTAATAACGTTAAAAATATTAAAAATATCTTTGTTTTCTTTTGATCGCATATTAATTGAATTTAAATGGCCGCTTCATTGCAATGGACATAAGCCGGTGTCGGCGTCTTATATGCTTTAAAATCAGGCCGGTCGATTAATTTGCTTTGAATGGGCGTCATTAGCACGCTGTCGATACTACGTTTGTGTAAAAGCCGAAAAAATATTCCGACATTTTCAAACAAAATAATTTAAAAAAAAATTAACATCCTAAAAACATTAAAAATTAAATTGTGAAACCTTTAATTAATAAAAACACTTCAAAAATAAGGTGTCACATACCTATTTAATAGTTCACATAGTTCAGTATTTTTCCAAAGTACAAAATTAAACTCAAATATTAACATAGCGAAGTAAAACAGTACATTATTCAAGTAACAAAATTTGTCCAAATAAATATCTATATTATTCATAATTACAGCCAAAACAAATTAGCATATAAATGTCTACATTTTGTTAAAGCAATAAAAAAATCTTGTTTTCATTAATTGACAATCATTTTTTTCCACGCTACAGACGAAAACCACAATTTCATTAGACTGGCCGTTTATAAAACGCTTTCAGTATCTTGACAGCGACGTGTGGCAGTGCGCAGGCGATCGTTGCCCGTTAAACACGTTTAAAAAAAACTTTTCTCTATGCGCCGAAGAAAAGGCGCGAACTGCGCGTGTTGTAAAAAATGATTTCTTAATTTTGCAGTTTATTACAATGAGACAGTTTTATTAGTGTTTAATATTTATGTCTTAAATTATGTTTCAAGTGATATTTTAATAAATAAGTGTTTATGTAAATTAAATATTTCAAATGAACGGAAGTGTCGGCCTTAAGTTTTATGTATGATTTATTCAAGCCCTTGGATAAATTTATTTTTGCTCATGGCAATTAAAATGGTAAGTTTCCAAAGTGCTATTTTATTAATATTTATTTCACCATTCTGATAAATTATGAAATTGCAATTACGATTAAAAACAATTGAAGATACTCACATTGTCATGAATTACTTTTAATTCATTAAAACATAATTAATTCTAGTGTCGCGTTCCATTTACAAAAAAAGTGATTCATTCGATTTTTTTAAATAGCGTCTGTTGCTAACTTTACATTAAATTAAAATTAACAATTCTAATCGTTTAATGAACGACTTTTTTATTTTGTTTATGGTCTTTGAATGGTAGCGGATTGAATTTTTTATCACGTATTTGCGGTTAACTTTTGATTGTTAGATATTGGTATTAACAATAAAAAGACAAAAATAATTAATAACATATCTAAAATTTTACTTTTCCAATAAACTTTGTTAAACAACGCCTAAACCTATGCGATAATTCTCCCTGAATGAATCGAAATGCCATTCAATTGATTCATCAATTACTAAGACATAACCGGAGCAATAACAAAGAAAAATTCACATACTTAGTACAATACCAGGTATATTTCATAGATAACAAATGCATAAGCCATCACGTAACAAAGTTACGAAAGACAACATTATTAACCTACATAAAAAAGCCTGTTTTTTACCGAATATGATTCACGTCATTTTCATTACATTGACATTCTAAGTAAGAAAACTTACAACTTTCATTTCAAAAATCTTTCTAGAACTTTACCTATTCCATAACCATAGACGTACGGAGGTTCAATACGCGGGAAAACCCTTCTAGTGTAGTCAGGTAACCTTAAAAATATTTATTAAAAGATCAATGATGACGTAAAACAATTAATGGTATACGATCGAAACAGTACATCTGAGCAATAATTTTAACATTAATAAAGCTAGATACAATTATTTAATATGCCACGACTGGTCATTGTGAAACCGCGAGACATTTACCGCCGTCACAACGTCACTTTATTGAATTATAACATAAATGTACAACAATTAAATAATGGATTTGCTAAAACAAAGATCACGTAAGTTATTCGAAGCAGAGATTGCCAGTTCGTGATAGAAAATATCCTTT
This sequence comes from Papilio helenus, assembly GCA_026546675.1. Taxonomy (NCBI): domain Eukaryota; kingdom Metazoa; phylum Arthropoda; class Insecta; order Lepidoptera; family Papilionidae; genus Papilio; species Papilio helenus. The sequence goes on along the minus strand of JAOCNA010000013.1, from coordinate 5,742,009 downwards.
GTCGTTTTAAAAATAAAACAAAAGCCAGCCGATACATTAATTACAAACATTCGAGAGTTTAAGTAAATCACTCGACGCCGTTGTTAACTTGACAAAGTTAAACAATATTATATCCAATTATAATGAAAATAGACTTGGACGGAAGTAATAAAACTCCTGAGACAAATACGTAAAGAATTGGAGACAAATAGTTGAAATATTTGAAACAGTATTTAAGTTATGTTTGTAACAACTTGTTAAATCACAACCTAATGTGAAAATCAGGTGAAAAACCCTAAAAAATCAAACTAAAAACACATGAAAATGATTTAATAAGGCTTGCCTCAGTAATTGTCTAAACCCTAAGCCGTAAACCTCAAAGGTCGGCAACGCATCTGTAGTTCCTCTGGTGTTGCGGATGTCCATGGGCATCGTTGACCACCTCGGTGTTCTCGCCGCTCGTTTGCCCCTTTTTAGTATAAAAAACCTTGAACGTTGAAGATTACTTCAAATAAAACTTTTGTATTACCAAAAAAGAACATTTATGAAACTTCTCCTACGTCACATATTCTATTAACGATATTTATCAAAGAATCTTTACGGATTTCAATACCTTACATGTAAAAAGACCATTAAAAACCTTAATACAAGCGATCCATTTATCCCTTATCGGCCATTCGCGACAATAGGGCGCGCGTTGACCTCCGCAGGCATTGTTCTAAGACCTAGGTCTCTGACTCACGCGAACAATTCTTATCAAAGCCTTGACTTTGATGATGTAATTCCGTGTTAAATAAGAACCGTAAACTTCTCTACATTTCCTTTAGATAAGGAATCTAGATTTATTTGTGTTTGTCTAAACCACATAAAGGAGTAGGCTGACTTGTAAAAGCTCTTTAGAAACGAATTTATATTTCTAAAGGCTGTGTTACAGGATCTTAAAACCGTCTCGTACTTTATTGTACTCGCTTCGGCCCGAAACTCCGTCTGGAACTAACAAAAACAAAAGTTAGTAGTCAATGTGTTCTTCCAGACTTTGTTCTACATCTGTACCCAATTTCATCGAGATCAGTTCAGCCGTTAAGACGGTAAACTCTAACAAAAATCCATCCATCTAAACTTTCGCATTTATAATCTTAGTAAGATTGTGTGATTGACATATGTTTGTAACTTTGTTAAACCTAGAAAATTCATCGTCATAATAGTAGACTTCTTATAAAAGAGTGTGAAACATCTATATATATATATATCTATACTAATATTATAAAGAGGAAAGATTTGTATTTTTGTATTTTTGTATGTTTTGAAGTAACTCAAAAACTACTAGGCCGATTTTAAAAATTCTTTCATCGTTAGAAAGGTAATTTATCTGTGAATAACATGGGCTATATTTTTTTAATACCACGCGGGGGAAGTTGCGAGCAACAGCTAGTTATATATAAAAATAATTCTGAAGCTTTTAACTTTATAGTCAATTACTACGTACTATCGATGTCTATGATGATTCCAAGCCTTAAAGGTTACAGTCGTACCTGTACCAGTTGTTCCCAATAACTTCTGTAAACGATATAGAACACGTCCTAGTATATAGTGCAGAATCGTGTCATAGTGTACTACTATAAACCAGAGCATTCCGCGCCTTGACCGTTGACATTGACCGTCAGGTCTCACCTTACATAATTTGATTGTAACGAGACGCGGCGATGTCTAGCTACCACCGGTACAAACCACAACTTTAACTAAACAATTTGCTGCTATTCAACTGACACTAGTTGGTAACACGGTAGGGTGCGGTTAACATTAAATCAGTTAACACTAAACTACGTAGGTACGGTATAAGTGGGTCCTTTATGTCACCTCCTTTCTTGATAAAAAGAAAAATCAAAATAAAATTTAAAATGTCACATCACGAAAATAAGAATACTTACTTGATTTCCTGCTTATTTAGGTACAAAGCCCCCCCCCCTCTCTTTTTCAACTTTATAGGTTAAAAAAGCACCCGTTTTAACTGTTGAACAAACTTTACATGTACAAGTAGTTTTCGTGTAAAATTCTGTAATAATTCTACGAAATACATAAGAAATTAAGTGTATTCGTAAATTGTGTAAATCTAATCTGCCGCAGTTCTTGAATTTAATTTATAAGGACAATTTATGTCAGCGCTACCTGTTAGTAATTTGGTAAATCGTTCTTAACCTGGTTGAAATTCGAATGAGCGCCATCTATGATATCGGTTATTGGATAAACTGTCTATCTGATGGAAGACACAAAAAACATTGTAGTTCGTATATGATATAATAGATGTCGCTGTTGTCTATTTCAACATTAAACTTTTTTGATTGTTAAAAAATATTTTTTGTGTCAATTTAACCGCTGTATTAACATTGATTAATCAAAACTAACTAATTTACAATATAAATAAAAAATTCTTAACAATTAATCTGACATGTTTATTTATGTTTCCTTTCGAAGAGGTTCGTAACCGTTACAAAATACTAATTACCTTCTTTATATTCTTATTATTAAGTTTGTAATTTTACCTGGATTTAAGGTTAAATAAAACGTCAAATAAATTTATTTTATTGTCACTTTCTTTATTTTGTACAACATTAATACATTTCATGGAGAAATCAAATATACAAAAATCATTGTTACATTCGTACAAATTCCACATCGACAAACCGTAATATTTCTCAAGAAGTTTTATATAATTTATAATAGATGGCGCTAAAATAAAAATTTGTAAAAAGAAAGTTTAATTTAAATTTGATCAGAATTTGATCTATACTTTAATAACTTTCCATAAAATATGCAATTATTTACATTTTCAATTAATTTTACTAAGCTTAACTTAATTCATTCCTCACTATAGTCAAGTTAAAATCTAGTTAAGTACATGTAAAAATATTCATGCAAAAATATAAATACATTAAAATCTGATTAAAATTATATCCAAGACAATATTGTTGATTTTTTATAGTCAAACAAGGATATCTAGCCCGGTAATAAAAGCGCTGTTGTCGGTTTTTCTCTCAATGTACACATTACACAAACATACATAGAAAATAGTATAAAAAGATGGCGCTAGTGAGCTATTATAATTTAGTTTTCACTTAGCCCACCAGGTGACCACTAAATGACCAATATTATTATTATGTAATAAAAATTGACATTATTAACGTTATTCTATCAATATTGTATAAATATTAAATGCTAAATATTAAAATTGTGTTTTAATAATGAGTATTTTATTAGGTTAGAAAACCTTTGATAAAATGTTTTGTAAAAGCGAGTATTTTGTTCTACAGTCACAAAAAATCATTACATAATAATACATTAGTTTCCAATACTTCACTTAACAAAAATAACATAAATCGAACTTTGGTTCTATAACATTTATGTACAAAATTTAAAATGTACAGCAAAAGCCGCAAAAAAAATATATACAAAAAAATCAAATACTTTGCGATAAATGTTTTGGTACATTTAAAAATAAATAATTTCATATATAATTTATTAAAAGCTATCATTTTTTTTGGTAATTTCGAGTTCATGTACTTATTTCTAAGTTCAATGTTCGCAATTATTTTCAAAATGAGAATAGTATATAAAACAAACACTATTCTACTTATATTACTCCGATATAGGTATATAATACTTTAACTTAAAATACTAATATTTAATTAATGAATGAAAATATTTAATATACAGGTGGGTCAAAAAATCAATTTCGTTTAATCATAATTTTCCTAACTAACTTAATACTTTGATGAAATTGGAACAAAACTAACATAAATTTTATGTAAATTATTTGTCAAAATGCTTAATAAAAGTTCCCTTTTCCACTGTTTTCAAAATTATTTTTGTGTTTGATATTTACAGGATGAATGACGTCGTTAGATCATTTTATTCAGACTTATTCAACAATATTCGTAAAATGCAATACATTGCTTGCTCCTTCAAGTGCATTACGTAAGCGTTATACAAACGCATCAATGGACGTACTAACATCGATATAAACAATATTTATACTCAAACTTGAATACTGATCTATTTTATAAAAGGGAATTCACTGTCACTTTCATCACCGGATCCGTCGTAACTAGATGGCGGTGTATCAAGTTGGGGCAAACCTAAGTCGAGATATTCTTGATTTGCAGTTACGGTTAATATTTTATCCAAGTCTTCTACCAGTTCAGTGAAAGACGGTCGGTCTCCGGGCGAGAAAGACCAGCATTCACGCATCAGCATGTATCTGGAAGAATATCGATATTAGTAAAGTATGACGTCATCACCTATTCTTACTGAGGGTCGATAGGGCAAATATGATGATGAAATACGGTATGTACGACTTTCATCTCTATCAGCTGTCACTTTTAAATTCACATCTTATTTTATACAAAACTAGCTGTTGCTCGCGACTTTGCCCGCGTGAAATTAAAAAATATAGCCTATGTTACTCACAGACAAATTACCTTTCTAACGGTGAAAGAATTTTTAAAATCGGTCCAGTAGTTTTTGAGTTATTTTAATACATATAAAATACAAATCTTTCCTCTTTATAGTATTAGTATAGATGATTTTTGCAACTTAACAAACATTAAATACAGGCGTGAATACACATGCCAGAAAAATCCTACTGTACCTTGCATATCAATTCACGAAATAGTTTCGTAGCCCCGTTCGATACCTCTCTCAACTTGACCGCCCGTAGCTGCCACAAAAGGATATATGCTAGCTTCTTGCTTGCCAGTGAACGTTTACTCATGCTTGTAGCTAGCACGTGAAAGTGTGCCAGAATACAGACACGGGTAGCATTTGTATTACCTCCTTATTCTGATAGTCTATGTTTACGCGAAATTTCTTTTGATTTGGATATGTACGAGTAGTTGCATTGTGTTCCAAGGGGAACTATCTCACACAACTTAATCTTTAAGTATGATATAAGCGTGTCTATAAATAAAAATTAAAAAGCTATGAACTTTAAAACTTATAACGACGTCCCTAATTCTCTTTATTTTTATCTTTCAACACATGCGACGTTTAGCTCCTTTAGTTCAGTGTTTTATTGTAACTTCTTAATCTTATAATAAATCCGATGAGACATTTGACATGATCCTTTCAGTTCTTTGTTACGTTATAAAATTGAATCAATTTTTATTTTACTTTGTGATTTAATTTCTCTAAGCTTTTTATGTTTGGCAGCTTAAAACTATTATAGAATTTGTGGGTGGTACAATAGGAAAAAAATTATTGTCGTCCCAACTATTTCGTATTGTACAAAGACTGGTAATATATTTCATACTGACGTAGACACTAGTCCAATCCGAGTTTAGCTTGCAATTGAGGCAAAACATTTGTAAACATTTTGACAGAGGAACAAAGAATTAGGTTCGATATTCTCCGGCTTAATGGCAATAGGACCTTCGTCTTTTATAAGACCTATTAATTACGTTAATTTAGATATAAAATGCAGTTAATATTTTAACTTGGAAAATATGATACGATTACGATTCAAACAAACCAACGCTTTAAAAATGTTATAGCAATAAATCGCGATATTAAAACGTTTAAACATGAAGCATAATCAATAAAATCTGGGTCAAACTATGCGTTAAATAGTGTAGTGGCTGGAAATAGTTTTAAAATAATCCAGGCGATGTTGAACTGATATTAAACATTATATAAATGAGGGTGGCGCTGGGAGAAGCGGCTAAAATGAACAAATGACAACCGAACCAAATAAAGTAGCGCGGCCTGTCACCGAGCAAAATGGGTCGCCTACATTACCGTGATTGCAAAATGTGGATAATGTTAAAGAGATGCGAAACTATTTTTATTGAAATCGCCTCTGATGAAAATAGTTTTATGGTATAAATCATTTTTATTCCGTACTTAAAAGTCGATTATTATTTTAAACTTATTTACAATTTTACGTTTTGCTTTTCGTCTCATAGTTATAATTACATATACCTTTTATACTTTTTAATTTTCTCACGTTTTAGTACAAACAGCATTACACATATAATAATTGTGCTAAAATTTTATTTGATTATAGGCAAAACGCCGAAATCACCGACAACGTACAAATATAATGATCTTTCTTACACTTCGGATGTATTGGGAAACAATCGTATCCGTCACCTAATGGGATAAACAAGATCACGTATTTATTGTTATTGTGATTTGAATAAAAAACTTAGTAGATTATGCGACATCTATGCCAAATTTCAGTAATATTCGGTTGGCGGTACTGAGATAATAATCAAAACTTTCATCCATCAATCTTAATTCACGCTTCTATTAGTAATCAGGAGATTCATGACATTCTTATAATAATGTAATACCTGCTCATAAATAAAGTATGGAAGTGTGTCAAATACCTCCTTGTTGACGAGGTAAGGTGTAAAGTTTACGTCAGTCTTGATGGTGTATAGTGACACTTGTGGCAGAACAGCAACTATCAATACATAAGCCATTGTGCGCCATGCTGTTCTCATTCTGAAACAATTGATATTGACCATAAAACATATAACACAAATTACCACACTAAGGCCACCCCTTGGTGTGTGGCATTTAATATAGTTTAGACGATTTTTTTCTATCTCCTTATGTGCTTTAATATTAATACAATTAAGCTGAAGTATTTCAAATTTAATGAGAGCTTACTAAAAGTCATAAAACATAGAGGCTATTGAGAACCTCCTCCTTTTCGAAGTTGTTAAAATGACAAAAGTTAAGTTCTGACTAAATGAAGCATCACAAATTTAAAGATCCAAAGTTTTCACGGTCTACTTTTTTTACCCACATATTAGATATAAAATAATAGCATTTTAAATACGTTATTCGGTTATCCCATATTATCTGTTTTCATTCACTATAAGCATTTATTTTTAACAACTTAACAATTCGTAACATAAAAATAACTACTATCAAATATTTAATAAAAATATTTCGCACCATTTTCTTTCACCGAAATTAATTATAAATTACCTTATATTAAACACGACAAAATGAAAAAAACTTCACAGATTCTCGGGTAAAAAACTGAATTTGGCGCGAAAAAACAATTCAGTTGTTTCTACGGTTGTTTGTGGTTGAATGAGAGAGTGCATGGCAAGAGACGCGAGCGGTGCTTTGCTCTGGTGGGTGGATGAGGTAATCTAGGGTTGGGGTGGCCCACCTCCACAGCGCACTCGGGCGTGACATCCCGCGCTGTTTGCGACAGCCCTGCCGCGATACGCAGCCCTCACGTCTCGCAAACCTTCCTTTACTTGCGTATTTTTGTATATTTATAGACAACTTCGACATGATTTATCTGATGTACGGCAATGGTTTATTTTAACTTCGCTTATGAAGTATTCAATCGTTTTTATATAAATAAATATTAGGAAAACGTCATATTTATAATGCTCTAATTATAGCAATCAGCGTATACGCCAACTACACGCGAGACTGGCTTGAAGTGACATTTCACAATTATGGGCAGCAAATAAAAGTCCCTGACTTAA
>JAOCNA010000013.1:5683575-5697695 GCA_026546675.1 Papilio helenus | reverse complement strand
AAAAATAACCGATTATTAGAAGCAAATTATAATCGATACCTCGGATTGTCAGCATTCACTGACCAGCCGGTGATTTGAAATTTAGATTTGAATGTAAATTACTTGACAAAAGATGACGCTGTGAGTCTTGTAATTTGGATTTCAATGTAAATTACTCACCAATAGACCGACAAGTAAGACCAACGCGATGACACCGATGGTGGTGACAACTATCGCAATTGTGGCGCCCGAACTCGTCTCTTCATTTGTGTACACTCTTGAAGATGCTTCGGTTGTCATATCATCAGTGTAACTCGTCAAATCTTCCAATTCATTTATAGATTTTGTAGTCATTTCTGGAATATCCGTAGTCGTATCCTCCTTATGATCGAATGGTATATTTTCATTAGGTTTAAATGTTGTTACTGAGTATCCGGGTGTAGTTTGCTCGGTTATCGATGGTACAACAGTTGTTTCAGGTTCTCTTTCTGTTGTTGTTGTTATTGTTGTTGTGGTTATAACAGTTGTGGTTGGAGTTTTAGTTGTGTCTTGTATCACTTCGTTGCTGTCGCTGTTTTCTTCAGAACAACTTTCATTCTTCGTCTGTGTCGGAGGTTCTGTTGTTGTTGCAATCTGGGGCATTTCTTCAGGTTCCGTTGCTCGTATAATTGACGCTGCTGTTGTCAATGTTGTTTCATCGTATTCTGTTGTTGAGTCAGTCGTTGGATTAGTCGTTGTAGGACTATTAGTTGTTGTAGGATTATTTGTTGTCGTTGGATAAATTGTTGTTGGATTATTGGTTGTCATGTCTTCAGTTGTTGTTTGTTCTGTACCTTCATCTGATTGAATCGTTGCAATATAATTAATCTTAGATGACAGTTCTAATTGTGGCATTGTATCTTCAATCGTTGTGGTTTCATCGCTTACTTCCGTTGTAGTTGAAAATGTTGGTCTGTACGTAGTTATAGGAGTTGTCGGTTTGTTAGTTCTTGTGGGTATAATTTTATGCCAGGTTTTGTTCATAATTGGTACTTCAGTTTCTATCAGTTCGGTAGGTACGTATGAAAATCTAATTGTCGTTATTTCATAATCAGTAGTCCGTACTTCAGACTGTTCAGTTGCTGTGTCGTTGCTTTCGTCGGTGGGCGTGGTAACGCCCGAAGGAAGTTTCGTTATCGATTCGAAACCAGTTGACTTTTTCACATCAACTGGTTGAATTTCGTCCTCGTTTTCGTCTGTTTCTATCGTTTCATTTATCATTGCAGGGATCCAGGAAGGTCTTACTTCATTATTTTTTATCGTTTCGGTCGTCATTGTGTTTGTCTGTGTTTCTGTTGGAGTAAGTTTCGTAGTATTGTCTGGCTTTAAACTACTTTGTACAGATATATTGCTCTCGGCAGGTAATCGTTCGGATTTTGTTACTGGTTCCTTATCATCGTTTACGTTAATATTTATTATCGGTTTCCAAGGTAGTTTATTCTGGTCGATTTCAGTAATATTCTTCGAAGCATCATTACTAAGGGCGACAATACGTGTTGTAGACGTTGTTGTCGAGACTGTGGACGTTTCTTTTTGATCTGGAATTAATAATGTTCATAATTTAGAATATTTAACATAAAACTTAATTAAAATTATTCATATAAAACCTTAAGACTACTCACCTAGAAGTTCACTGACTTTTTGCAATTCGTTTTCATCGATAGTTTTTTGGGTCGATTGACTTCCATTCAGTACTTTGATAGACATTGTTGGTGGAGTTCTTAAACTCGCCAGTGCCCACGCTGTCATCGTCGGTGGTATTTCTAGATCATTTATACTCATCCCCCCTACTGAAGTTACCCCTTCAGAACTAGTTTGACTTGTATTATCCGTATCTTCTATAGACGTAGTACCCAAAGACTCAGTTAGACTAGAACTTCCTTCTCCAACCTTAGTGTTACTCGATGGATTTTCGCCACTATCTTTAGTACTGCTTTGTTTAATAGCTTCAGTTTGATCAAACGATTCAGTTGATGTTGTGATATTATTCCCCATCGTTCCAGCCTGGCTTAGATCTTCTTTTTCTTCTGTACTATCACTTTCTGAAGTTGTTGTTCCACTCAGAGAATCGATCGAATCCGTTTCTCCAATCTCATCTATAGTGCTTGTTTGATCAAGAGAACCACTTAAACTTTGTGTTACAGTTTTTTCAAAACTAATTTTGTTTTGTGCATTTGCATCTGTACTACTTATTTTATTTATAGGTTGAGTTTGACTTGCAGAACTTATACTAGCTGTACTACCATCTTCGTCTTTAGCACCAATTTCTTTTGAAGAATCTGTTGAACTTAAAGAACTTGCGCCCTCTTTAGTGGTTTCACTTATATTGTTTGGATCTTCATTTACAGTGTTATTAGCAGTAAATGGTACAGATGTTGTAAACTTCATCGAACCTCTTTTCGATAACGTAGGTATCGTGTTGTCAGTTATTATTTGTGAATGTACAAATTTCTCAACACCACTAACATCACTTTGTAATACCGGGTCTATGTCTGAAGGTAAAGTCGTCAAGATTGTTTTCTGCGCTGGCATTGGACGCGGTGAGGTAGAATATTTATCTTTAATATTGAAATGTTCTGCATAAATTGTGGTCGGATAAGATGGTTTATACACTTTGCTAATGTTCCGTCGCGGTGCCATCCAAATGGGTTTAATTTTTGGTGTTGTGTAGTAAAATTTACGAGTCACTGGTCTCCATCCTGAATTCATAGTCGGAATAGTTTGAGGTGTTACACTATTGGGAGATACTTTGTTTCCTGTTAAATTAAGCCGTTTAGAATAGTTACGATTTCTTGGACTGATTTTGATTGGTCTTTCTGTATTACTGACGTAATTTTGTGATGAAATTGGAATGTTCGAATCTTGTATTGGTATTATAGTGTTCAATGAGTTGGGAATGACGTTTGGTAATACTAGTGCTGGAAATGTAGTTACAGTGACAGGCATAGAGGATGCTGTCACCATAGCAGGCTGCGCTGCTGCCAATGATTCGTCTTCTTCTTGCAAGGAAGTACTCATAGTGGTTTCTACAGGCAACGTATCGTTATCACAGTCATAATCATCAGAATGGTTGATATTGTAAGTTTCTGTTGACAATACAGACATTTCGTAATAAATACTTGTACCATGAATGTCAGATAACTCTCTGTTAGCTGTCCCAGCCTGTTCATTGTCTAAGCGACGAATTTCTTTGGTATTTTTGATTATCATCATTGATTTATTATTCGGTGATCCGTTACTTAATTTCTCAAACCCTATATTCTCCCTTATAATATCTTGAGGACTCGTATTATTTATTATTGGTGCCTTAGTTTTTACAGAAGCTAGATTATTCATAATACTAGATGATATGTCGGCATACTTTTGATCGAAATAATCATTTTTAGGTGTAGTAAGATCAGCTTCGAAGTCGAAATAACTGTGAGAATTGTATGGGTCTCCGTGAGTATTATCGTTTTCGCTAGAGTCGAACATGTCTTTTGAAAAATGTTTCAATATTTTATCAAAATTACTAAAGTCGTGTTTTGTTTCACTATACATTTTGTCTTTATAATTATCATCGTCGTTGTAACCTGGTAAATTGAAGCTATCGTGGAATTTGCTAGAAGTGTACTTATCAAAAATATTCTCTTCTTCAGCATCAGATAATTGGGAATCGTTAATTTCTTGCACTTCATCGCTTTCAGTCATCTCCTCTGAGGTTATAATAGAAGCAGTGGAACTTGACACGTCTGGTGAATTGCTAAGTCTATTTTTTACCATATCGTCAACAATTTCTAGTTTCATTGTATCTACTGATGATGCAACATATTTTGTTGGTTCTGTGGATTTTCTCCTTCTTAATGGACTTTCTGAGGTAGATTTTAAATGCGATTGGAATTTAACTCTTCCCCTATCTTTATATTTTGCATTCTTTTCTGTGTGTTCTTCAGATGTGGATTCTTTAGGATGTAACTCGTTCAATGCTACGTCTGGTGTTTTAGGTTTACTCTTCGTCGTCCACGTATCATTCACTCTACTATATTTTGTTGTTTTATCATCTTTAAGGGTCGTTGAACTCGCCTCCTGAGACAGAGGACCGCCATTCACTGATGTGCATATTAAAAGTAGATTTACGATTATTGCTGCACCTGTAAGGATATGGATGTACATTTTAGATTATATGTCTAGGAGAGTGGTTATATTAAGTATTTTTTACATTCATACATACCAATGCATATTCTTACTGGTGATTCCATTGTGTTCTTAATAAAACTTTTTCATAAAAACTTCAATTCTGCTTTAATTAACATGGCTGCGCCTGAAACAAATTAATTATATCTCTTAAGATACATTACAAATGAAATAACTGTTGGTAGACAAGTTTTCTGATTAGACAGCTCTCAATTTAGTCTAGTTTTATAGTTTGTAATAGTAGTGTGCAATTAAGATGGCTTTAAAGTAGTTACACACAGTGGCGATGAAAAATTAAGGGCCTGTTCCACCACTGGCTGATAGAGGCTCAGATAGCTTAAAAATGACGTCACTGTCAGATAAGGGAACATGATCCGATATTTCCATCACATATTTTACACGTTCGATTGTTATCAGACAATTTACAATTTGGTGGGACAGGCCTTTAATTTAACATCGATATATTTTTAACGAAACTATTAGGTTGTTGGATGTTTACCATGTGTTCTCATTGCTAAAACACGGGTAAAAAATTATTGCTGTCTCAATTTTTACAAGGAGAATATGAGGGACAGCTGTATAAAAATACAAGTGCACAAAACTCCAATGAAGAGGTCAGCACGATAGTCAGTATAGAAGGTTTATTGCGCGAATCTAGATAGAGTCTGGGAAAATCACAGATTATGTAATTGAGTGGAACAATATTGTAAGCGTGTCGGAGGGCATTTCTGCTAGTTGTGCTGTTTCCCACACTGCTCATATACAAAACTTCACGCTATCACAGTATAGGGTAGATATAGATAATAAATAACCGTTAAATTTCAGCTTTACAGATAATATTTCTAATATATTTAATAATGAGAGTTTTTTTGTAAAATTAGAATACCAAAATGTCTCATGTCTCTAAAACTCATTGTTTTATATGTTTTTCCAGGAAATGCAGTAGTTTTAAGTAACGAAAAGTTCACATTTGGTTTCCGGAAAGACCATTCCAGACCCTGCTTAATACAGTAAGTAAATTAACTATTATCGTTAGCATAACATTTTTTATATACATTGTGCTTCGGTTGGCATGTCATTAGGTATATTTTGATATAATTAGGTACAATCAGGGCCATTCGCAGTGTCCCACTTACAAAATAATTGCATTGTTCCTTGCAACGAGACCAACTCCACATGTAACAAATAACCGTAGCAGTGCGTTGTGCAAACAACGGGATTGTTATAAAAACCAATTAGGACAAATACATTTAAAACTTGCATCCTATATTGTTCCGTGTCATCTCAAAGCGTAGAAAACGTTCGAAAGAGCAATCTTTTTTTTAAAAAACTACAGAGCTTTTAATATGGTATACTGTCAATTTCTTTGATAGTACATGTTCTTGCAACCGTCAATAGCGTCTCAAGTGGCGCCATCTATCACGCCAATCGTCACTTAGTACTTTTGTTATGAACAACCAGTGACCCAAATGTCATTGTAATCAACACGACTTCGAAACTCAATCATGAGTTTGGCTTGACTTTTGGTCTTTGTTATTAAAGTAATGTGCTAGTTATTTTGTTTGCAAGTTATTAGGCGTAGTAATTTTGTTCTAGTACTTTAGTGGACAAAATTCTTACTTTTGAAATTAACAAAGTTATTTTAGTAAAAAAAAATTACATTTAGTATTTTTATTTCTCATTTCTGTCGTTACTAACTATTTGAAATCTAATATTATAGAAGGTTGGATGGATGGATGAATGTTAAAGTTTGTGGCCTAACCGCTGAACGGATCTGGATGATATTTGGCATAGATGTAGTCTGGAAGAACACATAGGCTACTAATTAAACTTACTTTTGCATTTTTAAATTGCGTCCAGACTCGCGGGCGAAAGCTAGTTAAAATGAAGATCGACAGTTTCATGTTACTAAGAGATTGTCGGAGACCTAATACATAATGTATGTGAATGCGCCATGACCTTAGTAAACAAGTAGAGCAGAATTAGTCACAGTATGTTCATTGACCTACTTTGAGATGTAAACTCGCCTATGGCTTTGTTTTTAAATTAATAGCTAACGGTAAATCTCTACCAAGTATACATTGACACAGAACCTTCCAATAAGATGTTATAGAAACATAGAATTTCCAATATCAAATTTTATTTCCATGCTTAGATATCTTGTAAAAAAATCGTCTTTAATTTTTTTTTAAATTAATCGATTTTTCCGTAATTCCACGCGGATGGAGTCGCGGGCGAAAGCTAGCACACTCATATACTACATATTTACAGTAAAGTTACAAAAAGTAATTTAAGAGTCATCAGAAGTATTCGTGTCTCATCGCCATTTCGTGATATATCAAACACTTTAATAGCACCGTATCGAATCTGAACGATATAAAATCAAAGTTCACGCTACATTACTCTTTATTATCGACTAAAATGTACGCTTTTCAAACATAACGAGCAATGGAAAGTGAGCTATTGACATTTCAGTTGGTATCGACTGCATCGTGGATCGTCTTTGGAGATCGTGACAGAATGCGCTTGCGCACAGATCGGTGCATAAATAGAGAGGTGCATTCATCTCTAATAAGATTTAACAAATTAATTACCACTCTACCTACTTTGTAATAAATAGCTGTTGGTCTTCCTTGAAAATAAATATATGCTTAATAATATATTTGACGACTGTAGTAATTTAAATAATTTTATTGTCATCTTATACTAGCTGTTGCTCACGACTTCGTCCGCGTGGAATTAAAAACCATAGCCTATGTTACTTAGAGATAACGTAGCTTATTGATGGTGAAAGAATTTTTGAAATCGGCCCAGTAGTTTTCGAGTTATTTCAATACTTACAAAAATACAAAAATACAAATCTTTCCTCTTTATAATATTAATATAGATACGAGTAAAGATATATAGATTAGATGTATAAATAGGTTAAAATCATAAATATAAAATTAGAACCTTGAATATTCGTTACGTTACACACTCGTAGTACGCACATAATAAATCAATCATTTCTTATTTGGCTAATCACATAGTATGTAATAGGACAACGGTTACGATTGTCCCATCACTAGTGTCAATATTACTACACGAACCGCGCGCGGACCGCATGCTAACGACCTATGCAGCCGTTCACATCACTACGTACAGTCTGAAAGAAAAGTTAAATTGTTTTATATTAAATTTTACTTAGTCGATATTTCTGATATCTATAAATCTATATGTTTAGCATATTGTACTTTGTACTTATTATTTTACTGTTAAAAAAAGTCAAATTAATGTTAGTAAATAGCACCTAAACGTCTGTTATTATTTTAAAAGTGCAACAATTGTTCTCAAACTCCCATCACAAGTTTCAAGTTAAAAACACAGTTATGTACTTCCTTATCTTGCAATAAAATATTCTCGTAACCATACTGTACAAATATCTTTAATTGATTAGCACTTTTGTACTGCATTATTCTTCTTTGTAACTCAAATCACGAAGTCCGGCGGTGTACACACGCCCTACGACGCGGACCTCGCCGCGTGATGCAACAAGTCAAGGTTTTAGAAAATTCAAACAGTCACCTTTTTATCTAAGAAACTCTTTTGGTAAACGTTTAATTTACAAACTGTTGCGACAATAGACCACCATTGTTATTTCAACCTGTTTAAAAAAAGAGACAGTAGATGGCAGCGAGGTCGTTATTTTTTAATTGTTATGGAAAACCATAATCACTGCCTTTCCAATACAAGCGAAAGCATTTATCGCCTCTGGTTTTAAAAATCTTTATTGAAATGATAATATTAATTTCCTGATATGTAAGAACAACACGTGATAAACCAAATTATTAAAATAGAGTGAACTTTAGGGTCCGTTCAGATCAGAGCAGATTTTTATAGCAAATAACATTGGGCTTTTCTTATAAGTAAGCGTAAAAGACGTGTAAAGTAAAATTAAACCTTGCTTCAATTACATAAAGCTCAATTTTATTTGCGATACAAATCTGCTCTACTCTCCGGAGTATGTGGACAGAACACTCACTGAAGAATCACCCTTAGTAACTATTGTAAAAATATTAGTTTCTATTTTTTCCAAGGAAAATGAGAGGGATGACAGAATGTTTTTGTACAAATGTTTCTGCAGTAAAACTCAATGTTAGATTCTTGACATCCTTGCCTCAAGCCGCACCCTAAACATTAATGATATTGAATACCTTGGTAATGTCATTTGTACATTTCTAATACTGAATACCAACATAAATAACAAACTGGTTTATTTTACCTTCGAGTTACATTCATATTATTAAAGCAACTTAATAATTTTAAACAATTCATTTAATTGATACTATCGTGTGACTTAAAAACTCAGAGCTACACGTCTCATCAAGATTGCGCGCCGTCTCCAAAGTGTCTAATGACATTTGACATCTGTCAGATAGGGACGTAACGTTTATGTCGATAATCTAGTGTTGCGCCAAATCTAAAGCGCAGTACTAATTTTCTTCTTAACACTAGAAACGCTTTTATTGACTTGTAATCTGCAGATCCTGGGTTCGATGTGACGTTAATTATCTGCCCATAGTATTTTTAGGTTATTAAATAAATAAAAACGAGTACTATCTTGTTTTATAACTTCTTTATTCATTATACACAATATATACAATTTATTACAAGAGATCACATTTACGTTGTGACGTACTTCCTTCGTATGACATCTTGCACTCATTTGTCTTACGTCTAAAATCTTTGCTTTTTTATTACCTTTTTAATTTAACTTGTCTTGGTGACTTGTCGATGGCCAGTGTTAACATAAGAATCTCTACCTAAATAAATACTAATTAAACAAATCTCGTTCTTATAAATTACAATGTTTTAAATTAATGTTCTTTGCGTTTCAAATAATATTATTATACAAATGGAGCGCCTACTCCTTAAACGCCATCTATTGATCGATATAGACTGACCAGTTATAACAACGTTTAGGTTAGTTACATTTTTATACAAGCACATTTATCTGTTAAAAGTCAATGAATCATATTAATTATGATTCATGATCGACATTTAATTCAATGTCAAATGTCGCACACTGGACATTTTTTATTGGCACAGCATTAGCCACATAGTTGACGTGTCATGCAATATGCAATAGAAGCTAGACTCGGTTTCCACTAGCACAAATATGCGACTGCAATATGTACTTAACTAATGGTTCGTTGATGGACATGCTCATACGAGCAGGTCCGGAGGCCGGATTCGCGTTCGCACTAGTGGTAAGGAAGCTTAACAACTCACATCAAGTAATACCTTACCAACGTCTAGGAAAGAGACTTGAAATTTTATTAAAGTCGTAAATTATTTGTTGACATAACAATAGAATTAACCAACAGGATAAAATGTCAAAATAACAATGGTTCGTATTCCTAATAAGTAACAATTACAATTTAATATTCTTAATTAGTTTCATAGGTCATAGAAAGGATTACTTAATGTGATAAATAAAAAAATTGTTTAATATCTATCTAATACTAACATTATAAAGAGGAAAGATTTGTATTTTTTGCAGCTTTTACTTGTACTTAATTTATCTGTGAGTAACATAAGCTGTTTTTTAATTTCACGCGGGCGAAGTCGAGAACAACAGCTAGTATACTATATGATTATTATTATTTACTCCTTTAACCTGTATTTTAATTACATTATCGCGAAATTTTACGAAAAATTTCATTGACATGTCAATTTTTAATCCTGGCCGGTTTTTGTTTTCATTATAATATCCACCTTTATAAGGCAATAGAAATTGTATACGTAATAGAGACCGTGGGGCTGGTCACCGATAATCGAAGCCATAAACCCTTGGAGTTACAAGTTCTTTCCCGCGCAGCGCCGCGATTACATCAGCCGTTTGGGTAGAAAACGTCAGTCGTGTCTGCGAGCTGCTAGCGTTGGCTTACACGCCTTCTACGAACTATTATCATTATGTGTGACTACGCTGCAACTATACGGTTATTTCTCGAAACCGTACAACGACTATGTCCATTAATATTAAATTTACCCGGACAACATTTTGTATTAGTTATAATTCTTGTTATTCTATAAGGAATGAGTAAAATGTTATGGTTTAAGCATCACGTAGTTTTAGTAATAAAACGAAGGAAGATATAACAAAAGAGAAGCAAATAGAATCAAGGTAAAATGTACTCAAAAGTTTTTAAAAATTACAACTTCAGTTAATAACAGGAAAAGTTTTTTAAACCTTTCAAACAATAGCCATAAAACATTGTTACCCTACTTGTAGAGTTTATATTATTGTCGTGTGTCATTCGGTGGCTGAACGACTTGAACCTTCTCATTATTGCGCAGGTTATCGTGCCTTTATCTCAATCAGAGAGCTCTTTATTGTTGATATAGTCAATTCCACGTAAACCACACTTCATACTGAATACAAAGAGCCAAAGAATAACAGAAAATAGTAAACAAAAAACAAGGAAACAGCCAAAACAGTTCCTTCAACTGATTTAAACGCAGAAGTCATCTAAATCTGTTAATTATATTTAAAAGGACAATTTCGAATACAACTAGTCAATAAAAAATTACATAATAAATTTAGACAATAAGTGACAATAGTGCAAGATTTTTAAATCCTTTGCTTATTGCAATAAACATATTTGTAATTAATTGTTTATTTCATACTAAAAGGATTTCCCCTAACCTTTATTTACTACAACTCCATGTGAATACGACTTTATTGCAGAAAAGCGTACATGTACTAGGAAGTACTTTCATGATATCTAACAAGATATTTCACATCATACACACCACGCAATGTAATAACTGTTAAATGATGGAGTCGCTGATGACGTGACATACAAATAGATAAAATGTAATGTCGCAACTGAACACTGTATTTAACAATGTTAATATATCCATAAATAAATTTATTTTAAATGATACATTAAATGGGAATTATATATCCGCTTTGAATTAAATTAAAGCTTTTATTTCTCTCTCTATTGGTTGTTATTAAAGAATAGTATTTCTGCTTTAGGGCTTATAACCGGTAGTTTATTCAGCATTTGACATTTTTTTCTCGACTTAGAACCTATGATATTGGATTGCTTTAACCACCAAACCATTTGAACTTCCTAGAGAGGTGACAACCATAAACACTAGAGTAAAAAGTCGAAAAAATTATATGACATCGTAACACAGCATCTTCCGTACATGCCTCGTCGCAAGTAAATAACAGGTGTAAGAAGATATTCTCGAGCGGGCAGCGGCGTCTTTGATGTGAGATAGCGGCACGTGTGATGTCCGCAGCCGATCTGTGGCAGTCTATTTGCCTATGTTAATGGGTTTACATAGGCTTGTGTATTGTAGTGCCAAAAATATCGTTTTACTATAAACGGTCAACTAAGTGTCATTGACTCTTAACGCCCTTGACTTTGACTACTTATACGCAAAAGTGTACAAAAATTACTATTTATGGTCTATTTTAATATTACAAGTCTTCGAAATTATATAATTAATAGTAAGAACTCGAAGCAATAACTATTTCATTCTAAATCAGCATTATAAACAAAGTAAATATTACAATTCAATGGGTAACAAACTGTTTAATTCGGCAAACTGCTATCTGATTATAGAGAAGACAGAAAACAATAGGTTGTAAATTAAATAATTTAAATCGCATTACAAAACCAAATCACATCGCGTATTTGAACAAAAAAATCGATAAAACAAATGCATTGAATCGATTTCAATCATAATTAGGCAACACGCGTGTTAACTCTGATGCGGTACAATGATAACATCAGACAGCCGTAATACGTAGCCTTAAGGCTTCCAATAAATACTGGTAGCCCCAATTTGCCCGGCACGGTATCCTAAAGACGCAATTTGTCAACGTCCCGCAGCGATGCGTATCGATGCATCGAGAATCGGAACGGAGAGATCGATATCTCGGATCTTTGTAGCTGACGATTATCCGATTATAACAGTCGACGTATCGAATATGACGACGCATTTTGAATACGGAATCGATGTCGGTAAGCTATAATCGAATGCAAAGGCGATTGTATTGTTTATTCTTATATTGAATAACAATATATTATATGTTCGGTATGGAATATCGGAGTATCTGTTATGCAAAGTTGTAAGGCTCATCCTCGGGCGTTGTGGATTGCGGTCACGGATAGATGTTTGACAATCTACTTTGAATTAAGATTTCTACGGTCTCTTATGCATGCTAATGCGGTAGTGCATAGACTTCAAAGCACCCAACAAACATAGCTTCATAGATGTAAAATGAATACTTAAAGAAACACTTTATTTTATTGTCTTGTATGAATGGAGATTGTAGACAATTGAATAAACTGCAGTTCGGTTGTTAAAGTGTTCATAAAATTGAAATAAAAAACAAAAATTTAATAAATAAAAGTTTGTTAGAGTTTGCCTTTCTCGGCGAGAACGCCGAGACACTCTCCATGAGATTTAGCATAGATATAGATGAAGATGGAAGAAGACATAGGCTGCTTTTGTTTTATTTTAATCGCGGACAGAGTCTTGGTCGAAAGCTAACCTAAAATACGTATAATATTTATTATGCATTAAATTGTCAACATCAAAAGACGGGAACCAATCTATCAGGAATATTAGAATTGAGTTGCACACATGAACTTCTATGAATCTGGGCCAGTTAAATTGTGTACAACGCTCGACGCTAACATCAAAGCTTCTACAGATGCGTAGGACAACGGTAATTAGTTCCAAGTATTATTGACCGATGAATAATGAATCGCTTGCAGCGCTGACTCAATCCAGTCTACATTATCAAGCGCTTTCATAAGCGTATTCGCCACTGTGTTATTATTTACCTTGCATTCTTATCTATCAAACTAAGCACAAAAGGGTTACTCATTCAAATATGGACTTTGTTTTCATTTGTAGGGTAGTTCATTAAATAACAAAAACCTTAAATCTCTGTTTGACAATTTGCGAGAAAACAGTTAAAAAAGTTCAACAAATTAGTTTATTTTTATTGGTGTGACATGGTAAATGACGTTTTAAACTATATAGGCATAGGCTTTATTTTAATTTCACACGGGCGCAGTCGCAAGCAACAGCGAGTACAATATAATTTAACCTGTTAAGAAAGGAGGTTAATAAAGATCGTTAAAATATTAACAAAAGCATATATCTAACTAGCTAAACCATATCAATGTAAATTAAACCTACAGTCAACTACATTTAGGTATAATTCAGTTTAACTATCGCACTTCAATTATTTGCACAGTTCAATCAAATGATCTCAACTTAATGACTTGTGCACGAGTACAAATAATTCCATAACACACCGCCAGAGGGCTAACGTTAACTAGCATATCTCTCTAAATGGTTTACATTTATTCTTCATCTATATTAAGAAAATAAATCCGACTATCTGCGTATATCAAACCGAGTACAATTTATATAACTTGCTTTCGCCTGCGACTCCGTCCGCGGCAAATTAAAAAACAAACAAAGGAGCTATGTGTTCTTGCAATCCTCTACATCTATGCCAAATTTCATCGAAATTTGTTAAGTAGTTTAGGTTATAAACTCTAACAAACATCCATCCATCTAAACTTTTGCATTTATAATATTAGTAAGATGAGTAATATTTAGTTATAAGACCATATATCTTTTGTATTGTTCATACACTACCCTTGTTTCGAGGATCGATTGGTAATTTGACTCTTTATTCAAATTGTCTCTCGACATTTATTTGACTTGTCAATGGACAGAAAGTTATTTATGTCTTTGTATACATAAATAATCGGTTTAATATTAATATATTTATCAAGTAAACATCCATCCATTTAATATTACATAATGAACGAACATTAATCTCTGACTAAAACTTCATATAAGGTATTCTAGTGAATGTGGACGCGGAAACGAGTAACTATAGA
>JAOCNA010000013.1:5540577-5552482 GCA_026546675.1 Papilio helenus | reverse complement strand
CATGTGCGCTAGCATGCGCGCCGTTAGGCAGAGCGAGGCGCGCGCCCACTGCTCCGCGAGCGGCGCGCGGTGCCGCCACCGCACGCACTGCTCGCGCAACGTGCGCCACAGCGCCGGCGACGGGAAACATCTGACACGAACACATCACTCTTATTTCTAAGGACATCTATACTAATATTATAGAGAGGAAAGATTTGTATTTTTGTATGTACGGAAATAACTCAGAAACATAACATTAAAAAGTTACGTTATCAGTGAGTAACATAGGCTACATTTTTTACAATTTTTTAATTAGACACGGGCGAAATTGGTTTTTTACTGCAACTCATATAACATACTCTAGAGAAAATTAGCTAAATACCTATGACAAGCCAGTATCCAGACTTCAAATAGCACATATAGCACTCGTTCGCAGAGCTGCTCCGCTCCGTGATGCGGCGCAGGGGGCGCCAGCAGCGCAGCTGCGGCAGCCAGCAGGAGCAGCAGCAGCGAGCGCCACTCGCGTGGTCCCAGCGCCCCACTGTCCGCCAGTGACCGCGCCAGTCGCAGCACGCGGTGGCACAGCACCGCCTGCTTGCTAATCAAATCTGCACCTACATGCAGATTATAAGCCTCAAAAAACAACGGTTATCGCTAATTAGACTTTAAGAGCGCGCACATCTTGGACAAAATAATCGCACAACTGTTTAGTCGCGCTTTGATTCTTATGAGCTTATATGGATGTTCACACTACTCTATTTATAGTTGTGCAAAACAGTTGAATTGACTGCGAAACAATCGACAATCACAACAGTTGTGCGATAGTTTAGTCAAAAGTGTCCGCTCGCTCTAAAACTGCATAATGATGATCAATGCAATACTTAGCTAAGTAAATGAAGTTACCATTTTGTTGTCTATCCCTAGAACTTCCAACTTACCTATTTCCATTTGATAGATGAATGCGAGTGCTTGTAAAAGAATTATACAGCTCAGAAGTCCATTTTTTAATCTATGTTAATTACAAATATTCTTATTCTAATTAATTTCTGTGTATTAAGCTATGATATTAACTATTGCCTTTTCTAAAAAAAAAAACTTACTGTCATCAGCTCTCGGAATGAAGAGGTTATGTAAATGGCTGAGTATCTTCGAGGCGTATCGCTTAGGGTCCGCAGCTAGTGGCGGCGGGATGGCGGGCTGCGGGGGCTGGGATGCCGGCGCGGGGGGTAGCAGTGCGCCGAGCCACGCGTGACACACGTAGACACACGCACGTAACGCCTCATGTTCCGTTAACGGTAGAGATAGGCCGTAACGCAGAACTTCTAGCACCCATTCAACCTAAAAATGGTTTAAAGGTAGGCAATTTACAAATCTTTATGAGCAGCGGTCACTTAACCATTTTTCCATAATAAAAAAAAAATGATGTATCCTTTCTTAGTAGTAAATGTAGTTAGCAATATTTTCACCTTGGACAATCCACATTCTTGTCATTAATAGTAATAAACCTTACTAATTTTATAAATGCGAAAGTTTAGATGGATGGATGGATGTTTGCTACGAGTTTGAAGCCTAAACTGCTGAAAGGATCCCGATAAAATTTAGCATAGATGTAAAGGATAGTCTTGAAGAACACAGGCTGCTTTATTTTGTTTTTTTTTTTAATTCCATGCGGACGAAGACGCGGGCGTTAGTTCGTTCTAAAATATTAAATAGGAATACTACCTCAGTGTCAGTAGTAAGTGGGCTTGGTTGATGACTGGCTAGCTGCTTGACGACGGCGAGAACGACGTCTCGGCCGCCAACCGCACCCAGCACACCTTGCCCACCTCCTTCCAGTGGCAGTGAACTCCATTCTGAATACATACCCTCACTGTCCTTGCTCTGCAAATAGTTTTGCATAGAATTGGTGGTATCTACCACTATCTTCCATATTATGCAAATGTTCTAATATAATTTTTAACTGAATAAAATGTTTTGCTTAAATTAACACTTAATTCGACAGAGTTTTCTGTAGCAGAAAAGTATTATACCAACACACTAAAATCAAAATCTCACAAGTTTTTGTCTAAACTAGTTCTGTAGATTTAGTTTTAATTAGTTGTTTGTTACACTTGACATTTTCGAATTAGGGGTTAAGTTTAATAAGGTCGTACCATTTTTGGTTGAATGTTTGTTGTTTTCAATATGTTACTTAACATGCTATATTTAGTGGGAGTGTCCCATTATCAGTGAAACACACAGGTTCATATTTCATGTTTTTAATGACTAGTGAATCGTCTACTATGGTTAAATATATCAAATGCAGATGGCGCCAAATTCATAACTCTGTTTTATAAGAGAAAACTAAATTAAATATTCCTATTTGGTCTAAAAGAGACATCAAATAAAAGATTTCTGATTTCTTCTATACTTATAGACTTAAAGAATTCAATTATTTTAATACAAAAATATTATTTTGATTCTTACCTTAAAATTAACTCTGTTGAAAATTCCCACATTCATAAATAAAGAATACCTAACGGTACCAAAGCTCGCGGATACGAAAATTCTGTTGAATAGCACTTCTATTGGAACGCCTTGGATCGCCAACACATTAAAGATCTTCGGTTTAGCAAGATATTACAAGCTTTTGATTAACTTTTCAGCAAGAATTACTTCTTCCTCCTCTACTTTCTTATTATCAAAGAAAATCTAAACAAAACAAATAAGCCACGGTATTGATAATTTTGACATTTGATGTCAGTGTCACTTTGAAGTAAGTCTTCAAAATAATTATCAGTTCAAAAAGGAGATTGACCATTGAAGTGTTTCTGAACTGCACAAGTTCTAGATTTGGTGTTTCCCGCTCCACGATTTTACCATTTTGTAATTAACTTTTCTTGATGGTAGAGAAATACATACCAAGTGGAACGTGTTGTTAATTTTGGATAAGCATGTTGAGTTCACAGGATACATTAATTTTTAGATTACGTTGTTTTTATTTCTGTTTTGTACTGGTTATGTTTCTCGAATAAATAAACATTATTTGTATAAATTATTTTATTAGCTCAAACGACATAGATATCACAAATTTTCAACATTTAATGTTTTGTTATTAAGCATCAAACAAGAATAAATCTAACATACTTCATATCTTACAACCTAGATTTTATAGATAAAAGTTACATATGGAGATAGATTTTTTTAAAAATTCGTATGAAGTAATACTATTAAGTAATAACCATCATTGCCTTAATGAAAAATGGTTATAAAATAAGTAAAAAAAAAACTTAGACAGCCACTGAAAAAGAAAAATAACAGACTAGATTATTATTAACACAGAGAACATTTTTTTTTATGATAGTGTACATAGAAAATAAGTAATACAATAATTTCTAAATATAATCTTAGTTAGCAAACAATACCTTCGATTTGTCAAACTTTTGTTAAAACATTTGCTAAAAACTAAGATTTATACCAATTATTATACAAATAAGCCAAAATATCTTCACAATAACATAATCAGTCTCAAAATTTTAAAATCGAAAAAAAAAAAATCATTTTAAATGCCAGACTTAAAATATTCAAACATTTATGATTAAATACTAAATTATGGTAGCCAAATACAAAAAGAAATGTTTTGTTCTATACAAATATTAGTTTTGAAATGCATACAATAGAATATACTTATATTATGGAAGTAACTATATGGGTTAATCTCATTAACAGATTTATAGAAGCATTATTAAATTAGTATTTTTTACTTCTGTTAAAGCAGCAGTATCAGCATGCAGCATCTTTTGGTACTTTTAATGCTATGTAATACATTTTATCATAGTTTATTCATCTCCTTTTCCACTTGCAGTTTCTAGTTGCTCATATTTAAGTCTCCATTTAGTTGCCTCTTCTTCCAATTCTTTTGTTTTCAATTTCTCTTCTTCCAGCAAATTCTCAGTAACTTCCAGAACATTCTTTATTTCTTTATAATTTTGAGCTTCTGTGAGTTGTGTATCATTATCCAGCAAAGCTTTTTTAGCTTGATTCACAGTCTCTTCCGCTTGTTTGATAATTTTTTCTGCCTTTTGTTCAAGCTCATATTGTATTATCAACATTGTAACTAAGCGTTTGATCACAAATGCTAGAAATATAGCAAAACTCGTGATGTAAAAGTTCCTTTGAGCACGGAACAGTTTTACATGACTTTTCATTTCTGTTGATAAATGTGATGGTAATGGCTCAGAATGGTTTGAATATTTTCTCATTTCTCTGATAGCGTCCATTAAGAATAATGTCAAAACGCCTAGAAATGCATAGAAGTACAATGCGGCATGCTGTTGGAACATTGCGAAGAGACGTGACCTGAAAAACTGATGCCATCGCCGCGGACTGAATATCGGTAAAATCATAATGATGACAACAGCAATTTCGAAATATAAATAACCAGCAATAAATGTCCACTGTAAAGACATTTTGACAAAATATCAACCGGCAAGATTTCGATATAAATCTCTAGGACCTGCTAGAGAATTTCTAGATTAATCCAATATTTCGAAGATTCGATGAAAGATTTAAAATACAAATTAACCTTAGTTCACTTCTCTACACTCCCGGAACAATTATTTCTTTTTCACTTCATAAATTCACAGCAATATCAAATTTCACCGTATGTGAAATGTGAATTCACCAAAAAAATATGCTTAAAAACAATGTTTTTGTATAATTTATTAAGAACCTTATTCAGTTTCGTTAAAGATTTAAATTGTATGACAAGAAATCAATTCTATCAACTGAGTCATAGATGTCAATTTGACATGTATTGATTCTTTTGGACAGATTATAAACTATATTTGTCTTTAGCTAATTGGTCCACGTTTTCTTCAGAATGCGGTTTTCGCACTTTTTTTTAATGAAAGACAAAAAGTTGATGCGGTTTTAATGATGTAACAACGTTATAACAAAAGTTAATATTTTGTTAAAACACTGCATTCAATATTGATTACCAGCAAAAAGTGTTTTTATTGTATCGAAAGTGAACTTTGTTCACGTTATCCATGATTTCTACTCTATGAAAAAAGTTTCAATTTGTGTCTATGAATTGCAAAAATCTAAAAAAATGTCAAGTTGTGCAATTTCTATAAAATAAAAATTTAATTGTTTATTTATAGTGATAATGAGTAATATACAATTAGATATATGGCGTGGTGAGTGGGGCTTGGCATCTATAGATTTAGAATGTCTAAAAGTTTTAGTAAGTATGATTTCAGAATAACCTTTCCTGGTACTTAAACCCGGCGAATAGATTTTACCTATATCAAATATTTATTACAGACCTATATGAAATTTATCGGTGTTCCTGTAAAAGTGCACGAAGCGAACAATCCATATTTCGCTCCGAAAGGTCGGCTGCCTGTTATGAGAGATGGTCGTCATGTTCTTACAACATTTGAAGAAGTTGTTGATCATTTGAAGTCATTAGTAAGTAACGAATCTACTTACAATAAAATAGAAAGTTACAAACTTTAACATAGTTTGTAATACAGAAATATATTTCAATGTTCACATCTTTGAGTTAAGTTACTAATTTACTAGTTGAGAACATTGGTAATGTTACTTTTATTCATTTATTTACTTCAGCATTACAGTACAGATGTTCATCTGAATACAAATCAGGCTGCTGAAGCGAGTGCATTCACACAGTACCTAAGAGAAAAGTTGTATCCAGCATATGAGTATGCATGGTGGGTAGATGAAAAGAACTACACTGAGCTCACTCGGCCAGCTTATGCAAAAGCATTACGAATACCCTTCAACTTTTATTATCCTGGAAAGTATCAAAATGTGGCAAAGGAAATGATTGATGCGTTGTACGGAGAACATACTGATCTGAAAGAGATTGAAAAGACAGTAAGTATTAACTTATTTAGTACTGATGTAAAAAAAACTATCACAATGAATATTTTTTGACAAAGTATAATTGTAAATTTGTACTCGACTGTAGATCCTGTAGGATGGCAAGTTAATAAAGGTTTTTGTTAACTATAGTTCTTTTCAAATATATTGGCGGCCCAAGGTATGCTCTGTTGTAACGAAATTTGTATGCTGTTGAAAAACAAGCACATGAAGAGCATCAAAAATATTTGAAAACAACCGTAACCGGAGTAGTATAAAATAGTTTCTGGCCAAGAAAACGTTGAAGAGCCAGGATTTAACAATTTTTGTAACAAAAATTTGAAATTTTTGGACATTAAAATTTGAAATTTTTGGACATTAAAATTTATATAGAGGTGTACACAAACCCTTAATTAGGTACAATTATTAAATAAACTGTTATTTTTTCCAGATATACCAAGAAGCGGAAAAGTGTCTCGCAACTCTATCAGATCGTTTAGGAGAGAGTGAATACTTCTTTGGTAACCGGCCATCTTCCTTTGATGCAATAGTGTTTGCGTATTTAGCACCATTAGTCAAAGCTCCATTCCCTAACAGTACTCTCGGCAACCACGTGAAAGGCATTCCAAATCTGACCAGGTTTATTGGGAGAATTAATCAGAAGAACTTCAGACAGGTTACTGATGGTATGTATTTTACTTTTAAATACTCAAATTCTTTAAAAAAACAGACAAATATGTTTTGTTACAATAACACTGTACTGGAATTTCATTGTATGTGTTATTTTGATAGGGTTTCTTATAATAATAGTTTAGTAACATTGACATTTATGTAACATGACTCGATGTATTTTTGCACAGATGTAGAATATAGAAAGAAGAATTTAGAACATAGTCTGCAAGAACATAGACTACTTACCATTTTTTAATATCATGTTATGTGATACTTACAGAATACAATAGTCAGAACAGCAAGAAGCAGTCAACAGGCACGCAAGCGGACCGCGCAGCCGCCAACTTCCCGCACCAGACGCGCAACAAGATCCTCGCAGCTATCTTTGCAGCATTCGCTATGACTGGATATGCCTTCGCCAGCGGGATGTTCCAGGTCAGTACAAAAACATTTATCTTATGTTTATAGTTTGCTATCGCTTTTTAGTTAGTTTTTATTGGCTTATATGTGTAAATAAAAAAGTTAATTATTAAGCAATATTTTATTTTCTCCAATCAATACTATATTTTTTGTATTTGTTTAGTTGTAGCTAGTTATTTAGTCCCTTTGAAAATAATAGGCACAGAGTTGTATTCTTATTCATTATCACAATATATCTCTTTTTATTCAGGAATTGAAAGATTTTGAACATTCCCGAGATTACAGCGAGATGTTTGATAATGAAGAAGACGACAACTGAGCCGCGAGCGTCGCGTGACGTCATCCAGTGACAGACAATTTCTTGTGACGGATGTGGAACTGTCATGGCGGCAGTTTTTACCCGCCGATAATTGTTTATTCTCGTAAAAAGTGGATTAAAATCGGTGTTTCTTTGTTTGAAAGTGAAATTTTCGTTGCAAATGTTCAGTGTAATTTATGCATTTATTCATTAACTACTGATTCGAATATTCGATTTTGTTTTATTTTTCTAAATGTACATTGTTGCCGTTAAAATATTTTGTTGTAAAAGTTTATCAGTTTAAGTACATATAGTTTGTTTAATGTGTTTTTCCGATTTCTTTAATTTCCATTATTTATAACTGTCATAGATTATAAACATGTTTTATTGTCTATAGTTCACTGCTGTCATAGAGCAAAGATGTATGCATTTATTTTACTTTTAGCCGCAAAAAACAGCTCAATGTGTTCCTTAATGATAGTATAGCTTTTAGTTAGAAACAGTATGTTAGTTTGTGAATTGAATGTAATAATTTAATGGTAAAAATACTAGAAAGTTGTTTTGGTGGTTTGTTAGTGCTTGTACACAGAGCTGGTTATTTGTTTGAAATTTGTAAATGGTGATTGAATAAAGATATTTTGTTGATTGGATTTTATTATTTATTTCATTCCAAAAAGTAATTCTATATGCTAATATGAAGTTATGGAGCTTTAGCTTTTTATATTAAAAAAAATTATTAATGGACGATAATTTTACGTGATGTCATCAACAGAGACGCTTAGGATCTTTCTTCTTATCGCTTGTTCTTCGCTCTCGCTCGCACGCTCGGCTTAGAATCTCATATATTTTCGTATTACCAGCCTTCATTAGATTTATTTGACGATATCGCGTTAAAATACGATAAACATTGCATGAGTAAAGATATGCAATTTCGTTTCGAGAATCCAATTTATTTACCGTTGGTTACATTTTGAGATATTTTTGTTTTAGCGCTTGTCAACATGGAGTTGGGAGAAAACTGTGTTACTGAACAAGTATCGCATTGTGAAGAAACATATACAAAAAATGAAAAGAATACAAGTGGAGAGGGAACAAGAGAAGAAAACTACTTGAATTACTATTAATCTGTTGAAAACGTTTAAAACAGATATACTTATTACCTAAGGTCGGACATATACGTAATACCGATTAGCGGTATATACACGAACCGTAGTTTGCAATAGTTGCAGTAGGGTCGTGTATGTCTGCTTTAGTCCTTTAGCAAGTCACAAAGGTCGATTTTCGCTTACTCATGTTTAATGTTATTGTGTTTATCTTTGTTTTTAATTGAAATGTAAATAAAAGTAGAATTATTTTTTAATATAGTAAATAGTTTGATAATGACTGGTACAATTGACTGTTTCTTAAGTTAGTATTGAAAGGGATAAGTTAAAATAAAACAATTACATAAAACTTGCGTAGATTTAATAGAATTCAATTGTTAAAATAACAAAATACTTAATCTATGAGCTGTAGAGCTCGCCTTCAGTCCAAAGTTACTTATGTAACCATCGGAAGACACTGCGTCCCAACTTTAAAATATTACATAAATTATTGTAGCTGCCTTATATACAACATTTTCACATAAGCAATAAGTTAATTTTGGTCCTAAGTAGCAACACTGCATTGTACAACATTCGTACTTTATTAAGTAGACCATTTTTTTCATATAATTTGATCAATACATACAGGTACTACCCGAGCGCAATAACATGAGATGTCATAAGTCAACACGTGGGGTATTTTATACAACAAAAATACGGTCAAATTTTCAATCTTGTTTATATTGGGATCTCAAGTATTATAGGACCTAAACAGACATAGTTTTTTTTTATTTATTGCAATAGAGAAGCTTTAGAGAAATACGTTACTCAAATTTCGTTAATAAACTAGAAACTGAGCATAATAAGAATGTATGATGTACGTCTATTAGGGGTTCTTTAAATGGAAGTATAAACTGAATTAGTTGAACTTTGTTAAGTTTTACTTTGTAATTATTTTTTTTTATCAATGTTTTTTTTTTAATATTCAGTTACTAGGGAATTTTAATCCAAATATTAACAAGATCTGGAATCTGCCACTTTTTTCATTGCCCACTTCAGATGTATCATGTTATTGGGCCCGAGATAAATTTATTTTGGCTTTTTTTGGAATGAATTTTAAACTATCAACTAATTTTTAATGGCAACACTATTTGTCCTATCTTGAAAAATCTTTTATCTATAAAAAACTGTTAAAAAAAGATGATAAAAGTCGATTAAAATTATTAACAACAAATCGGCTGTACACAAAATACAAATAACTTAACTGTTTACTAAATGGTAACAATTTGTTAAATATCTATATAAATAAATACAATTACGACATTTATATAGCATTCAATAAATTCTTTAAAACCTTTTAAATATACTTTCATTCAAAAATAGATTTTTATAATCTGCCAATCTTTTTAAACCAGAGCAAAGACAATTCGAACAACATTTGTTAACCATAGACAACTTTGACAGTTGACAGATGTCAAATTCTAACATTACCGCTTTTTAAAGTTATTTATACAAGATTGTTAACATTCACTGGACAATAAATATATCACTAATTTGTTCGCTCACACGGGCCAATCAATTCCTTAACAGGCATCATATTTACACAATAAATACAAACTAAACACAATATATTAATTTCTTTTAATACTCAAACGTGAGGCTAACGGATTTGTTCTACAAAGCCTAAGCGATATTGCTTATCGTTTGTATCTAATATTTAGTCTGTACATTTCAGCTTGTGGAAGAAAAATCAAAACTTAATCTGTTTTTCAACACATATATAACCAAAGATATAAAAACCCTGATTTAGGGGCATTTTAATCGCTTTTTTTGTGTTTACCAATTACAACTGACCTCTATACAGATGCCCATTGGTACGCCTTTAGGCTCTTCATCGTGGACGACTTGCAGTAACGCATCATTGTAATCTTTGTCCACACCATCACTCATTGTTATCTCTAAAAAAAACAAAGAAACTCGACTAAACAATTTATGACACTTCGGAAAAGAATATGATTTTTGACAAAAAAATTACGTATTTTCTTACTATTATATAAATGCAAAAATTTAAATAAATGGATGGATGGATGGACATTGAAGGTATCTCCAGATCACCACAATTATGATGAAATTTAGCACAAATGGAGAAAATATAGAGAGAATACATCGACTACTTGTGTTTTGTTTTTAAATTCCGCGCCAAACTCGCGGGCAAAAGCTAGTTAAAACGCAAATGAAAAGTAATTTATTCAACACTCACAGCTGTTTGATTGTTAAGTAAATGTATAAGGTCGTAGAAAAATAATCAATACTTCCTTACAAGTAATACAATTAAATATGAGTAGTTCAAGGTTCATACGCGTCGTGAAACATTACAAAATATTTATTGATGTTGAATACTTACTTGCACTTTTCTTTCTATTTGGACACCAATAGCTTTTAGTAAAAGGGAAATACCAAGGTAATGGTACTCCGTATAAACCGGGGCGTATTTTCTCTACATACATTGCAATCAACATGTATAATATTGTATCTAAAATCAACATAAGGACAACATGTCCCGGTTGAAACTGATCATGGTAAGATATCGAAGTAAAAAACTCATCCCATTGTAAACCTGTAAAAAGTGATAAAATGTAATCTTTCCGTCATTAACTTTTTTTTTAAAGATGCGCTACAAGCTACCAGATATAAAAAATAAATTAGTTACAGTTTAAAAACTGGTTTTATTAGTGTTTTTAACCTTGCTTGTTTCTGCGTATTCGATATTGCATTAGTTTACCTACCTGATATTTATAAACACTATAAAACGACCTTTTTGATAGTACCTAATGTTTTAAACATATTACCATTAAAAAAACGAAAGCTTTTTAAATAATACAAAGAATGTTCGCAATTTTTTTACCAGATTAATCTGCCATTTTAGGTAGACTTATTTTTACACATTTGCGGAATCTTTGTCAAGGCTAACATATAATAATTGTTTAGTGCATGTATTAAATGTTACATAAGGTTGTGAGATCGATTATATTTTAGCCTTAGACAGCCTAGTCTTTGCTATAAGCTCATAATTTATATTTATAACTTAATTAAATAATGTTTATCTAAATATATTCATTGTGTGTGTCATATTTCTGTTAGTACAACAATGTACTACAATCAACTTAGAACGTCCATTACAAACAGGACGTTCTAAAATTTAAACCATTGATAAATGATAACACCGCGTTATACAGATCAAATACGTTCGTATTTCGTAACTAAATTACGATAGCAAAATCCCAAATAGCGTACGAGACGAGTTATAAAAAACTATACGTAAGAAACGTTATAACAAAAAATGTTTATCACTGTACAAACATGTTCGGTAAATAAACACGTATGATGATCCAAACTCACACTTTGTTTTTTTTTCTTAAAAGGTTGCCAAATTAAAATATACTACCAAATATCCATTTGGCCTTTAAAGAATTCGATATCTGTAAATACAGGTTTTTTAACTTGATATGTGAAGACTTCTTTGATGCTGCCTGTCAAAAACTCTGTGGTCATGTCCAGCAGTGGGTGCTTCGCTTCTCGAAACACT
>JAOCNA010000013.1:5439785-5465793 GCA_026546675.1 Papilio helenus | reverse complement strand
ATTTTTTTGTTGAAGTATCTTATTTTTCATTGTTAGAAATTCTAATCATTCTTGTTACACGATACGTTGTAACGTACCGGCATGAATAATATGTTAAAACAAATTGTAACAATACACAAACACTCAGTTAATTAAGTTTGTAAGGCAAGCCGCTCGTGAACCCGAACGTAATGGCGTTTCATTAATTTGATCCGCGGAAACTTGCGTGCGATACGCTCGCTACAATACATACTGCATACATTGATAAGCGGAAGCGATTTACTTAATTTATTATTAAAAAGTTTGAACAGACTGCAATTTAACATCGGTTTCGTCCAGAAGTTTTAAATAAAAATAAACAAAAGTGCTTACTTAAAAACAATTTAAAAAATAGAGAATTATTTTACAGTATGATGCAGCGACATAAACTTAAAAAACTAAACCTTTTTAAAAAGCGTAGTCAACGTTAAAAATAAATGTTTAACAATATTTTAACCTAGTTTTTATTTCTCACTTTAATTAGGTGAATTTAATTCTATTATCGCTCAGCTTCTTACTTAGTATCACCCGAAGTATGTTTGAGTAAAGATGTAGATACCAAGGTAGAAATATATCCTCCAACGTATAGAACACAATTCGATTCGATCGTTGCGTAGCTAATTACATTAAAGTGTGAAAAAATTAGTCTGTTCTTGGTCAAACGCACGCACGATCGTGTGAGCTTTGACTTCACTGCTAACGGCTACATACATTTTATGTTAGCCTGGTATACATAAAAATATTATTGGAGAAGAGAACTAATTAAAAAAACATTCTATCTAGATAATCAAAAAATACTAATTTGATTTTAATGTAGTTTTCAGTAGGCACTTGAAGAACGTTATAAATGTATACTTCAGGAAATAGCTGTAGGTTTTCCTTCTAGATGGATTGATGTCCTAATGATTGGCGAAAAATAGGATAAAAACAAAATGTCTCGCCCAAAAATTCTTTTAGTTCAATCAAATTACCACGCATATGATACAGGATCAAACACCCATAGATTCTCATATGAAAAAGTTTCTCGAAGTAAACAGTGAACAACTAACTACGTGCCAGAAGACATAATGATCCGACTTGTAATCGAACCGATAACCTAATCACGACCTAAGCGCGCCGGCAACTTTGCGGATTAGCTGACAATTTCTGATGCTAACACCATTAAAAAGTACCTACACTTTCATGACAATTCAAAAACAAACCCAATTTCAAAACTATAAAGTTCATTATCCTTTAAACTTTGTATTGTATTAGGAAGGTTAAGTTCGATAATCAGTGGACTGCAAACGAAAACGGGCCATTAAACAAAAATGATACACATCGCAAATGCGACCACAAGATCGTAACGTTTTAATTAGCCCAGACGACAGTCAGATAGCACAACTGACAAAGGTAACCGCCGACTTTGACAAAGAAAACCAAACAAAAACGAATCGTTCATACTTCATACCAAAAACTAATTTAAAGGAAATAAAATATAACATTTCAGTACGTTGGAAGCAAGAGTCGACACGTGCCGACTTGTTGAGTACTTATATTGTTCTTAACAAGTTATAATGTGCAGTTGTAAAAAAATAGTTCACCTTAATGTAAACATAACTTTTTCTGTCAGTCAACTTGAAAGGGGGAAACTCTTGGCAGGTGCAAAAGTGTTTTAATGGAATTCTTAGATATGAGTAGGACTCAAATTTACGGTACATACTTTATTTTCTAAGAAGGCTAACGTTAATCGTAGTATTTTGACTAAAACTTTTTTAGTACGTAAGTGATAAGTTTGTAAATGAAATATTAAAAGAAAGAAGTAATATATTACATTAAATGACGTCTCACTAAAAATAGCCTCAGACATTAGTCACTAATTGAGGATGTAATTGAATCGTAAATTTTCATCAATTAAAACATCATTCATATGATCTCAAATGAAGATAGATCTAGTAAAAACACCAATAATGAATTAAGAGTTATGTTTATGTTTTGAGGAAAACAATGTTTTCAAACATTCCACGGAACAAACATGATTGAAATTCAGATTTATGGTAAAATTGTCTCCCTCAGTGCATCTGAACTTAAAACGCGTTCGCTTAGTACTCTAACCTTCAAGAACAAAAAGAATGTATTAACAAATATTTGTTACACTTTTCAATCTAAATTAGACTTTAATGCCTAGACTTTATGATCTAAATTACTTTGTGTATTTATAGTTGCACAATGCGTTGTGGACAGATGTACAAAATGAGGTACGATCGTCGTCTGGAGCTTCGCAGAAATAAAACTTGGCGTAGTTTTTTTGCGTGCAACGAATGCCATACACTGCGGCGTCAATTAGCGTTGTTTTCTTTTATCAAATACGTACTCGTCCTAAAAAGGTATTTTTACTAATCAACATTGTGTATTAACAATGATAAATAGGTAGTTTAATTTGAGTGAAATAAGTTTAAAGGATTTATGTAACTTTTGTAATTTATTGTCATGGAATACGTACGAGTACATCCAACATTAAAATAATTAAAGCCAAAAAGGAGAGAGATAAGATTTTGTTTCGTGATTTTTCCAAGTACCAGGACGTCAGTTCACAAATTAGACGATCAAATACTAGGACAACATAGATGCACGGTTGTATTTCTAAACAAAAGAGTACATTTTAGAAAAGTTTCGAATCAATGTAACTAAGAATGTTATTTGTTTAATCTTTAGGGTCTAATTTTTGTCGGTATTGTTTTGTCTAGACTTGGTTTACTTTGTTGTATTGAGATTAAGGTATACAAATTCTCTGACGCATGATATTTGATCTGGTAATACTTTGAACATAGTCATAGAAATTACTTTGTTGCACTTTTGTTAATTGCGTAACGGTTTTAATTAAATATTGTTGAGTTTGAGATTTTTTTTTGTAATAATTTTCAATTGCGACATTGCTGTAGTTTTATCGTGGCGATATGCTTTCGTTTTTATACGTCCTCGCATTCTATTCAGGTTTGGGCTGTCACTTTTTCTTTCGCTTAGCGGCCACTAGGACCGTTCAGCCTTGACCTTCGCCGGGGAGCGCGGCCGTCGACCCCACGGCTCTTCCGCAAATACGACGCCGCTCGCCTCGACTACTAGGGCTACATACGCGAGGGACATGTACCATCTCAACAATTAATGAATAGTCGTATCCTATTTAAGGACTGGCTGACAAGAAGAAAAATAAAATAAAATATACTTGAACAATTTAAGTACCAGTTTAATGGGCTATTGATTTTATTTTTAATATGACGATGAATGGTAATTGAAATTATTATAGCGCTTAATTAACCCGAGACAAAAAAGTGTAGTGTGTAAAAATTCTTAAATAAATAACGTTATAGTGTATACATTTGGAGTTTACGTTGTAAAATCTTTATATAAAGCAACATTGTAAACAAACTTACAAGTACAAAGGTAAAGTATAAGTGTAAATATTGTTCTTAGGCTATTCAGTTGTATCAGGCGAAGGAAATGGTTGCAAATGAGACGGAACAGTGTTTGCCTCGCGACTGACTCGAGACTCGAGTCTCGCTGGTCGTTATGTTTGTCTGTCTGTGTGTCTCACTGGGGGCGCCGGGCCGCCGTGACGCGACGCTTCGTTTCCGTTGACACACACGAGCTTTATAGATGGTGAGCAATGCGACTTACGATATTTATAATAGTTATCTAGTGTAATCCGGTGTACTACATATTTTAAGGATGGCGATGTGAATGACAATCATTCTGGATTTTTTGTACTAAAAATTAATTAAACTTTATTGACATTAGTTTCACTTAAAAAATTACTTTCTCGAAATATTGGTTGTGAAACATACTAAAAATACATGAATTCAAATAAA
Organism: Papilio helenus; assembly: GCA_026546675.1. Lineage (NCBI taxonomy): Eukaryota > Metazoa > Arthropoda > Insecta > Lepidoptera > Papilionidae > Papilio > Papilio helenus. The sequence continues at coordinate 5,461,930 of JAOCNA010000013.1, read as the reverse complement.
AAAAAATCATATGAAATACTACGAAAACAACATTTTTATTACTTATTGGTTAGAATTTATTACGATCAGAAATATAACAGGAACTGAATACAAATTACATAATACTACCGTTTAAAATTAATAATGACATGCAAATTAAAAATAAAGTAGTATGCAAACCTAATTAACCGTGTGTAGTACTTAGAGAAACATTCGAGCAGTTGAATTATCGTGCGTTAACGGCTCACATATGAATGGTACAGCCACACGTGAGTTCATTCAATTCGTTTACGGAACGACGCGCCGCGACGCCGCACCATACATCGCGTGTTTACGCCGCAATCAAATACCAACTTCATACGAAAGCAGCAATATGTAGTACACAATGACAATATATCGCTTTTTAAATATCTATCTGGCCGAAAATAATTTTTAGATTAATTTTATTATACATTAGTGCTTGTTAAAACCTTTTAACAAATGGCGTGAATTTTAAATAGTTACTACGTCTAAAGTTTAAGAGATTTGTCATACATTGGCATAAATATAGAAAAAAAAACTAGTCAGTTTAACAAGGATTGTTGTGAATTTGTCAGATATGTTAACATTATTTCGGTGTAAAGATAAAATCTAAGGACGCTCGTGACTAGACACCGGATTGTATTAAATTTAAGACGTAATAAGGTACGTTGTGAAGACTTTAAATAATAAAGAAGTATTATTATATCATTCGCATGTTTGTAGCGCGTTTACCTCTTTTTTATTATTAGTAGTATAATATGATTATTGAATTTTTATGATTGTACATAATAGAATCGTTTCTGTGTGTAATCGATTAAATGCATGGCAATTTGAACAAGGAAATATAACTTAAGGAAACATAAAATAATTGTAATGAAATACAATTTGTTATCACATTTTAATAAAGTTAAAATTAAGCTTTAAAAGTTAAATTAGCATTTAAAAGTGGTTCTTATGCATTTAATTCAAGGTGTGTATTGGGATAACATAACTTTCAGGAGCTGTATTATACTTGCAGAAGCAGATTTCCAATGTGTGCACATATATCAACAATATGCGCATGCGCAACTTCTACAGGTACAGAACCGAATAAACACCAGGAGTTCATAGCATATTCAGGACGTCAAGTACGAAGATCAATTTGGTTACGTGCAAATTGTTAATAGATACCAGGACAGCATAAATCAAAATGTCTACATTGATATTGTCGAAACACGATCAACGACTAATCGGTACGAGTAACGTTCATTCGAATGAACCGTGAACGTGAGAAGTGTTGCGCCGTCATATTGTGGCCACGTGGTCGGAAGACCTTCGGCCAGGCCACCAATTCCCAGGTCGTTTACTCCAATTACGCAACGCTTTGCAAGCCTCGGTATATAATCGACGGAATTTTTATTGACTAATTATTCGCCAATTTTTTTATATACAACTTCTTTGAAGGCAACGGATATCGCTAAATATTCAAGTTGTGTATCATTCTATTTTAACAATGGCGAACAAAAAAATCACTCGCCGTATCTACATCGGTGTCGATACTGCGGTCTGATTGAGTTTGGGTCAGAGAAGTATTCATTTAAAATTATAACGATTTATGCGAACAGGTCGTTTAGATATTTGTAAACTGATACGCATTACTATACTTGAGAGAAGAGGGTACATTCTTAAAATGCTTGGAAACACTTACTGCATTAAGTCTAGCATTGTTTAGAAGAAATACATAATTAGAATTAAAATGTAGTAAGGGTAGAAATCCTGGAATGTCATGTTTGTTGGTGACCCTAATGATTGGGATGTAAGGCTTCGTATCGGAGGCTGCGGCATTCCAAGACGATGAGTCGCGTCGGGACGGTGCGACCCAACTGTTTTTTACATATTTGTTTACTAGTTCAGATGTGTTTAGTTGTGATTGAAATCAGTGATCTGTTAGACCAGGTAAAGATATAATATTAATATAATTAAATCAAAAGATGTCGCAACTACTGATGTCTATAAAAATGTGTGATGTTTATTCGTCGTCAAAAAGAGTTTGAATTTAGAAGCAGAAATTAATAAAGAAATATTAAATGCCATTTAAGGCGTAGTGTAGGGAGTACACATGTTGTAATTTATAATTGGAGCGTCCGACCATTAAAGTGTTACGAGTGGTGTGCGGCGGTCGGTGCGCGGGGAGTACGTACGCGAGTCAACGGCCAGACGGATTAAAGGGCCGATTAATGAACGCGCTTTAATTTATTGCCGGAATAATAAAAGATGACGGAAGGACCGTCGACCGCATCGCAACAAACCCTACCTCATAATCTAAAATGCCAACAACACCGGTCGACATTTTTCGAACTTTCAGCTTTATATGTCCAGGAACTTTTTCAAAACTAACCTCTAGGCTACTATTCTGAGCGTATAATGGTACAAAAGTTAACTAAATATTATTTTTCCTAAATTGTGATGTGCGTGTTTTTAACACATAAAACATTTCGCAACCAGGAAATCAGATGTACGTGCGTTGACTTAATTATGTTAACCAAACATGAGGCCCACGTGGCCAGCTGTAGTCCACGCGTGAACGATAGTGAACGCAAATGCCCAATGCAAATGGACATTTGCGTATCGATCGATAGCGTCGATAAGCGATTTATCGAGACCGGAAAACTCGAGTTTCCAGTGAGGTACCAGGCTAGTATGACTGATAAGGAGGTTACCCAACAGGCCCGGGAGCCAAGGTCGCGGCAGATGTGGGAAGCACAAGCGGCTCGTTCACGGCTTATCGATGTTTGCCGAGCATAAATAAGCAGCGGCGGGCGCAAGCCGTCGACTCAAGTCTCATGTTTATGGGTGTGAACGCACTCGGCCGTGAGAACAGCGTGTTAGGCGATAACTAAACACGTGGTAATCGAACTTTGTAATGTGTATTGTGCGTAAAGCGAGAATTTGAGGCCAGGAGCTATCGTCGAAGTATGAATGAGACCGAAATGTCGAACGCTATTCGGACATACAAACGCTGCCCTGCGGGGGACCGCCTGAGCGCGGCGAGTTTACTCACGTATTTTTTCATTGTGGTCTTAGGACATTCACCTATAGCCTTAATCGACTAGGCTATATTCGATTGTCATCCATAAATAAAACAACACTTTAAGACATATGGCGTAGCATCGTAAATGTGTTTACAAAAAAAAGCGTAAGTACGAAATTGTCGCGGCACAAACAACGAAACTGAAAGCAGAGATGAAAAACACGAGAGCAGACGATCGTGATGCGTCAGCGCAATGCTCCCGTCATCCGTCTCTTTCCCGCTTCCAACGTCGCTAATAAGGTGTCTCGCTTCCGAGCCGTTTTGTTTAAGGAAGTGCGCACTGGCTTACGGGATTGTTTCGCCGGTCAGTTCGCACCGCATACCGAGTGGATTAGGAGGCGCAGTTAATCATGAGAGACATTGCGCCCATAGCAATGAGCGCCCTCTCCTCACCTCCCGCGCTTGCCCAGGTTCAATATCCCAAGGCTTGTGCCGCAGCGCGCGGTGCTACTAGTTCGGTACCTGCATGGATGCTGCTATTTTTAGCGTCTGGTATGAATTATTGTAGGTGTTTTTGGAAACGGGTAACAAGTCGTTTGTCGGCAGTGCGGCGGGTCACGTCGCCTATGTTATACGACTGAACATAAAAAGACGAATACTTTTATGATTTGTATACCAGGAAAACTAATGAAGCGTCGGTGGTCCGGCGGCCGGCGCGGCGCCGATTAGATGTCGGGCGCATCGCGAAAATATAAATATTAGTAGAACCGACAAAGGTTTTTAATCACCGATCTCGATGCGTCTTATTCGTTTTGCGGTCCGAAATTACAGAGCTCGCGGTCGCTCACCCCGCGCGATGCTTAGGGCCACTATGCTCTCGTGGATCGTGTGAAAAATTACAGGGGATTTTGCTCTTGTTTCGTATTGTAAATGCTACAAGATATGTATAATTTCAATATCCGGCCGAACGCGCACACGCACACCACCATCGAACCGATTCGATTTTCAAATTCGATTTGGATAATCTGAGACCAACGAGTCTGTTATCGTGCAGGTGCGAAGCTTTAAATTTAATTTAAACACGAATATCGCTACTATCTAAAGTCGATTGTTCCTTAAAGAATCAAAGAATAAATTTAAATTTAAATGGAGTATGAACTTAGCACAGGATAAAAGATTGGCAGGTTATAGTTTTTCATGATTTAAAAACGAAAGCGAAGGCGCAATCTGGCTGGCTGTGTGGCAGTGGCTAAGGCGCGGGCGCGGGCGCGGGCGGGGGAAGTGCGCGGGCGCGGTGCGGGCGACGCATCTCGCCAAGGTTACGCGGCAGGGGCGGCGACCGGCGGCGGCGAGACTCGCGTGACGTCACAGGCGCCGGAAACGACGCCCGCCTCATAGTTACGGTTACATTTTGAGTTTAGAAGAAAGTGCCTCGTTGCGCTTGAGCTAGGTCAGTTCGATGCATTGCTATAACGTTTTTTTTTTTGTTAGAATTATAAATTGTATAGATTAAACGATAATGAACGTTTTAGGGCTGATTAAAATATGTTTTACTGCTTTATTCACACCTAAAATATTGTTTTTATTACCTGGATATTTAAATAAAAATTTAAATTAAAATAAAAAAAGATACAAGAAACAATAATCTGATAGTTGCATAGGGAGCGAGTCGTGTACTAGGCGTGCATAAGTTCATTGTACCGACACTTATTTTACTTTTACCTGTGTCGTTATGAGTCAACAGTCTGCGGCCACTAACGAGTTTGATAAAAGCTTTTGAATTCACTTTAAATCAATTAATTAGCTTAGCTTATGTTTGTTTCCTGATCGGTGCTGCCTTTAGTTTTATATAATACATACAGACGTCATCTTCGTAGAATAAATGAGATTATTAATAGACGCGCATGTTATTTAATATTTATGTGTTTATTATATGGATTAATAATGTAAATTGTTAAAAATGGCCTCAAAGCAAAAGCGGTTGTCCTCGATGTCTGGAATTCTAACAAAAACGTCATGATATCGAATCTTTAGGAGATAAATCGTTTTTAATGCCATATTTGTAATTTATTTAGTTACTCAGTGATTGTAATGTAAAGAGATGTTTTTAAAAGGTTTAAAATCGCATAATTGATAATGGAATATTTTGAATTTATCAGAATACTTATATAAAATAAGATACACAGTGATCCATGTCATAAGAAGTCAACGTTACCAAACTGCACAGGTCACTGAGGCATTTACCTGTAAAGGACAGAATAAACATGTTAATAAAATAAGTTATGACAGTAATAAACTCATTCATGTGATAAGTACGTATAAAAATCGTAATAAAACTTTAAACTGGTGGTCATTAGACGTCCACTTGTTTAGACCACATCATAAGAGAACGTATTTTATATAAATTAAAACAAAATAGCATCAGCAAAACATCAATGTAATAGGATCCAAATATATATATACATAATATAATAACATACAAAAAAAATCTCTTAAAATACATATCAGCTTCCTTTATTCAAAGAAAATCCGTGCTAATGTAAGATATTGGGTTACAATGTTGATATCCCCCAACGTATATCTCTGAATCTCTATTTACGACTGTATCAAGTCATCTAAGAGGTAATTCCTTGGAAAATCACCATCACAATCGATCCCTGCGCACGCAAAAAATGTCGTCAAACATTGACGCGAATGTAAACAGACATTACGTCGACTCGAATCAGAGGAACGCTATCGAATAGCATCGATTATATCGAAGTATCGCAGCTTAATATCGATATTGTTATAGTTTAACGCAAGCGAATACCGCGTGAGGCCCCTACTCGCCGAATTTACTAGATCCCATCTCCGGTCGACCGTGGAGGTCCATTGAGAGAAACATGCGCGGAATAAAGGCTCAAATATGTATGGCCACGTATTTAAATACGTCCCAGCCGTTAGCGTTTCCGATAGGCGCGTGACGCAGCGCGACCCGCGCCGCATGCAAAGTGACTCAGCCGCGCCGCAGCTTACAAAAGCTTACTTGTAACCCGCCATTTACACTACTCTAGAATGTTCTATTCATCTTTGATTTATTTCTATATCTATGTGATTTATGTATGTGTTTCAAAACTATTGAAATCTATGAATGATCTACGCCCTTGAAACGCAAGGTCACTGGGCCCTTGGCGACAAATTTATTCGTCTCTATTTTATACGACATTTGTGCTAACTAAACTTGATTTAGTGAACGACAGAATATTAAAAGGACATCAAATTAATTCGAATTGTTTATAATTATCGGCATTAATATGCCAATGAGACATTCGGTGGACAAGTCGCTCTAAGTAAAAAGTAGGAAGAGTGGTCTGCCTCCAAAACGGGTATGGAGGCTCCGAGTTAATCGAAACAAATAGACAAAGGTATGCGAACTTCATTCGTATTACGTGAAGAGTCTTATTATAACGCAGCAAGGTATATTTTCCTATACACGTAGCTTATTAAAGTAATTGTTGAAAAAGAATCCAATAAGTCGCATCTGAGTTGCGAACGACGACTTCACAACGTCAAATATAGACTTTATAATATTTTGAAACGGTATTTTTACTACACAGTGCAAATCACTCATGTTCGGTATTTCGACACAGACGCGTTCAAATTAAAAACGCGTAAAGTTCGCGTCTCGTCGGACCGCGTCGCGTCGACTTCGATTAGATTTCGCGAGAGGCGAACAATAAGAAATAAAATCGGTTCGTTTACGACCAGCCTGTCAGCCGGCGGTCGGTCGAGGCGTCGTTAAATCGGGAATGCAACGGGCACCACGTTCAAGTTCCGAAAGTCGGGTACCTCTCAGATTTAATGGTGAAGTTTATTACGACAAAAGTGGGTCACTCAGTGATGATGACACAAGAAGAGTTGAGACGTCGCGACGCCTCGCTCGTAGCGCGAAGTCTCCGCAGAAGACGAAGCAATTTCGATCCTCGCCCTCCATCAGATCGATTCAGTGCAAATTCGTATTGAAACGCTAAATTCGCCGACGCACAAGAATACCCGCGGAATGCAAATAGGAATCTCGTCCGCTCTTTGTTGCGGATTCCCAGACGTCGTCGGCGGCCGGTAAAAAGCAGTCGCGTGGACCGCCTTATAAATTATAAACGTCTTGTTTCGCCGGTCGAAGTGACGCAGTACCGTTACAAAACCTAAGTCCTTTTGAAACGTAAAATCGAAGGGCAGGAGGGTCGCGTATCCAGTTCGGCGGGTTTGCTTTCTTGTGTGTTCGCGAATTAATACGCCGGGAGCAGACTGCGACCTTCAAAAGTATCGAGTTTAGTAGCCGCCGGCGATTTAGTCGATACCTATCGATGGACTTAAAAATACCATGAGTATCATTACTCGGCGGAAAAATTACAATATATTTTTTACAGATTTAATATACTTAAATACAGAACAAGAATCATTAATATTCTTAAATCCGGAATGTAATAAATATTGTTATCGTTTAACGCAGTGGACCTCAAAGCGATAAGTCAACGACTTAAATGAAAAGGTCTCCCTCAGTCCGAACGCCTGTTGTCATATAATTTTGTTTTCAAACATTTTATTACGCGGTCTACTTATCCCGGACATTTCTTTTATACAAGAGCTTCGCGCGATAATGTCGGGGAAGTTTGTTATTGTTGTATAGTTACAGTTGACAGGTCTATAAATATGGATTGATGTAAAATGACCGGGAGCGAGATAAAGTTATTTATAAGTGCATAAATAAGATAGAAGGTCACCGACAACGTCGGGGTAGGTCTGGGACGTCACTTGAATAGACTGCTTAATCCCTTATTAATAAATAAACATCAAATAATCGACACTTAACAGGCAAACAAAACCCTTCGAACTAAACCTTTATATGTTAGAATTCGCGTGCAGGCTTAATACTGACTTACATTGTATTGAATTACATTTTAATGTATTGTTTTTAAAACGTATGCTTAATTTTGACCTCCAACGAGTTTGGTTTATAAATAACGAACCTTGATACGATGTCCCTTGTTCTTTGTATTAAAGCGCGAAACATTACTCACGGTCAATACGTTCATACAAAGTTATATGCAAGAGGGCTCTGTTGCAAAATTAATGATTGTCAATTAAAGGAGGTAAACACGTGCCTCACTCTGTCGCATTTATAAAAATGCACATCTTTGATTTATCATGGAATTGTATTTATTGAACAATTGGGACCACCCAATAAATTTTGTTATTGATCGTTTCGAATTAATTATATGTATTTATAAGTGCCCAACAATAAGGGACTAAATGAGCAATCTCGTTATTTGTTATCTTGTGAATAAAAGGTACAATAAAGATTGCAATGGTGGTACGAAGTAAAATATTGAAAATCTTTAAAGGAACTTATAACATCTTGGCATGTTTTTAGCTAATATGCAAAAGTGGAGCCTTTTTTAACAATATTTTTGATTGCCAACGTTTTTTATATCATTAATACCTACCGGGGCGTCATGGGAGTGCAGAGGTTGTGAAATTGCGCGCGACCGCAAGACATCCGGCGGACAATGCGCCCGCGCCGCGCCGGCCGGCCCGAGCCCGCCGGATGCACGTAATGCGTACACACACTGCGCACTTTTATACGTGCATCAAGTTGTTAAACTCGCGATCATGTACCTAGTCTACGTAAGTAATGTTTTTAAAAACCGTAATTTTTTACTAAAATTGTCTAAGACTAAGGCTTACAATGTGCTTAAAGATTTTTTTTACGTAATCAATATGGTTTCTTTCACATGTCACTAGGACAGCATGAAAGTGGAGGTGATGGTATCAAATCAATACGAGATGGTATCAAATGAAGCGGTTTATCAGGCGAGTGGTTACCACAATCACTGCACGGAGAAGCCGTGATGTGTGGGAGCGCATCACTCCCGACTGGTTTGTCTAACGTCCATAAAAACGATCTAGTACTACAACTTGTTTTGTTTTTATGATGCCCTAGTACTACAGCGGGAGTTGTTCAGATTAAACTATGTTGAACTTGCTAACTTTCTCGCCCCGATACTACTGGCCTTTTGTTTATATAAACAATGAAATTGGACGAATTGGAGAGTTTTGTTGTAGTTGATATGTATATTATGTAAACTTTTTGTTGTAAATAACAGCAAAATTGCAAACAGTTATTTACGTATTGGGTTCTTATGAAAAGACATTACGTGTCACGCAGTACTTATTAAAGTTAAAAGGCTTTTGTGTCGAGGAGACGGCCGGCCGGCGGACTTCGTAATCTGGAGCCGCAACCAAATTGCGCGAGCAATAAAAGAAATATATACGTATGTCAAAACACCCGTCCATTTTCTTGAGTCGTAAAAGAACGTCAAAGGACCTCTTTGTTTCGCGGCAATTTAAAAAAAATAAATCTGTTTTATTGAAAATCGAAAGAAACGTTCGACGTTCGAATTACAAATTCAATCACGCGATATACTCGGGTCATTTGTATTGCCATTTGTGAAATTAAAAACAATACAAAAGTATTTTTTACCTAAGCTATCAAAGTGAACTTATTGTCGATAACTAGCAACCCGCCGTCTAACACGGTGGTATAGGAAATCTACTTATTGGCGGCGACCTTCGTCGTCAAATACTATCTGATAGGTTAATTGCTGAGAACGGATTAGCTTTTGGCAGTTTTTTCTGTCCGCGGCCGACATCCAAAGCTCTTTGTTTATGATTCATAATTACAATACGCCTGAGAAGCAATCACCAAACCTGTCATTATACTGTGCAAATAACTACTTATTTATACATTCACAAATTAACCGAGTTAATATGATACCTAGATAGTGTTATTCATCAATCGATTTGAGAATTAATCAAATTAACTTAGAAATAAAAAGTATATTAAAAATATCGGTTCCCATAGTTGTATTATTTGCGGTAGGGTCAAAATTAAGATTAATACGTAGATTTTTTGTGGTGCCACAAAACCTGTGATTATATTTTCGGATCATTATAGACCTCAATCAAACGGTTCGCGTGACGCCGCAATGCAACGCTGATGTAATGCAAAAAGACGCGAACATTACAAATACTAAAGTTTACTAAGTTCTCTATCTGCCAGACTCATAGTCGTTAATGATTACTTAAACATCCTCACAAAATGTAGATTTCTCGTAAAGAAACTAAGGGTATCCCTTAGTAACTATTGGACAATTCTGAGGGCAGATTTTTAGCTCCTAGTCTATTCTCTTCGTAGTGTCTCATGAACTGAACTAAATCCAAAATAAATGTACTAGATTGGATAGGTCAGTTATTAAGATTCTTCTCTTATACTAGATTTTAGAATAAACGTTGAGACCTATTTAGACCCGTTACTTTCTTATTAAACTTTGGCTAAATTAAACTCATACGGTACCCAAATTAAACATTTCGAAATAATAAAAAAACGAGACATCGCCGCGGGGCGCGACTAGCGAGAATTATAATAATAGGATAATAACACGTCTGGTCTAAATACTAAACTCAAGGGGGCTTTTTTTACGTCTGCTTCGGAGATTTACTCCCCGCCCAGTTTAACTAGTTCAAGGATGTGCACGTGAATGGCCAGCTTTATTTTTGTTTGCGATAGGTCGTGTACAGGTCGCAGGGGTCGGACGTCTAGCTCAGTCTGTGAGCACACTGAAAACTGACATTGATATGTGGCTGGACGAAGAATCTAAAAAATAACTAACTACCTACATTACATGCAACGGTGTTGTCATACATTTTGTTCATATCTTGTAATTTGATAGACATTTGGCATTTGTTTAGATTATTATTTGCTATCAGTGTCTAAATTAGTTCTTTACTGACTTATATTCATATTTTATATTGCCATTTATTCTCTTAACTTTATTAAGATATCTTCAATAACTATCTAACTCGGTAACAGAAACAATATTGTAACATATGCGTCTAGCCAGTCTCCAAGTTCGGTGGTGCGACCTCTGTCGGCAGCGCGGACAATTAGTTTCGACGAAACAAAAAAAACTGGAACGATCATTCGTTTGGGACATTTATTTAAATAACACACCAATAAAAGGACCTGTTTTCGAAATTAATTATCGACTTATGATAATAACTTTGGGGACGGACGGAAAATGCAATTTTAGAAATAATAAATTGCAATAAACATTTGCTTATACTGGAGGTCATGTTGAGAGTGCAACGCTCTAGTCTCTGACCTCATTAGTGATATTATATAGACCTTGACAAAGCTTCGAGTATTATTTCAATAATATGGTAAATCACGTATTAATTTTTAGCACCATCTGAATAATCGACCATAGATTTTTTTTAATAATTTGAGGTTTAATACGCGGTTTAATAAAATTAGTCCGGTCCATCTATCTTTAACTACCAGGACCTCATCAATTGTTATGATGTAAATGCTACCGATAGATCTAGATAGAGATAATCCTAGGCCACAATAAGTTATATTATGTCCGCGAATTCTGATTTAAAAACATCATTTGCTAATTCTTTCATAATTTTAATATCTAATAATTGATTTTGTAAAAGGTACTGTGACTTGATATAGTTAATAAACCGGTAAACGATACATTAATGTGCATAGACAAAACGTTTACACGTTGCAAGTGGAAACTTTTTTTAATGCTGACATTTCGCCGGACCTCACACACGCCAGAATTCGACCGAGCCAATGTGACTTACAAGTAACATTGTTAAAAAAAGGCCACCGGCGTTCACTAAGTCATCCATGTGCATACATTAAGATAATCCGCATGCGAAATATCAAAATATCTGTCAACCGCGCGGCACCTTTGATCTATTAGTTTGAAAAAACTACGATATCACGATTTACTAAATTAAATATATAATTAAATTATTATATTCTTGATTTATTACTGTACAAAAAGTATGTTGATTTAGACGAAGACAGATGTTGTTATTGCTAAATAATAGTGTTTTAAATTGTTTTTTTAATGACGTCGAAGGCAAATGTCAAATGGCATCGAGTCCACCCATTGTATAAAAATATTATCATACCCAAATATATTTGAAAGTATTTAAATAATACAATATTACTGTAGAAATTGCACTATATAATTAATTTCTATTGGAATATATTGTACGCCTATTGCGATCATCCATAAATGCAGCGACTAATATTAAATTCAATACCTTAAAAAGATAGCCGAAAATGATTACCTTGTTCAATATTTATTTACATTGAAAGCGGATTAAAGTGTCTCAATTATATTTTATTATCTATAAAACGACATCTGCCATCCATGTCATTAAGATCACTTATTACTTTTTAGTACAAAAGTAGTTTTTTTCGCTGCAACATGACGCTATTAGCGTTTCTCGAAATCGATAAACATCTAAATTCGGGAGATGTATTATGTGAAATAAATAATTTGTTGGACAATCGGCGACATCAAAGGCGCGCCCATTCGAACGTCCGGACCACCAAATATTGACCTCTAAATTAACATACCGCTAGTACGAGTTGTTGAAAAACGCGAACATCGGAAGGTCATCTAGAATCGGCTAAGCGTCGATCTGGCCAATGCCTCTGGAATATGGAATTAGATTTGGCGACAAGCAGCCATCTTATGCCTATGGGATATGTCGTCGGTATTTTAATGATCGGTAGACATTCTTCAAATATCCGATACAACATATTTATTGCCTTTGTTTCAATATTTTATTAATTAACAGATATTTATCTCTATCGGCCTAAATTTCATAATCGATATTGTAACTGCCGCAGTAAAGTATTCGCTAAGCGTGTGTCTTAGAGTAGGTTTTGAAATCCTCAGGTACTTCGACTATTGTAAATAACCATGACCTATAATTGAGCTTATTTGGCACGCTTAAATTTATAATCTGCAATTTTTTTTTCAAATGTCTGTTTAGAATAAAAAAATTTTGATTTGATGTAACGTTTAAATGATCTCACCACAATCAAATATCTGACCGTGAACTTTTTATTTTCTAAACCTAAAAATTAGGTCCAAGAGAAGCTACACATGATTAACTTATTCCACATATGAATGTTAATGAAAGCGAGCAGTAAGTAAGTATTAAGTTTCCAGCAATAAAGTTACCTGGCGAAGACTAAACATAAAAACAATATGATGGAAAGAGAACAAAGGCGCGGCGATCCCGATGCAAAAACGAGATCAACTAAACGTTGGAAATAAACGAAAGAAAAAACCAATTTCGGAGAAGTGTTGACCGCTCTGCCAATTATAATAAAATTGTTGTTCAATACAACGCCGGCGGAAAGGTTGGATTTTTAACATATATTTAGTTCGCGAACACCATATGGGAGGCGGGTACACCGACATTGGAACCTCCACTAGCTTTTATTAATCTATCACAACTCATAAGAACGTACATTATAAAAGTAAAGACAAGGTATGTCTATAAGTAAAAAGTAAATATGATGGTATTGCATGTTGTCCATTAAAGTTATATTCAAAGTCATCTTATGGATGTTCGTAAACATTACAGTAAATGTTATTTTTGCTTACAATTCATAAAGGTGTGCGAACATTAAACGAATGTTGTACAAAATAATATTAAAAGCTATCGAATGGAATCGTATGTCGCAGTATAGATGCGTGCGATGCGCAGGCGCAGGGCTGTCGACGCTAAGGACTATTACTGCGGAATGCTGACGCGCCGCTCTCGCTTTCGGTGCTCGCGCCCTCCTCGCATATAATCGTTTTATAGTTTATTTTAATACGCCTTGTTATTGCCCAATGGACTTGTATTCGATTTTTAAACAATCGACACCGATTATTACTCGATTCAATGTTTTAATAAAATCCAGTACAGAAGAGATATAAAACGTTTTATGTGTCTCGGTTTTAAAAACGATTTTTGCATATGTTTGGCGGGAACTTGGATTTTTTTTAAGAAAAGTAAAGTTTTGATACATTATGCATAGAAAGAATGAAGGTATGTGGTGAAATTTACCAGGGCAACAAAGCTTATCAGGTAATCTCACCTTCGCCAGGCGGTGTGTCGCAGTGGTAACGGCAGGCAGGTGCGAGCGGCAGATGTCCACGTCTGATGCCGTTTCGTAAACTCGATACATATTTAAACTTATTACAATTTATGTTAACCTAGTAACATTGGTCGCGTGCTCGTGTAAGTTAATTTAGGAAATTGTTTTTTAATATATTCATGCTGTTAAAAATTTTTCTGTGATAAACTTTCTTTAATAATAAATGTCGCTTTATAAAAGTCGCAATTAGAAAATAAAATCATCTTTAAAGCCGTCACTTGTTTAATATTTTGAATTAGTCTTTACTGTCTGGCCAGGCGAATGCGATATTATTAGCCGTAAAGTAGAAAACTTTAAGATCCAATTAAATAAAAGGCAGATCTTTGTCATACTTTCATTATTAAAATCTTGATTGATGTCAGTTATATGTTTCGTACATAAAAATTAGAACAATAAATTTTATCAACAGACATTTCGATCATTTAAACTTAAATATCCGTAACCGCAGAGGTAACGTGGGATTGTTACACGTCACGATTTGCATGCAACGGCTCAGTGATCGAATGTAAAGTTTCGAAAAATGGAAAACAAAAACAAATTCCGTTTCCGGGGCGCCGCTTGGCAGATGGTGTTTCCGCCAGCTGCGCCGCCTCCCAGCAACCCTGCAACATCATGTTGATTCCAGTCTTACTGAAGTAGCAACCAGGACTACATGAATACATGACCAGGAATACATGAAACCTCTGCATACTATTTGTACTAACAATCAAGAGATTATTCAAAATCCCTCTTTTACTTTAACTCGATTAGACAAAACAAAAACAAATAGGTCTTAGATTTAATAAGTTTTGAAGCAAATTATCGAAACACATAAAATATATTAAAACGGGTACACAAACAGACATCAGTAATAAAGTCTTTCTTTGCATCAACGCGCATCGAGACGAACGAGTACTATTTGTTTTTAATAAATCAGTCTATAAATAAGGAGGCAGTGGAACCGCCCCGGCGAAGGTGAACGTGTGCGACAGACGGCGACCGGAGATGCCTTTTGTTGAGCTACGCGCAAGCTTTAATTACAACGACTGGCAGGTGGCTTATGAGAGCTTTTCACTAAAAAAACTGTATAAAATAATTGACGCGTAATAATGTACCAGCATGCGAGGCGAAAATCGAAAAGAGTCGAGCTCTCCGCTCCCGCAATCCGACACCGGCCATTGAACATTTTCACGAGGGAAATATCGGCTTACGGCGATCGCCACCCACTACGCTACGGGCTAGCTCCGCGAGGCTCATGCACGCCTGGTACTCGCCCAAACACAATGCGAAAAAATCGAAAGCTGCTTTAAGAAAAATAGTACAAGACATACCAAGTAACCCGATGCACATCTATTTGTGAGGTAAACAATATCGAGTTACCGGTTCCGAGCAGTTCAGCAACCCCGTTGCGAATGTAAAAATAATGAAGTGCACATAAATCCCAATAACACGAACGTTTTAATTTATCGCTAATAGAACGCTGATAAGCGCAGGTATGTTCTCGGGGTCCAGGTAGACTCTTTCACGTGAATTTAAAGACCCACAGTTTAATAACGGCCGGGTCTTTTGACGCGACCGACTTTTTTTCGGTGGTCATTTCGATGCCTACAGTTATGTTTTTCGACAGGGGCGCACCTTTTGTTCCAGGCGTTAAGGAATTTCACAATTATAGATAAAAGTTATATTGTTGCTTTTGTAAAAATTGTACCTTCTTTTTTGTTATATTTCAAAAGGCAAGCAATTTAGAATCTAAGTTCAATTTAATTTGTTAAACACCAATCAAAAAATTCAAGAAATATCATTCAATATCTGATGATACCAGGACAACATGACAGGTACGTAACTTTCGCTAAAACACGTGTCCTTGATCTTTTAGCAAGACGTACGTTGTTAGCGGGCGTCGTCTCACCGCTGACCGTATGTTATAAATTTCCGCTTATTGTGATAGAAGGCGATAACCCCGACGTCCGCACGATTACTGGGACGCAATAACTCACGGCCGCAATGAATCATACATAGTCCAGTCCCACGGCGAGCGCTAGTATAGCTACCCTAATACATTTACAAAGAAACGACGGTAGTTTCTAAAAATAATTACTAGGTGGTGATATTCATTAAACAATTACGCATATATGATTTTTGGTAGTTAGAGTCGAATCATGACGTCAAAACTTACTTAGAGGGCATCCTTCTAAAAATGGTAGGTAGTTAAAAAAGTTAACTATACTGATCGAAGAGTTTATTGTTCACGTATCAAACAAAGACAAAAGATTCAAATACTAATTTATTTATTAATCGCAAGTGAGAGAAATGATGACATTTATTATTATTTGTATTTATTAACTTTGATATAAATTGTGTACAACTTCTCAGGCCTGGGCACTTTCTTATCGTTCGTAACATAAAATACTGCCAATAAGAATATTTGCCATCATTGTTACAAAATCCAACCTAAAATCATGGCGCAAGCTTTCAAGTACACTTGGTAACAAAACAACTCTATTTAAAATAAATGTAATTTCGTGTTCAAAATTGTTTAGCACGAAGGAACGAGAAACTTTTATAGTAGGACCAACTACGATTGATACTTTCATATATGTAAAGTTAAATAATTAAAAAAAAACATATGTAGACGCATTGATAACCTCTTTCTTTTGGGAAGTCGGTTGAAAACTACTTTAAATACGGTACGGTGAGGAAGTAATAAAATAAATTAATTAATACCTAAGCTCTTAAACAGTTATTGGTTATAATACTTTCGTAGAAGAACTTAAGTTTTTCAAGGTGTGACTAACTGCCCAAAAGACATGTAATTAACAACATGTTAACGTATATTAATGCATATGCTATTAAAATTGTCTTACTTAACCACACCTAACAAGATGTAGGTAGAACAAAAACTAAGAAACACAATTAGTTAGTCAGCAGCGACCTAAAAGAATTGATTGGCATATTAATTGTAATGATGTGGATTTGCAGTTTAAATAGGTTAAGGAAAAATATTTAAGCGTTATCAATGTTGACAAGAATACTATGACAGCGCACACCTTTGACTAAACTATCGCACAACTGATTAATCTCGCTTTGATTACTATGAGCTTATATGGAGGTGAACACTCGATGTTTAGTTGTGCAACTAAACAGTTGAATTGCAAACTAAACTATCGCACAACAGTTGTGCGATAGTTTAGTTTAAATTATTAGTTTTCGGTCGTATGGAGTTATTGTAATTAAATTGGGCCAGATAAGTTTGTAGCACTATATTTGATGGCACAAAATTAAATTAAACAAAAAATTAATTGCTGTGATACATAAATCTTATTAAACAAATTAAACTTAAATAATAATATATTAAAAAAATGTCGAAACAGTTTTGATCCAGCAAATATAAAAAAAATAATTATTTAAACATTTTTTTTTATAAATTTAAAATCACCTACTTAATAGTTTGGGGAAAAACTCGCAGTTTCCATAAATCACGTAATCGATTTTGAAAAAAAATTTTTTAATTTAACAAAAAAAACATTTTTTTAATAACAAATTTTCCACAAGCCTCTGAATTTCGAATCTAAGTATGAAAAAATGGCAAAATTAACCTTATAACATTACTAAAAGGATATAAAAGCAAACATTAATTCCAAAATATATTTTTTTTAAACTAAACAACAAGCAACAATTTAGTACAAAAAAAAATTGGACTGAAGCATTTGCTTTTAACTCCTAACAAAAAAAAAATTACCAAATAATTCTTTGGGCATAATCAAAATCTTCCCAATATATTTCTTTAGTAAAAAATATATAAAAAGTCACTATATTCAATATCAAATACCAGAAAAACTCCATCAAAACAATTTTATACGACGGACGAACAAACCTTAACCTCAAAATTATATACGGAACCAAAAAATACCTTATTTCTATCATTTTTTGTAACCCTAAAACTGCAAACGTACTTATAAAATACGGTATAAGGAAAGATATACAATTTTGATCTTTTAAATTATCATATAGACTAAAAATCAAGAAAACATATACAGGTATTGTAGAGTAAATAGCAAAATAATATTTCCCGAACCATCTATTCCATATATAAAAGGTATAATGCCTATTATCTGCTAATAAATAAGGATGTACCAAAGTATTATAATGAACAATTAAAGCAAATATTAAACCAAAGAAAAACACTAAAACCTTATTATTGAATAACATTTTTAAAGTTGATTTTAACTTCCCTAACACATAAGGTAAACCAAAAACACCATAAAATAATAAAAAATAAAACATCTGAGGCACATGAATTGACGCTTGGTGCGCTGTTTTATCACCTAGAACAATACCATTATTAATAATAACGAAAATTAAAAATGACAATAATAAAACAAATTGAGTTCCGATGAAGAGAAAATCTGATAACGTTAATAGTTTAAAAAATGTGCACATATATGTAAATAAGTGATATTTCATAGCTATATAGAAATCATTCAAATCGTAATATCTTTTTAACTTAGTTTTATCAATTTCCTGAGCTAGTAATGATTTCTTTTGCAACTTTAACATGTTCAGAAACTTATTACCGTAAACACGTGAAGTTTTTATAAAAATATCGACATTTCTATGTAGAAAAATCATAAAAATCCATGCGATATTAGTCTGTCTCATCAAAACACAGGACATACCAAACATAAGTATTAAGAATTTATTACAATTACCTATACAAAAACGTGTGTACGCTAACAAAAACATCATAGACAAAGTATCCGTGTAATAAACATGTGAAAAGTAATACAAAGGCGGTAATATAGTTAAATTAACAGCTTGGAGTAATATTTTTAACGGATTACTTGAATTACCGTAAATATATTGCAATAATGAGGAGAATAGTAATAAATTTATACAAGAAGCGATCAAATTCACGTATCTTAGGTTATAAGTGTTGCAGGAAAATGGTGATATGATAGTCGAGATTAAATACAAGCCTGGTAATGTTGTTATTTTGGGATCCCAGTATGTAAAATTCCCTTCACAGTAGAGCATTCCTTGAGGTAAATGGTGTAATTCATCAACTACTACGGGTATTGTCGTAAAAACTTTATCAAATATCAATTTAGACGCTGTATAATAACTAATTAAGAGTATACCGAGGATTGTGTAGTATTTTAAATGCTCCATTTTTGATGTTGATCTGAAAAGAAAACTTTTTTTTAGAATTAAATGACAAAAGTTTTGATTTTACGTCATTTGTAACATGAATGTGCATAAAAAGAATACAGTTACTCATTTATGTATAATCTAATAAGAATTAAATTGCTGATAATGCATGATTATTGGTTTTGTAAGATTTTCGGTAATACTTTACAATAACTAATATTACTAAGTAATATTGTCAATATTACAGTTCCTTCTTATCCTTCGATGTGTTTTTCTTTATTGTAATACTTATCAGAGGATAAAGTAATATTAGCAAATAGCTTATAAAACGGAAAAGCAACAAATATGTAAACGTTAGTATGGGATAATTTACTTACTCAATTTCCGTATTAGAATATTTCCTTTACTCAATCTGAATTTCCTAATGGATTGTACTCAAGCCGTTCTTCATGGCAGTTATCTTTATTATACATACAATTATTTAATTTCCGGTGTGTTTTTGTAAATGCTTTTGGCCACAGCCGGCACCGCCGGCACCGCCAGAACCGCCTGCTCCAGTCCGCAGCAAGCCGGCCTCCACGGAGCGCCTCTCACTTGTCACCCTCAGCAAGTTTAACGTATATATACCGACGCTAAAGTTTGGAGATTAAAGGCTGATTGAATATAGGTGTTTTATTTTATTTATTGTATCTTGTCAATAGATGGCGTTGGGAGTCACTGACTAGAATGAAAATAATGTCAATTAATCTTACTAAAATTATAAATACGAAAATTTCGATGGATGTTTGTTAGAATTTGTAGCCTAAACTGCTAAACGGATCTCCATGAAATTTGGCATAGATGTTGAGGATAGTCTGGAAGTACATAAGTTATTTAAAAAACAGCATTTTTTTTAATTCCACGAGGACGGAGTCGCGGGCGAAAACTAGTTTTCTTTATAAATGTGATCAAGGACAATCATTTATGTGGATTATTAAATGTAAAATATTGTTCTAAGGTATAAATGAAACTCAATATATAAATTCTTATTTTATTTATAAAATTATAACAAAAATACAATTGCATAGTTTCGCAGGCACAAGTAAATTCGTTGTAACATTATTATAAAGTACGTTTCGTCGATTGCATTACGATGTACTTACACTAAAGTACCGTAATATTACATCTATTTACATTTAGGTTACATTTGTATAATTACATTTTACAGTATACTATATTAAAATAATTATCATGTACAAATGAGATTTTGAACAAAAAAATAATATACAAAAGACTAAACTAACAAACAGTAAGGACATTTTATTTTATACGAAAGTTTTAAAATTAAATCCTGATTTCAGTTTTTAAAGTAGCGCAATACCATCTGTTGTAAAATTAAAGATTGAAAATATTTTTTCAATTTTGTTCACGCGCCATCTATTGTTCATTTGCATAATTACAATTTTAAAGCGCTCTCTATGATCGAATAGGATAAGCATCACAATAGGGTTTTTCAGCGCCATCTATGAACGAGCAGTAACACCACAAAAGTTGGTATTCGTGGTAACTTTTGAGCGCTATCTAGGACGAAGATATTTTAAAGTTGATAGTTGTGCATAGCGTTGGCGTATAATCCATGCTTCGGTCGTGGCGTCCTGCCGGAGTGGTGCGAGTGGTGTGAGTGATGTGAGGGCGGCGAGTAGTGGCTGTAGGCATCGATGTCGGGTGGCGGACGCACCAGCAGTACTGGCTGCAGCGCCAGCGACTTGCGCGAACCCGCTACAGACTGCGCGTCCGTCACGTACGCGTTGTTCACTTCGCCTGCGAACAGATGGCGTTAAACTCAATTACATTGATTTATCCTCGTGTTCCTTTTTAAAATATCTTAAGCCGTTATTTGTTTATTAATATAATTCTTGATTTCTTTACACAAAAAAGGATTAATAAACATTTAAGTTAATTGTATGCGAGTAGAATTTGTTCTGTTTGTGAATTTTGTGTCCGCGAGCGACTGTGTAAATATTCATGAGTACAAAGAGGTCAAGTCGTAGCCTCGTTTGCGTCGCGTCACCAAACTAAACATATGTTATAGAATAATGATTTGATTTACAATCACTTAGCCATAAACGTACTCTTAAACAAATGTAAATTAATAAAACGATTGGTTGTATGGAATTTAAATTCGATTCAATGCATTTATTAAGTAGTATTAAGTTAATTTTGCTGACAAACACTGTAATCAATCATGAGATACAAATCTGATCGTATCAACAAAGAAGTAAAGAAAATTCCATCAAAATCTCACAGAACCAAAGTATGAAGATCACACAATACGATACTATCTCATATTTAAGTATTAACATGTACACGGTATGTTTATAAGCAAAGTGACCTCGAGTCCGTGAAACTGAGCGTGCAATGTAACGCGAGCGGTGCTGCCAGCTCGTCACGACCTGATTGCTGTTAAAGGGTCTTCAAGTTTGATAGTGAGGGTAATATCACTTTGTGATGTTCAAAAGTTTACTATGGAATGTTCACGTTGCCGCAAAAAAACGGAAATGTAACCATAAAATTTATACAAAAACCTAACGAGAACGAGTATTTGGTTTACTTTAGCCAAGCTAGCCAATGGTAAACAAGATATAAATGCAGTCGTTTGGCAATATCGCCGAGGATAGAGTGGTATTCAGCACGGCTGTGTCGGACAGGAAATTCCGCGAGAGATGCACCTTTTATTTACTAATTACCTTTGTAGAGTGATGGCGGTGGGTAGGCGGTGTCTGGCTGCAGTTTGAGGTGCCTTGTGGCAAGGATGAAGGCGAGTGCGGCGAGCACAATGCCGTCCAACGCGCCGATCACCGCCAGCATGTACGCCCAGCGCACGTGGCATCCTATTAAATATCGACAAAATAGAGGCTAATTAACCTTATCGAATTTCCTCATGAAATTATAGTCAAAATGAAGATA
>JAOCNA010000013.1:5384544-5395545 GCA_026546675.1 Papilio helenus | reverse complement strand
TGTGGAAAAAGGAAGGGAAAATATGGTTAGAGTAAGAATAACATATATGCAACAGATAAAGGAGAAAGTGGATAACAAAGTATAAAAAGACAGTCAAGTTTACCGCAGTCGATTTAAATTCAGTGTTCATTTAGAGCAATTTCGGAGTTTTATTTAATATAGCTCTAGTTTCAGAAGGTTTTGGCATGCCGACTCGAATTTCATGAACTTTTTACTCCGCCCTATTACACTTAACATAAATGTGAATGGAGAAATTTTTAAAGTGAATATACTTATTTAATAAAAAATAAAGCTTATGTGACATAGAATACCTAACAAGGACAATAAAATATTTTTAGATTAGCTTCTGCCTGCGACAATCCGAGTGGAATTAAAAAGTAAATAGCCTTGTTCTTTTAGACTAACCTGTGCTAAACTGTGCCATATTTCATCGAGATTTTGACCTGTTCCCGAGATACCTTCTAACATCCATCCATCCATCTGAACTCATTTATATTAGTAACAAAGACTGGTTTTCATTTTACATTACATTATCCTAAAAGACGTATATCTCTCCTTAACAAACTGTTGTTAACAAATTGATGATATTTATATTCTGATATATGTCTTGTATGTAAATAGTCAACTTGTATGGAGAATACACTAAGGGTTAATTAATTCTCATCATTGCTTTACTTAACAACACAATAGATCTCACAAACTGTTGTAACGGAACCCATAAACTCACCGCATCGCACCTGCACGCTGACAATGATAGTTACATACTGGAAGTGACACATTTTATTTCAATTTAAACAAGAAAAAACTAAAAAAAATCATAAATGCGCAAGTAAAGGACAATTGTTTGAGGTGAAATATTTATTTCGACCGATAGTACAAATTATATTTTTTTTTTTTTGCAAAAAAGCATCATTTAGAGTTGTGTATATTCCACTCTTTAATTTAGTTCAATAATACTACCTATTCGATTAACAGTTTTTTCTACAAATCAATACACTCTAGACTAACAATTGATAAGAGAATTCGCTGATCTACAAGTCAAAAACATATCGAACTCACAATAACTTTCGATAAGCGTTGTCACGTATTTTTATTACATTTTGATACATTTTTTTATTTTTACTGCTAGCGATTACCTTTGAATTTTAAATAACCACATAATAAATAAAACCTTGAATTTTAACTAACCTCATGCTAAATAAAAATATTGTAAGATATACATAGTGATAGAAACTAAAACAAATGGATACTATTCAAATCCTTTCATGGATTTTCTTGCGCGATATTCGATCGTCGTAAGTTACAACAATGTAAACAATGTACTAGGATATCATAAAATGGGAAGTTCTATTTTACACAATTTCCATGAAAATTTTTATATGTATCAGGATTGCATAAGGAGCTCACGGATGCAAGATTTACAAGCGTTAGATTATTTTAATGATGTTAAATTTCAAATTCGCCATTTATTTAAAATTAAATCTTCATATCAGCAGGTTCCTCATCAATGTTAGAATTGTTTATCATTGTCGTTTAAATTAACTTATATAACACATTGATTTGATACAAGTACTATGAACGAAATAACATTGAACAAAAATTGTACGTCTCGGCCGCAATGAAAAGGCACCATCTTGTATCCTAATTACCCAAGAGGAAGACGGCTATTACGTCGGCGAATCGCTCTTTGTTCTATTTAAGACTTTGATGTCAAAGGTTTACAGAATATTTTACAACAGTAGTAGTATCCAATTTGGGCGGCTGACGAAAAAGTTGTCGATCGCTCGATCGTCAATCGAAACTTAACGAACAAAGTACTAGGCTATCATAAACCACAGGAACTAGGTACGTTAAGGAATATGACATCACATTCCGCTGTTAGTGATGGACAGTTACAGCCCAAAAGTTCCCGTTACGATTTCGCATTTCCCATATTAAGCACTTTTTTTTTTTAAATCAACCTTGTAATTATCTTAAAACAAGCCTAGTAAAAGCACTATTAAATCAAATTTACTCATGACTTATCAAAAAAAACTTTTCAACATTTTTTTTTTACTATTTGTAAATGAACGTTTTATAAAAACATGTAAAAATTGGTAAATATGAAAACTAGTTAGTATTAGTAAACCGGTTTCAGCATAATTTAAATTAGTTACACCGTTTACTCAGAAGTCAATAACCTTTACCCATCGCACCCTTCGAGCACACGCAATACACACCCTCCCCATTGTATTCATACGTGTCCATATACAACTTCCTGGACTTTCCTGTTCTCCCGGTACATACGTGATGGTGAAAACTCACATGAGTCCACCAACGTTAACCCATGTCACATGTGTGGCATAGGAATATATCACACTGCTGTTTCATTAACGTGTGTTAGAATTTAGAAAATACCTTCAAACACCTACATTGATTAATTAAATATTGCAATGAGATTTATTTATGGTTTTTATAAAGGGGATATATCAATAAAATGAATATAAAAATATCCTAAATGTTTAATAATATTTGTGTCAAATTATTTGAATAACATTTTTCTTTTGCATGTATTTGTGAGAATATCACGCTACAGCGTAGACGCTACTGTATTAAATAGTATGAGGTGTTCCACACAACACTTGTCCGTAACATGTGTGTCGCGTCGTCTAGGCTTCACTTTACATATTCTTACGTTTATGCTGGCCTAGTACAATCTCTTGTTTCAGACGCCACATGATGGCACAATTTCCAAACGCTTGACAAGATGGTGGACAGTTGTAAAAACAAGGCCGACAGATGCTCAACAGACGAGAAATCTCTTTTTAAATAATTGCCAATTATTTACTGGTAGTCTAGTTTTTATTGATTTATCGTTTACACAAAAGCAATTTTACTTAAAAATTTTGTTTTTTGTGGTTGCCACATTATCCACATATATTTACTTATCCAAACCAAGTTTTCTTTATGAACACGAGATGGCGACTAAAACTTTCATATAGATTTTGAAGTATCGTGCCGAGCAAGAATAATAGTTTCCGTAATAAAATTACATATTGATTACATCCCGAAATGAAAATAATACAACACAATAAATACTTGATAAGCAAGAAAAAAACATAACTGCACATATCTATACTAATATTATAATTAGTGATAAAGAAACCCAAGCGTCGCGTCTGTCAGTCGTCTCGTCCGTCTTAGCGTGTCCAAGAGCGCCGCCTACATCACATTGTTCGTAAATAAATTCAAGCGTGAATTTGCTGATTTGCTGATCTTAATACATTGTGATTGTGGATCAGTGGACGCGAATTAATACTGTGAAATGTTTTTGAACGTCTATTGACATTCCTTTCTCCGAAAATAGTTATTAATTCGCCCGTCGTTTATCACTATTTTAGCTGTAACTTAGTTATATGTGTAACGTAAACTATAATAAACGCAAGCAATTCAAACTTGCAAATTAAAAATGAATACGGAAAATGCATACGGGGGTAGTCTGTGTCTATAGACATCTATTTTTCTATGAATTTTTATGCAAAAAAAATACGAATAATCACTTTATGTATGTGCTTTCGCAAATTTACCAGGCGTATGCTTGTTATTCACAGGTACTAGGATTCCCGAATACGTACACATTCCGAGCATACGAGCACAACAAGCAGCGACGAACGCCGATACAACATGCCAACGCTCTCGAAAGTGACAGCAGGGTGGGTACAAAGCACAATGGTTGGTTCTATAATGACATGCTGTCCTAGTACATGGTGACTGCTTTACACGTGGTGTTGGTTGCCTCGTGTCATTGGCCTGGATTTTATATGAGTAGTTCAGGGAAATTGCGTCATCACACAAGCAAGGGTAAACAAACTCCATTATGTGTGGTTACGCGTTATCGCTCTTTGTCCTCGGATGCTTGTATTTAGTTTGAATGTATTTCCTGCTGCGGATTTTATATTATAATAGAGGCATTTATTAAAATTATGTATAGTTAGTTATACTATGTATTATGTATTCTTAAAATAATCTCTTCTAAATCTTCAGATCAGATGGGCCGAACAGTCATTTGTAAAATCCCGTGTGAAACGATACCCACCTTATGACCCTGACAGAGAAATACATAGAGTGAAAAGAATAGAAGATGCTCAAGATAGGAACTCCTCTCTTTTTGACGGAAGGAAGAAAAGAGAGGCTGTTAGAAGAACAGCGTTATTTAACGACGAACTATGGGGCTATCAGTGGTATTTGGTAAGAATAAGCAGAAAAAAATTGTACCTACAGTTCAAATTCTATTTACATCACAATTTTATTATCAATTTCGTTTTCGTACACAGCTTTAGTAACAGATTATTTACGGAATGCTACATTTTTTGTACCATATTTCAGCAAGATACCAGAACGAACCAAGAACTACCCAGGTTGGATTTGAACGTGTTGCCCGTGTATCAAATGGGCATTACCGGGCGCGGTGTGCGCCTCTCCGTACTGGACGACGGCCTCGAGTACAACCACACCGATCTGCGCGATAACTACGTAATGTTTTTGTCGCCCTAGTACAGTAGACGCGCTTGATGGAAGTTTCCGTAGCAAAAAGGCGGTTTTTGTTTTGACGTTTTTCCATTTAGTTTTTTATCTTCCTCGTCGTGTTGACGTTATTTTTTTTTAGACTGGATATATTTTACATGTAAATAGCCAATTTTATATCGTTAATGATGATACCAGAAGTTTTTTTTTACAAAGATTCAAAAATATGTTAAAACATTAGTTAGTTATTTTATTATGATTTCTTTATTCTGCAAGTTACGTTTTTAAGTTGTATTAGTATTAGGTCCAATCAGGCTCTATACAGTACATTTTTGAAGGTAATTTTTTTTTTTATTTAATCGTAAACACCAACAAAACGAACAGTAAATGTTATATGTATGAATGCTGTTTCGCACACTGATGACGTCACATCACATGTGTCGCTTTCGAACGCAGGCTTTCGCTTATAATGCCATCTCTTTCTTCCCTACTATGCCAGCGTCTTACGGAATTTCAACATTCATATCCTTGGCCCTTTTGCACTCCTGGTAACTTGGCGGCCCAAGCGTCGCACCGGTAACGTCCAGTTGCGCGCACATGACAAGCCCCTCCCCCACCTCACTCCTAACCAACAATACGGACTAATTGAGACAGAGTAGTATTATTAACTTTGAATTTCACCTGTAACTTGTTTATTATTATGAAAACATACTACGTAGTTATGAATAGTTTTATATTAAATTATTTTTAGGAACCAGAAATCAGTTGGGACTGCAATGATCATGATTCTGATCCGTATCCTAGGCAGGAGGAACAAAATCGTAATTCACATGGAACTCGATGTGCGGGAGAAGTAAGTAAATAAATAAATGTTAATGATGGTTCTTAAAATTTTGGGTATAGCGTAATCGTTTCGTGCATTTTTTAGATAGTAATGACAGCCAATAATGGAAAATGTGGAGTGGGCGTGGCTTTCGGTGCCAAAGTGGGCGGAGTTCGAATGCTCGACGGACGTATAACCGATCGGATAGAGGGCGAAGCGATAGGTAAATTAATAATGATACCTCTCGTTTTATGCTGTCCTGGTACGTTTGATCGCCATGTTGAGCACGGAATGCCATGCGCGGACCGGCTGTCAATGCAGACAGATTGTCCGTCATCCCTCCCCCACTTTGTTTTCACTAACGAACAAGGGCAAATTATCATCATTTTATTCCAACTTTCATTTAGTAGGTAAAATAATCTAACTTTATTTTAATTTCTTATTGATTCTAATTTTTTACTATTGTCATAAGTTGTGTTGACATTATTTTTTTTGCGCATTGACTGTTCTTGAATCACTGACTGACTGACGTATAGTGTACTCACTCGTAGTGTCGTTCATCATACCAACTCTTAGCTTATGAATCCCTAGTATCAGAGGCAAAATATGACGTAACAGTTGCTGTCTTGCCGGGAAGGAAAAGGCGGCGCGGCGGCGAAGTTTGAGGAGGAGGAGCAAAGTGCGCCCAGTTTCCTCAACTTTAGAACAATGTTTAGTCCATTTCTACTGGGCATTCATAAATTACAAAGATACTTAACATTCCATTGAACAAGTCGTTTACTCAATGTCTATGTAACCGAGTTGACCGATAGATGGCGTTATTAACAAATACTTATGTTTCAGGTTTTGCATGGGATAAAGTCGACATTTATAGCGCTTCTTGGGGCCCAAATGATGACGGGAGTACAGTAGAAGGTCCAGGAAGGCTTGCAGTCGAAGCATTGAAGCGGGGAGTTTCTAAGGTCTTTACTTTTTTTACGTTCTAAAGGTACATTTTGTTCATATTTCAGCATTGTATAATTTCTTCTATACCTATTTTATTTAGGGGCGTGATGGCAAAGGATGCATTTACGTCTGGGCTAACGGCAATGGGGGCGGTCACAGCGACAATTGCAATTGTGATGGGTAAGAATAATTAAATTGTTTACCTCGTAATATTGAGTTATTCAAATGAAAATTTTATTTTCATTAAAAAAATATTTCAGATATTCATCTAGTATTTATACTATTTCTATTGGAAGTGCATCGCAACAAGGTTTGTTTCCTTGGTACGGTGAAATCTGTTCGTCGACATTAGCCACTGCGTATTCCTCCGGTGCTTACAAGGATCAAAAAATAGTACGTCAACAAAAGCCCTAGTACAAACGAAATTATTACTTCTGGTCTGATTATTAAATGTATGATCGAAGCTCATGTTTAATTAACTGTTGGTATTTTAGGCAACAACTGACACAAACGACTCATGTACGCTGAAGCACACTGGGACTTCTGCTGCGGCACCACTAGCTGCTGGGATTATCGCCCTCGCTTTACAAGCTAAGTTAGTATCTATTTCTTTACATCAAATACAATAAATACATTTCAAGGCATTTTTATAATTTTCTTTGAGGTAGATAATTATTAAATCCTTTTTGTAAAAACATTATCTTAGGTAATTTTTTTTCAGCAGTGCTTTTAAATATTGCTAATGTTTTTCAAATCCGTATTGTTTTTTAAACTCTAATGTCAGGTCAGTTTTGTTATTTATACTCGTTGTTCGTGTATACTTCGTCCTATGATCTCCTAGTAATAAAGGCGAATCATGACGTAACAAATTGTTGCCTCGTTTCGCGACGAGAGCAAAGCAGCTAAAAACTCAGGTCAATTTCTACCAGGCTTTCATAAATAGCGTACTAGCACTGGTATTCATTTAGCCTTGTGATAAAATGTTGATACCGATCGATTGAGAATATCGTCAACTTATAAACCGACTAGAATCTCATCGCAACTTTAAATTAGTGTTGTAAAAATAATTGTTTACTAGTTCACCACTCGACGGTTTACTTACTGCAGAATCTAAGCAGATGAAAGGACAGATGAAATTATGTCTCGTCGTAATTTATAAAGTATCGGAGTTCACAATCGGTCGGTGACACGGTGAATAACAAATTACTCAGACATCGTCGGGAAACGTTAGTACGTATTTATTTATTTCTATTAGAAGGTACTTGGCAATTTTTGTATGAAAACAGTGTCCCACAAAACTTTATGTGAACAGTAAGACTGCTAGATCTCTTAAAGATAAAAAATAGATTATACATACGTATATTTATCTATACTAATATAATAAAGCAATTAAAGTATATTTTGTACGTCCATTTTATTTCATTTTTTTTTTAAATTTTTTTTCGAACATAAATTAATAAATAAGTATCTACCGCATACATAAATGTTTTTAACGGCTGTTTTGTTTTTAAAATACGTGATTTAGTTAAGCAATGCCTTTAATTCATTCAATGTCAATTGAAGCTGACGTCAGGTCAGAGTTTTTGCTACTCTATGTGTGTATATACATCGTCAATTTTATGATCTCCTAGTAGCAGAGGCAAAATGTGACGTAACAATTGTGTCTCCACGTGGCTGTGGCCGGCCTCGCTCGCCCCAGAAGCAACACGAAGCAAATTTGCTGAAAACAGCAACTCAGGTCAACTTCTACTAGGGATTCATAACAAATATAGCGATGATTTAACAGTTGACGTTTACGCCCTTAATATGAAGGATTAAATTAAAAGGGTTTGTCTGTCTACTTCAAAAGTTTTAAAAAGATTAGGAATCTACATCGTAAACGTGGGTTTTTATTGAAAACTTTCATAATCTTCTCGTTTTTCTTTGCTAAAAAAAAATGGGATATCAGTGTATATTTTTAATTTTTATAGAAGATTTCTGCACCGGGAAATTAGTAAAAAGGAAATGAATAAAATCATTCATTTTTCAGTCCAAATTTAACTTGGCGCGATGTTCAACACCTCATTGTGTGGACATCAGAATTCTCGCCCCTATCTCACAATCCTGGTTGGCAAATAAATGGGTGGGTATGTTTAAAATATTACATTATTTTATTAATTGATCATTTTTCTGTTTTATTTTTTTTATCATTATTTCAGTGCCGGTTTTCGTTTCGATGTTCGCTTTGGTTTCGGGCTACTTAATGCGGCCGCACTTGTCAAGTCTGCACTCAACTGGACGACCGTTCCGGAGAAGTTGAGTTGCCGCATTGAAGCTCCACGGTGAGTATGCAGCCCTGGTACTTAGTACAAGAATGTTTCGCGGCGATTGCTCGCAAAGCATTGCAAGAACATTCTGGACCAGGATTTTGATTGAATTGGACAATGCGATTGGGTACGTGTACTTGACGGCATAAGTACAGTCGGAGAAACTGGCGGCGTCCCACATTAATTAATTATACAATTAATAATTATACAATTGTTTGAATATTTTGAAACGAGACGCGGAAGAAAAATCATTACAACGCCGCTTATAAACATGTGTATACGAAAAAAAGATATGTTAGTGATAAAAGGCTCTCTTTATTATCTTCCATTCGTTTGCACCACTCACTGCTATCTAATTAGTTATTTGCAAAAAGTGGCGGAGTTTACTCGTTACAATGAACAACGCAATTTTCCCTCAAGTGGAACTCCGCGGATTTCCGCAACTGTACAATACTACTAAATTCGTGCTACAAACGATAAATGGCGTCATCACTTTGTATCCTTCTCTTTTTGTATGGTACAACGTGTAATAGCACTACTGTATCGCGAGAATGAGAGGTAATGCGTAATGCGATTTCAACTCGCTCGCACAAAGTTACCAGTGAGTATTTATTACCTCCTAGTAGGAGCGTCGCAATGGTTATCTAACACGAACGGCGCGGCGTTGCGAAAAAGAAAAGAAAAAAAAATCCACTACGAGGAGAGGTGGTATTAGAAATAAAAAGAGCTCGTTTTAGATATCAAAAGACTCCGTCTAAATCGTCGCGTCCAATCTTACTTGAAAAATAAAAGTATAGCTCCGTGTCCTGAAAGTTTGTCATTTTACTATTTTCGCTCGTTTTTATGTTCAACTTTTAAGCATTACAAGGTCAAATCGTTTCCACCGATAAACGCGGTCGCGTTAGTAAGGTACAGTCCTACCTATTTCGTCTATTTTTGTAGATCCCCATTAGAGCCATTTCTCAAACTAACATTCTATTTTTTTTCTGTAGCTTAAAAGAAGCCGACAGGAAATTTACAACAAAAGAAGAAGTAAATATCGAAATCTATGTTAAAAATTGCGGCGTCAACTACATTGAGCATGTAGAACTTGTAGTGAATGCTGAATACAAGCGACGCGGAGCCTTGGAAATATATTTAACTTCGCCTCAAGGTACTTGTGGCATATTAATCTCATTGTGTTTTATGATAACCTGGTAGCTGGGCACAATACACTGTGACATAACAAAAACTGGTGAGCACTGTTGGAGGCACGACACAAATGTTCTCTAGTACTACTAGAAACGACTGAACCAATTTTGAGGAGTGAGATGACTTTTGATTCGTATTCCCTTGAGTAGGATGGGGTTGAGTCAAATTGAGGGGTAAAGTTATTAACGATATTTTTAGGAACAAAAGTGCAATTACTTAGCGCAAGGCCGCGTGACACATCGACAGCTGGTTTCGTGAACTGGCCGCTGACCTCGGTAGCGACATGGGGTGAACGCGCCGACGGGGTTTGGCGTGCTTCCTTTGAAGACACGGTAAATACTTATGTTTTTATTTATAACATTAAATTACTAAGTATTTTGAAACATCTATCGAATCATGGGCTCGGAAAATCAACAACTGTCCAAGACGATTTTCGAATTGAAAATTAATTATTTCTAGTGTAATTAATTATTATGTTTCAGACTAATGAACAAAATATGGGACAGATCGGGTCATTAAGTCTAGTACTTCATGGGACTAAAGAGATGCCTACTCAAATGAGAAATGGACCGAGGGTGTACAACTTTGGATACAATGACGAATTACCGTCTAAGTTGGATTACTTCGATTTCGACGACCCTGTAGAAAACCAAGAAAACCTCAATGATAATGTATTTAACATAGACACCGATTTGATCATAGATGAAATAGAGGAAGACTTGCAAAGAAATCATCATAGTAAATCATTCATGTTACCCTCGTATATGTACAATGGCTATATTTAACATTTTAGTTAAATCGACGACAAAAAACAAATGCAAATAAAACGAAATTCAAGAAAAAATTGTACTTGCTAATAGATGGCGTTGTCTTACAAAATGATCAAACAAAAATTAAATTAAATATGATAAATAAAACATACAATTTTTAAATTTTGTATCAACACCTTTTTACGCGACTGACAAAGAATTTAATGTCTTTCGAGCGTATGTATGTTTTATTTGTGAACTCAAGATATTAAATTCGATGTTTTCGAACGTATTCTAAAATAAGAAATTGTTCAACACCACGGTTTATTTAGTTTTAATTAAACAAAAAAAAACTTGTTTTAAAAGCCGGCGATGGTGGCGCTATTTCACCATTGCAGCGTCCGTCGGGTTTTTTTAATCTAAATTTAGGGTTTTTAAATTTTTATTTGTTTACTTTCCATGTTTTTATAGAAACAAAATTGAT
>JAOCNA010000013.1:5315213-5331213 GCA_026546675.1 Papilio helenus | reverse complement strand
CCACTGCCAACGCCTCTCATCGCTCTCAGCCTGTCCAACGATGTGACACTATGACAACCGGTGTGCCCCATCGCGCCGCCTCCCATACCGCCAGACCCGGAGCCCAGCTTACCAGACCCGTCGCGAGGCTCCGCGCGCTTGATCTCCACCTAATAGTAAGTTGAGGATCAATGATCACCTTTCAAAACCTTCGTAGAGATAACTAGCTGTTGCTCGCGACTTGGTCCACGTGAAATTAAAAAATATAGCCTAAGTTACTCACTGATAACGTAGCTTTTTAATGGTGAAAGAATTTTTCAAATCGGTAAAGCAGTTTTTGAGTTACTTCAATGCATATAAAAATACAAATCTTTCCTCTTTATAATATTAGTATAGATATCGTAAATGTTAAAATGTTGCAAACTTTGTAGGCTCTATAGCTTATAGAAAGCTAAAGAGTATATGCTGGTCTGCGTTATTGTACCACAAACATCTGAACGTACCGACAACAGAAAAAGTTGAGGGCACTGCCTGGATGTGGACAAATATGACAATAAAAAGATTTAAACATTTGGCTATAATATTATAATCACCTGTTTTCCATTAAGGTTGATGAAGTGCTCCTGAGTCACTCTCTCCACTGACACCTCGTCCTCGAACGACAGGAAGCCGAAACCTAAAACACATAGAAAGCATTAACTTAGCCGCCCACTTAGCCTAGATTAGATTTTTTTTAATTACACCCTGTCTTTAGCCAATTGCAAGTATCTTCTATTAGCAAAGATTACTAAACATCAAGTGAACTTAACTATTTCTCTTTATATTTCAGAAATCAATCACATATTTAATTTGACAATCATTTAGACTAGTAATATTTTCAATTTTCAACCTGCTGCTATATATAGACTTTCCCCCCACTTTCAAAAGCAGTGATCGTTTGAGCATGAATCCATATGCGCGAAATTAAAAAAAATAATTAGTAGCCTATGCGTTTTAACATCTATGCCAAATGGAGATCCATCACGGAGAAACATCCATCCATCCATCTAATTTGCATTCACGACATTATTAAAAGTTAGATTAAAATTACAATAATGTAAATTAAACAACATTGACCAGCCGAAAGCCACCACTGAAAAGATTTTTATCGAGTTACACAATGCAAGGATACATGCTGATAAGTTTGAAGAATCGAGGTAAGGATAGTAAAGTAAACTACAGGATAACAGTGAGTTCCCACTGCCTAAACACTCACACAAAAACAATTTTTCATTAACCATATGTTTTGTGTAGATTTTTGAGCAATGGAAACTAATAGATTCGCTACGCGACAAAAGCCACAATGGTTTAACATCAATAAGTTGTTTTATAATTTACTATAATTTTATTGTATAAATAAATACGCATTTATTATATGCAGGAAGACATGTATTTATTAAGCACAGATTTTTATAAATATCATATTCAAATGTATCAATTTGTTATATACTTATAATAAATATACATCTACAACAGTCCATTCAGTTTATATAGTTTGTAAACTATTACATACCTAGACTTCGTTCAACTAGGTGAAAAAGAGACAATTTGTTTAACAAAATCATCTTCATATTACAATTTACTGACAGTACCATTGATTTACTAGCTAACGTTAACTGTATCTCGAACAATTAGTGAACTTCAATTTATATTAATCTGTTGATGTTTTTCAAACTAAACTAACTTGTATTAAAATCATAGAAGAAGCCAAAAAGATTAATTAATCAGACAAAGCCAAAATGGTATAACAAGTAAAGAATAATTAAAATTTTTGCTAAGCTATATTGAAGGCATACTAAGCCAATGTCTTCTAAAATTTTACATGTTATATACAGTTTTGAGGGCGATTTGTTAATGATAACTTTATAAAATCTAAATGATAATCAAATGCCTCAATAGCCAAATTTACTTCTCTGGCTAAGCCAAACTGAGTGAAAAAAAATATATTTAGTTGCTATTTTTAATATATGGCAACAGTAAATTTCCATAAAACTTGATTTTCTTATATCTTTCTCAACATTATATCGAGTTAATCGTTTTGGCAATTGAAACATCGATTTTTTAATGATTCAATCGATTTTCTTGTCGGATCTAGATAAGCTACGTTGTGAGGTTAGGTAACATTGTTAAGTTAGATTGGTGGGTAGTATGCAACATATCTTACCTCTGGACTTCTTCTTCTCCTGGTCGTACATGATGACCACCTCCATGACCTTGCCGTAGCGGCCAAAGAACATGCGCAGATCGGTCTCGGTGATGTTGGAGGGCAGACCGCCCAGGAACACCTTGGGGTAGCCTCCGCCACGCTTTGGCTTCTGCAGCGTGCGCGGGTTGCACGGCTTCGGGTCGATGGTTCTATGGAAAGAGGATATTATATTTTCTTTTTACGTTACATGCAATATGAAAAAGTAGTCTAGGGTCTCCTATAATGACTAATGCATGTAATTAAAAAAAACTATAGCTTATATAGCGCATAAGCTAATAATTCAGACAGGCAGGTTACTCCTGGCTTATCTGGAATTAAGTGGTAAAGCATTCATATCTAAGAGACATCGTAAGATTTACATCCTACGATAAAATCAATAGAATATTTTCTTCATTCGTATTCAACAATCATTGGCTCAGTATACGAGCTACAGACATTACAAAACACAAGATATATAGCTATTCCAATGTTTTAATTACCCAATAAACTAGGAACGCGTGTTACTGCTA
Organism: Papilio helenus; assembly: GCA_026546675.1. NCBI lineage: Eukaryota > Metazoa > Arthropoda > Insecta > Lepidoptera > Papilionidae > Papilio > Papilio helenus. Next base: position 5,328,480 of record JAOCNA010000013.1, on the reverse strand, counting down.
AGTTTTAGAACACGTGCATAGGGTCGTTCGCATAGGGGAACGTTAAAACAAAATGGAGGGCTACAACTTAGGGTGTATATGGGAAGCCAACTTCATTCTATTACATGATTAAATTACAAATGCGGATCTTTACTTATAAAAATACTACTAAATATTGTCACAATGATTCATTATTTCAAAAAACAACTTCCAGAAGTTAATGAGGCAAGTCTTCCTGAAGAATTAAGTTATAAATGAATTTTGTACATCACAGATTTCAAAGTAAATTAATTAAAACAGGAATTATTATCGTTACAATTTCTCGGATTAACCTGTTCCAAGTTTCAATTCCTTTAATCGACAATTGTGACATATTTTGCGTAGGTCGATGTTGGCTTCGCAGGTTGATTATGCGGACAAAATGAACGTGGGCGTTTGATAAAGGTTTAGCTTTGATTAAACATAATCGAACCCAAATATGAGTATATCTATACTAATATTATAAAGAGGAAAGATTTGTATTTTTATATGTATTGAAATAACTCAAGAACTACTGATTTTAAAATTCTTTCACCGTTAGAAAGGTAATTTATTTGTGAGTAATATAGGCTATATTTTTAAATTTCACGCGGGCGAAGTCGCGAACAACAGTTAGTTTGAAATAAACTAATAAAATACATTAAGGAGGTTTAATAATATAGCATCGTTTAACGCAGACTGATAAAATATATTCATATAACGGAGATTTATGCATAAATGTATCAGAAATGCCACAAACTCATCGAAGCGTTCACAGAAGGTGTCATCGGTGTGACGTTTGCCGGTCGGTCGGCCCCAACCATTGAACTCCGGTCAGAATAGACCGGATTCTTATCGAAACCGGGACTTGCGGCCAAAGCTATTGTCAATATAATTTTAATGACACGTTCCTTCTCAAGGACAACTTAATCAACGTGAGGCTTGCAAATGGCAAAATTTTAGACACATTTCCTAAACATTCTATAAAGTCTTTTTGTCGAACATCTTATATGGTCAAATTATTGATGTATTCACAAACAACTGAGGTCCGCCTCCTAATGTAGAGGACAAAACTAAACCGGACGGCGCGTACTAACGACTTTTTTATAACTATAATCGTGAGGGGCATTGCCCTGGTGGTATAGTTACAAACATGGTCTACTATAAATGGAAAAGCAATATTAGCACAATACAGTGCTCTACCAAACTATCAGACAAGGCGTTTGCAAGATGGAGATTAAATTAAACCTTGAAAATACTAAAGTTATAAATATTATTATTTATCTATAAAAACATAATGTACGGAAGTGCAATCACAATACAACTGCACAGGTATTTTTCTCCACCAACATATTAACATAAACGCCTATGTATATTATTTTATTTAACTTCTCTCAGTTTAATTGTTCTAGATTAAAAATTGCAACATTAGCCTACATTTGAGACTCGTTAAATGAAAAAAAGTTCTGTATAGAATATATAAAAAACCTATTTTTTTGGGTGATAAAAAACTAAAGAATTTTGTGAGTAAAAAGGATGGGTTAGCTGGAAGTGTACGATACGCCTGCGCTGTCTTCCTTGAAATTTTCTATTGATTGCGTTTATATTCCAGGAAGGCCGGAATATTGTTCTTGGTAAGTGAACGCCACGAGGTTAGCACAATATAATCCATTACGGATTCGTCTAATGGATAATCAATCCATAGTCAATTACATTAATATTGATACTCGTTCATATAACTACGACAATTTACTACATGAACTTTCAGAAAAATCTTAAGATATTAAATTTTTTCCTAATCTACGATTTAAATATTTCCTCAATTGATAAAATAACTATAATTATGAGTATTTAGAGATATAAATTAGTCATCTATACTAATATTACAGAGATTAAAGATTTGTATGTAAGTAATAAAATCAAATACTATTGGTCCTATTTCAAAAAATCTTTTGCCATTACAAAGCTAACTTTCCACAGAGACTATTTTTTTTTATTCCACGCAGACGACGTCGCGGGGAAAAACTAATCTAAAATAAACTGAGAAGTTTTGATAATGAAACAATCATAGTGGCTACTGTGACAAGTGAGATGCAAGTGCACATGTCCGCTGCAGCCTCCAGCTCTGCACAGCCCTATTGTTACCAACGACAATTGTTTTTGTGTCCATTGTCATACGGGACGGCTGTTTGCATTTATTATTCACGGCTTACAAAATGAAAATTGCTTGTAATAGAAATTAAATAACTTTATTTTGTTTTGAAACTTTCTCCCGCGACTAGGTCCGCGTGGAATTAAAAGAAATAAAATTAAGTAGCCTATTTGTCCCTCCAGACTATGCCCTACATCTGCCTAATTTCAAAAAGATACTTTTAACAGTTTAGGCTACAAACTATAACAAACAAACATCTCTAATCTTTTGCATTTATAACATTAGTAAGAAGTAAGATATAAGACTATTTAAATTTTGTAAACTTATGTTCTATTTGCAAAATCATGTTGGACTTCACGCCCTCATGTTAAGCTATGAAGTTATTAGTCCTTACTTTTCTCAGTCTATTCATAAGTACTAGACGTCGATTTACACCAAACGAGGCACGTGACCTTAATATACATTTCGCATAACTGGCCTGCCCTCTACCAATTCATAGCAACGCATTATCCGTTCAGGAATTCATAAAATAAGTCAACGCCAATACAAAATTATTTGTAATCCATTGTAATAAAGTGGAGATTACCATATCCTAGAAATCTTCACCACTATTAAAGGTCTATTCATAATGAATATTTTTGTACGTATTGAAATAACTCAAAAACTACTGGGCTGATTTTAAAAATTCATTAACCGTTAGAAAGGTAACTTATCTGTGAGTAATATAGACTATATTTTTTAATTTCACGCGGGCGAAGCCGCGAGCAACAGCTAGTTATAAATATGATAATAATCTGGCAATAACAACAGTGAGACACAACACTGTATTAAAAGATTACCAAATATGGTGGATAATATTATTTTTAAAATCTCTACAAACGCATTAAGTGCCCCGAGTGAACAGCGAGTATCGATTTCTTATCTACTCGTTTAGGACATATCAGTCGTGCCCCGAGGTACAGAGTTTCTCGACCCTCTTTCATATTCATTTTCGACGTGTAATGTACGAAATCATTAAAACTGTAGATATATGTTCTCTACTGAACGTTCCATTCAAACGTATTCTGTTAAATCTTTACTAAATCGTAAAATTCCACTCTCGAAGCATTTGTACTGTACAAAAACGTATTTAATATAATTTAAAAAAGACAATAGGTATGGCCAGTGGAATCCCACTTTTATAATACAATTATACCTACAACATTGATACAGTCATGCTTAGACCGGTATCAAAACTTTAACAAAATTAGCCTTAAAATGCCAGATTTAACAATTAAGTTACGTAATAAATTATATTTTCAGAATAGTAATCATTAATTCTGAAATCAAAAAACATTAAAGTCATCTACAAATTTTTAATCTAAGTTTTATTGACCTTTTCGTAACGACACTTATCGTAGACATAATATTTTTAATTGGGTCACATTAAAAAAAAGTTTGGGAACCTCATGTATACTGGATGTATGCAGATGTGAATAATTTTCTTAGTACACGCGTTAAAAAAGCGCGCGCTTTCATACTCGATAGCGATAGTTCCTGGAGTCGTGATTAAAATCAACCGTGGCACGTGTCAGTAGCTGCAAGATAGCGGCGTGGATTCGACCGCGCGGTGAAGGGATCGCCCGCACAACCTTGGAACGTTATTACAATGTACGCATGGTTTTTCGCTAGATAACCTCACTCGCTATCACTACAACGTCACTTTTAGACCTTCATTATACGTTCTATCTTGTTTTTTATTTTTTTAATAAATTTTTTGATAAAGTTTTTTAGTTTTTTTTTTTCATTAAATATGAGCTGTTCGCGACTTCGTCCACATGAAACTAAAAATAGCCTAGGTTATTCAGGGATATGGGAGCTTTTTAATGGTGACAGAATTATATAAATCGGCCCAGTGGTTTTTATATTATCAATACATACAAAAACCCAAAACTTTCCTGTTTCTATTTATCATAGACTATAGAGTATAGATATAGAAGTATAGACTACACTACTACTATTTATTCGTAAAACAAAAAGCTCTCTCCAATTAAACAATTAGATACCTACCAGATGAATCAGTACTTCCTAGTACTCGCCTCTTGCGTACATCGCCCACACAAATATTTCAGTTTACTGTAAATCTACTATCTCATTCACAATAGAAAAAGCTTTTTTTATTCTTTTGCACAAGAAAAAACACTTCTTTAACGAATTTAATACATAAATGGTGAATTTTATGAATGAAGAAAATTTTACACCAAAAAGTTACTACCAGTATGATAGGCAACAGCGCCATCTATGTACGAATTTCATAAAACCCAGATTGGTTATTATATGGTGATTGACCAAAAGAGGTTAGAGGTTATCAATGTTATGATTACAAGTGCAACAGTGGTTTTAAGTAATATTATATTCAAAAAAAAATGTAAAAAGACATCAAAGTAATGAGATAACTTAACAATTCCTTATTGAGACTACAATAAGTCATTTGACAAATCATTTCCAACTAACCTGCCATCGAGCTGATGTGGTCCATTCTGGAGCACTACATTAACAAGGCTGGGCTCAGCAAATGTGACAAATCCAAAGCCCCTTGAGCGGCCAGACTCGCTGTTCTTCATCACAACGCAATCGATCACGTCGCCATAGCGCGAAAAGTAGCGCTGCAGATTCTCCTGTGAAGTTTCCCACGACAGACCACCGACAAACAGTTTTCTGTCAAAGAAACATAATATTTTATATGAACTGCTATCATGGAAGTTGGGAAGTATTACGAAAGCAAGGAATGTAGAAAGTTCAGTTTTGTCTTATGACATTTGTTTTCTGTTTCTAAAATAATGTTTTTATAGAGATATTTTAGTAATGGTAAAAGTTTTGTGGATGTTAACATTGACCAAATAATACTATTTTGCAAATAATTCTCATTAAAGTTACAGCTCTTTAAATAATAAAGTGAAAGGAAAAGGAATTTCAGTAATCAACATATAATTAAAAAAAAAAACATGAAACATTTATAACGAAATAAGAGATTATTTCTTGTATAAATCATACTTGAATTGTGTACTTTCACTTTCTACTAAAGATAACATTACATTCATAAAAATCTTTTCTAACACCTCTCTTTATACGTTGATGATTTTCAATTCAGAACAAAAAAAATATTGAATAAGACATAAAAAAAAGAACATTTCAGCCATCTTTGCCAGGATTAAGATGAAATTCAGAAGCTTAAGTGAGCCCAATCTTTAGCATATTTTATTTATATCACAAATTTAAATATAAACATACAAATGATGCAAGATGTTTGTGATAATGGGTAAAACTATGCCAGCAATATTGTATATTGTACTAATTATATTTCTTCAATGATATTTTTATACATTTATAAATCCATTATAACTTACATAAAATTTGTAAAATCTACTTGACTACTGCAGGGAAAACCCAACAAAAACCCTAACAATTTAATTGGCTAATAAAGTACTATATAAAAATGTGTAAACAAGCCCAATGTCAAATAGAAATTAAATCATTGTTTATGAGAAACAAACTTTATCTGTCTTACAATTTATTGCATTATGCCTGGTACACACTTGACAAGTACAGTTGGACAGTAGCACACAAAGCAAGATTGTGAACTCACTGGTACCAGTTAGTGTTCACATTGTATTAGTTGGATGTCATTCCAGTTATTGAGCGCTACTGTCAAACTGTACTGGCCAAGTGTAAACCAAACATTATGCTAAACATTCAGGTACTAAAAATCTTTTTAACAATATTTTAATAATTATTCTCTTATGTAGGTATTTTGATTTTTTTTTGTTTATAATCATTTACAATTTGTTAAGTTGTAGCTAAAATAATTTGATCAACAAGTCCAACAACAAGAGTAATACTTTGCACTCAAGTATATTTTTTTTAGTTCCTTTAATATCATTGCTATAACATTTTAACAATTTAATTGCAAGGATTACTTTGACATATTGACCCAAATACCTGGGTACATAACTGTTATCTTTTTGAATGAATTTGATAATTTATGACTTCTGGCTATTATTGCTACCAGTTATTGATAAAAACAATTGTATAGTCAATAGTTTTAAATGTTTAGAAGGTTTCAGACTATAAATTTAAGCCACCTATGCAGCATAACCTGCAACTGGTGAAAGTGACATTCTCTTCACAATGTGATTGTTCACATAGTGTATGGAAAATTTCTAAAGCTTATCTCTTCTCGTTTTATACTTGAATCATGAAAATAAAACATTAAAGATAATCAAAATTATAACTGATAAAACACATTAACAAATGTAATCTAAAATGTTGATTTGTAACATATTGAATTATCGAAGCGTCAATGCCGCGCGTTGACTAAGAACGTGCTTTTTTAAATAAACACATGCTTGAATTTGCAAAAAAATGCGTTCAAACGGTGAAGACATTTTGCACGGTCGATGTAGGTAACTATACGCTAATGAATCAGCATGTTTTAGCCGCGTCTCGTAAATGAGATTTAGCTACGCGGCACTTCGTCGCTCCAATAACCTCATTCCTATCGCATGTATTGAAATTAAGCTATCGAAATACTCAACATAAACGTGACACTGACAAAGCCATACCGCGAAATATACGATAAGAGAAAGCAATGATTTGTCACAGAAAGGTTAATCTTACTGCGAAGTTTCCGCATCGAAGGCATTTCGGCAATGTACAGTTATATAAACATTCGTATTTAAATATTTACGTTAAAGAATAACATATTGCCAAAAAAAGGCAAAAACAATGAGAAAGTGAAGCTGCCATGATCGTTAGCACGCAAGTCGCACTCTAAGGCTTGGGGTCGGTGGCCGCTCGCCGGTAAAAGGCTAATTGAACAAATATGAACTGAACTCCTCAATACCTAAACCCGCCATAACATTTTACCTTACACATCAGAAATATGTAGGTAAAATACAATGCCGTACACGTAACCTAACTTTGCAGGCTGTGCTGGCTGTTCATGAAATGCGACACAGCGAGCGACATGCAGTTTGACCTATTATAGTTTGACGTGCCCAGAAAACCTTTTATAAGTTGTAAAAATACATTTTATTATGCTTACCCCTTCTCGTCATCGTCCATGTCTGGATTCATACGCATAACTTATTACTAATTAAAAATAATGCTTGGCACCGGTAAGACACCCAAACCACACAACCACAGACCCACACGAATGATTATGGCGGACCAACCATATCCGCTTTCTCAAAAGTCATAAAAACAGGATGTAGTCAACACAAGTTCCAAAATTTATTTATCTTCGAACGTTTTATTAATGAAAGAAGTTTAGGCTAAAATTAATATTTCAAATATATCAAAATATAAAATATTAGGGATTTGTAAATTATTAAGAAACATTAAAGATACACAAATTATAAAGTAATAACTTGACTCAAATTTGCTAAAAATAGACCAATATGGCGGCCATTTGAAAAAATGTTGCCATAAAATTTCTCACGGGAAATATAAATGCTTTCGTGTCATTACACAGACAAAATATAAGGAAATCTTTTTATTACGTTTATATTTATGTTAGATACATCCAAATATGAGTACATATCTAACTTCTATTTATTTGAATTTTAATTACTATTTACCTAATACAGAAATATAAGCTTTGTCTTCCTTTGTAGCAATTGCTAGGGCACAGGCACAAGACAAATTAAACGAATCCCTGGACAGCCCCCCAGGACAAAAACTCCTCGGTATAGCAAGAGAGAGAGCAAGAAGTTGAAGAGACATAAATAGTACTTGTTTGGAGTATTGGAAAACATGCAGGTTAATATTGGTATGGTGATAAAGATTAGCTTCGATGAAGTAAAGACAGTATGAAGAATGGAAAGGCTGCTGGGCCGGATGGAATGCCAGTGGAATTATAGAAACTGCTAAAGATGGATGGATGGATATAACTGACTCTATTCTTCAACAATTTGTTACAGGAATCGGTAATACCAAACGAATGGTGTGGTAGATCGTTGGTACACATTTATAAGAATAAGATCGATGTAGGGTATTGTAACAACTATAGTGGAATAAAGCATATCGCACAGTATGAAAGCTTAGAAAAGAGTGGTAGATGCAAGAGTCAGAGAAAAGAGTAAGGTATCTCGGGATTCAATTCGGATTGACGCCAAGTTGAGGGACTACGGACGCCATTTTTGCCATTCGCCAATTATGCGATTTTGGCGGTTACATAAGAACCTGCACATGGTGTTCGTAGACCTCGAAAAGGCATATGATAGAGTTCCGATGAATGTTTTGTGGTGGGCTCTACCACAGTTGTACTTTGGCGGTCCGACTAGTTTCTCTACAATCGCCTTAACCGATGTGCCCTCTACCGCCCTGCTCCAACTCTAAGTACCTTGTTTATCTAGTCCAATACGACGATGGCGTTGACCAAGATGTATAATGCCGAATAAATGCAGGTTGGATGAAACGGCGACAAGTTACTGGTGTGACTTGAGATCCAAGAATGCCTATGAAGCTTAAAAGACAGATTTACAAGTCCATCCCAAGTCCTCTTGAATTATATGGAACTGAATGTTGGGTCACCAAAGTTGCGGATAAAAGAAGATTGCGTGTTGCTGAAATGAGTAGGTTAAAATGGGTGTGTAGTTTGACAAAAAGGGATAAAGTCAAGAATGTGTATAATAGAGGAAGTTTGAAAGTGAAAGCGCCGGTAGAAATTGAGAAGCAATAGGTTAACGTGGTATGGACCTTTTTTTGCGACGAGAGGATGGGGACATAAACCAGAAAGTATTAAGATTAAATGTGGATACAAAGGTAGAGGAAGACCAAAGGATGTATAGATGGATTATGTAAAAGTGGATATGGTTAAGAAGGGAGAGGATTCAGATATGACGGCTGATAGAAATGTATGTAGGAGCCAACATATGCCGACCCTTCGTAGACAAGGGCAAGTTCATGATGATGATAAAACTTTGTCTTTTCTATTCCATTAGGAGGGTCCATGTGTCAAGTCTAACCCACAAAACTATGAAAATATACATGCCATCATAATTAACACGCTTAAATAAGATTCATTAATTCTAAAATCTATAATTCTTTATAAAAATCATGGAAGTGAAACTTCAAATTGCCCTTTTTAGCTTTTCAATATTATTTTTAAACTGGTTTTTGGATTGACAGATTTGACAGTTTTCCATAGTTTTCATTTGACAGACAATTAAGCTGTCAGATGGAATTTGGCCGAGTAGCTAAAATCGAATTTGGCTGATTCTTTCTTTCAATATGTTGCGGAGAGTTGAAAATTAATTTGTGGATTTTTTTTATAATATCCTCGAAACTAACTAAACCAATGATTTAAAATTCATGAACCTCTTATGTGTCATATGCGACTAATATAAGGTTATGTTGTGTGATCTGTTTTGTCGCCGTGAAGTGTAAGTAATGGTTTAATTTTTCATTTATCTCAATTTGTTATATCACTCCACAAAATTGTACACCTAACACATTCCGGATTATTTCCAAATTACATAATACGTGTTTGCCGGTGCGTATAGTAAATGTCAGTGCAGTTTAGCTTGTTTAAAAAAAATCACACACTATGTTTTAAACTAATTGAGATCCCCGGTAATTAAGACATGTAGATTATATTTTGGATTATTTCGCTTATTCTCTACGAGTTACCTCGATAAAATAAAACAGTACAAATTTATAGAGTAAAAGGCACATTTCACATAAACTATTTATTTATGTACATTCTATATAACTGTTTCATATTTTAGTAGCGAAAATTGGTAAGAAATAGTTTTAAAGTGTACATGTAACCAACAAGTATTTTTTACTGCATTATTTACCTTAATGGTTTTGTTGTTTTTTTAATAATTTTACAGATAACAGCCACAATGGATCCAAACATCTATGCCTTGGTTTTGGACACACTAAATCGCGCCACTAGTCAAGACACTGAGGTATTAAAGCCTGCGGAGAAAAAACTACAAGAATGGGAAACTGAACCTGGCTTTTATTCTGTTCTCCTGGTTAGTTAATACATTTAATGCCACCACCTCCTCTTTTATATGTGAAAGTAGTTGCTGTGTGGTTTAGTCTGTAAAGATATTCCTAAACCCAAATTAAAGTAACTTTGACATACTTTTTCTTGGCTAATTGTTTATACTTAAAAAATAATCACTTTAAAAGTCTTAAGTATTAAAAAATAGCTTTAAAAGATACATTTAACCCTACAAAAAATGAAAAACAATAATAATAATCCTCTCAATTCATTGTTTCCAGAATGTTTTAACGAATCACTCTATTGATGTGAATGTTCGTTGGCTAGCGGTTATGTGCTTCAAAAATGGTGTGGAGAGATATTGGCGTAGGAATGCACCACATGCGATTGCTGATGATGAAAAGCACAAGCTGCGTCAGGGGATCCTGACATCTCCTGTATTCAATGAACCTGTGACACAGATTGCTACGCAGCAAGCGGTGTTGATCTCAAAGATAGCAAGGTTAGTTCAGAAAACAAACAATTGTGTTTATAGACTCAAGTGTTTGTTGTCAATATTTATTTCTTAATGTGTATATTGCCACTGATTACCAATTGAAAATTCACATTAATACTCCAAGTAGTATTGGCATTATTCAAAATCTAAGTTATTCAATGTTCATATGAGAAGTAGTAATGTTTGTAGAGCTCGCAATAACATCTTTTGGACAAATGGGTTATCTCAATGGTTGTCTATGAGTGTAAAGCAGGTCTAATTTTAGTCCTCTTCCCACCGTCTTATAAGAGATGGGAACTGTAGGTAGATTTGGCAGAGGAAGGGAAGCTTAGGAACACTAAATACCCTAATTCTATAATAATAATTCTTTGTGTCCTCCCCTTAGTTGATTAAAGGTAGTCAGCATCTACAAATGTTGATGTATGTCACTTTTCTATTATGGGGTATTCAAGTGTCCTTTTGCTTGTTTGTCACTTTTACTATAAAAAAAGTGATTAAGCCCTTAAGAAAATACGAAATTATAGAAGTTAGATTGGTCTGAAGGAAGATAAACTGTGTGAAAACAGGAAGACAATGATGACATAGTTCTTTTAAAGTAATTTGAGAATGTTACTTGAACTAAGTTAATAAGTACAAACATGTTCTAAATAAAAACAAATTGACCTACTTGATTAATTGGATATGACAGTACATAATTGGATCCTACATTGGATACTAGCTTTTATCAAAGAATATTTTTACCTTACTTAGATTTTACCTATAAAAACATCAAACAGCATAAACTTGTTGTTTACATTTCGTAATTAAATGGTAAGATAGATGCATTCCTGTTGCTAGCGACTTCGCCCACGTGATATTAAAAAATATAGCCCATGTTACTCACAGATAAATTACCTTTCTAACGGTGAAAGAATTTTTAAAATCGGCCTAGTAGTTTATGAGTTATTTCAATACATACAAAAATTCAAATCTTTCCTCTTTATAATGTTAGTATAGATGGTTCCTAACATAGGTGTAAATGCCGATTTGAAGAAAGATATTACACTAAAGAAATACTTATGTAATTTTATTTGTGTGTGATTTAATTATAAGTTCAATTTAGTTTAAAAATGTATAACAACACCTAGATTTTTATAACCTTATACATGTATTATCGCGAATTTTTAAAATCTTACGAGGTTACGACCTTGCACATATTTTAGCGGAATCGGCGGATTTCGTTACCATTAAGCTGATTACGTGAACTTCAATTGACGTCACAAGAATCAATAGAATAATGAGCACAATTTGTTAAGTTAGTCTGTAGGAGTCGTAAAACAGGAAACTATGTACTATTTATTGTGTTTACTGTTATGTTACGAAGCATATAAGAATGGCATAATCCCAAATTTTAGATTGTTTTTTTATTAATTAGGCGACAATCGAACAAACAGGTCACTTGGTTAGCAACCCATAGACATTTGCACTATATATTTTATTTGACTATGGCCTAGTCACCCTAACTTAGGGTAGGCTCCGAGCCCCTCGGTGGGGAAGTATAGTGAGGTGGTGATGATGATGATGATGATGAGACATTTGCAAAAAGTTGTAGACGCAAACAGATACGTTGCCTTTCTTTATTGGACAGAGGAAAAGATAAACTGAAAATCGATGTTTTCTCATAAAGGTAATTTATCTGTGATTAACATAGGCTATATTTTTTTAAATTCCACGCGGGCGAAGTCGCGAGCAACAGCTATTTGTTATAAACTCAATTCAGTAGATATTGTTTACAAATTCTAACTTATTTAAAAGTTAAAACATTCCATTCATGTCTACAACTCGTTTAATTAGCATTTACATACAAACAAAGATATCTTATTTGTATATCAACGTATCCACGGCGCAGTATGCAGTTTAGCTAATCTATTCCATAGCACAGGTATCCTTGAAACTGCATTGTTTGTGGCCAACAGTTGTTTAATAAAACGTCCGCTGCATTCGTTTGAGACACGCGACGGGCATGACGTAAGAAGATATATAAACATTTATACAAGCAAACTTCGATAGAATGAAAAGTATGGAATATTTTTAAACACACTCAATGCGACTACGATTTTCATGTTTAAGTCGCAGTGGAGCGTATTCAACGTGTTAAATATATCTGTTAATCATATAAATAACTTAAAAGCTATTTGTAATTTTTTCCATTACCTAGCTAATAAACATTTACTTTGGAATAAAAAGGATCGACTAGCGACGCTATTAAAAAGAATATTTTTGCAACTATAAACTCAACAAGATAATCCGTTATTTCATGATTTACATTTTAATACTAACTGTTGCCCGCGACTTCGATATTGCCGGAATCAATATCTGCAGCTGAACTGTGATGTAGACGAAGCTTGAAGCGGCGATGCGCAACACCAAGCCAGTGTTCAAGTAATACATTCCGTACAAAGACAGTCGGGGATCACGATACTCTAATGTACGTAGAATTCTTCTGGTCAGTTCCAAAATAACGTCTGAAAAATAACACTAAAAATCAAATGATCGGTAAATCGCATACGTAGATAACATATGGTGTTCAGGAAGAACATCTGTTGATAGTATTTGTAGAACCTTACCAGTGCTGCTTAACTTTAGT
>JAOCNA010000013.1:4834542-4852898 GCA_026546675.1 Papilio helenus | reverse complement strand
GGCATTTCGGATGATTTCTTAAATAACAAAAGTAGATACTTCGACGATTAAAGAGCTTCCAAAGCTTTTGTTAAAAATGGACTTGACGACTGATAAATTAATAAATATAAAATATAGTTTTTAATACAAGATTTAATGGAACATTTTATATCAAGACTTTCAATTGACAATATCAGATAATGTCAAAAGTATTTAATAACCATCCGAACTTAGTAGTAAAGTATAACCAGAGATTACATTTGAATACAATAGGATATAGTTGCATCGATCAATAACTTGTTAGCACATACAACGTGTAACTAGAACTTTGGATTCAACTTGCATGTTATCAAAACATTTAGTTTTAATTTTTCTCTATAATGAACGACCTTCATTCGCTTCATACCTTGCACTAACTCTGTTAATTATTGCAGTACAATAAACATCATAGCGATATGAGAAGGCTCAACGGTGAGTGTGTCAGTAGTTAATAGATAAGCTAATCGGTTGGTACACACTCGCGTACGTAAACAAGCATCCTGAAAGGAATCCTTAGATAACTATCACGTACTATAATCCTCTTTGTGTGAATCTATCAAATAGCAACAATATACGAAAATTCTACTAATACAAACAGAAAAAAAGTGATAAAACCTTTGCAACTTTAATTCACACACAAAACTTAAAATAAAATAGTCTACTCTACCTTGGCCTGTTATTGCAGCTGTTTTTCATTACCAGTATAACATACTAAGAAAGGGATCTTTGATACTAGATTTTCATGGCATTTAGTGAAACCGTCGTCATGTCGATTAGAAAAAAAATTGTTTTGTCCCAATAGTTCGTATACTTTTTCATTTTACTAATATCTAAATTAAGTTCCAAATGTTTCTCATTAACTTAGAAATTAAGAGCAACTTTGTCAAAATTATTAGTATATTTCTAGCATTGGTTTGCAGCAGTTGCAAACTAATGGAACTCAAACTTCACTGTGACTTATGCTTGTTGTGTTTCTCTTTGGAATTTGTTTTAAGAGTCGTTCGTAAGGACCTGGAGCTAACTCGACCTCGGACTGCAAGTTTGTTACAAAGTTCTCATGAAATAAATATTTAACCAATGTCGACAAGTTGGGATAGATGGAATAGATGTCTGCTACCGCGTAACTCTGGAATGATTGTATGCATCTAGATGATATTCGAAACAGAAACAGTTTTACAGCCGGGAATAGAACATAGGTTTTTGATTAAGTTTTTTTTTAATCCCATGCGGACGCCGCACCGATAGCCTGTTTGTACAAGAATAGGTACGTTTTTCCCTGCAAGATAAAAACAACAGGATAGTACGATAAATAAGTAAGGAGTTTTACATGTAAAATTGAGAAGAAAGATATTAAGAGTAAACATTAAAAGAAATCCGCAGCATTCGTGCATTCAACGAATTTCTTGATTTGTAAATAACTTTAAAATAGGCGGCGGAACTTCAGTCGCGGCGTCAGACATCGATCGGTCGCGCTCTCCGCTATCTCTACCACACACATGTAACTTCCACCGTTTTTTAAATTACAAATGATATTTTAATGCCGGATATTGCAAATTTTCCTTCCTCTGTTAGTTTATTTACAATAATTATTATAATTATTAAAAAACTTCTCTTTAAGAATATAATACTATACTTATCGAATTATTAAAATTTATATGCAGTAAATAACTCTTACTTAAGAGGAAATACACAAATTCAATATAAATTTACCTAACATGTCATATTACATTTTGTATTACATACGTCGAGATAAGTATTGAAATGCAGCAACAATAACCTTCAGGCGACTGCCGGCAATATCCGGCAGAGCGCTTTCCTCCGTCCGCGTTGCGTCGCATCGCATCGATTATCATAAATAAATTTTATTTATAGTAAAAATCTTTGTTATGTTTTTAGATTTAGCAAAAAACTTGATTTAAACAATTCCTTTATAATCCTTCTTGTATTTACCTACATATACACTTTAGATATAAATGCCAATATTAATAACATGCGTTATTCAAGAAATGTTATACGGAAGCTTGATTTGCATGCAATTAAAGTAACACCCACGATTTCATAAAGATAACTCCGTATGTTAATTGCAATTTTGCAGCAACCCTGCATTAATTACGAATTAAAATAGAGTGTACGTTAATTAACATTTTATGAGCAGTAACGTGAGATAAAAATATTGTACCTCTACTTATATTTTGCTTAAAAAAATTGCTGCCAAAGCACAAAATACAAAATAGAAAATACTAGCTTTCGGCTCAAAACAATAGTTTTAACTAAGTAACTACACAACTTATGTACATTAAAGCCATTCGGACACGAGGCAACTTAATCTTCGGATTTAATTTTATAATTAAAATTATTTTTGGCAACGCATCCACAAATGCGGATTTCTATGGGCAGCGTTCGCTTCGCTATTTTGGCGAATTCCGGTGGCAGCTCGGTCATTGTCACCTTATACTATAAAAAAAATATATAGTCGCTCCGCGAGTATCGCGTAGTGCGCTATCCGTACACGTTGAATAGTCGATGCGAATTCTACACAGCCGACGCATCGTTGCAAAACTCTACAAATTTGCTCTAACATCTTCAAAATCGCAGCTATTGTTGCGAACGGGCTTCAGCGATAAAAGTACAAAATGTCGACAACGCATGCATATGTACGAAACTCTACATTGTACGAGTAATGCATGTCTTAGGGCCTGTCCCACCACTGGCTCAGATAGCTTAATAATCACTGTCAGATAAGGGAATAAAATCCGATATTTCTATCACACATTTTACACGTCGGATTGTTACCAGACAATTTACAATTTGGTGGGACAGGCCCTTAGCGACTTAAACTGCCTGTGTACGAAGGGCTTAACTACAGTAGGGGAACTGCAACGTAACTGACACAAATGGATCAAATGTGTTTCAGTATGTCAATTACACAACTTACGTTCAAACTAGCTAAGGTAAAAGTATGACACAACATTTCAGTTCATTTATTATTTCGTAATGTTTATTACAGGACTTGCCAGTCTTTGACTTCGTCCGGGTATAATTAAAAAAATGAGCAACTAATGCGCTATTCCAGTTAACCTGTTCCTAACTAAAAGTAACATTAGTTCGATTAAAAAAACATGAATATTTACAATGTTATCGCAATCTGAATGGAATCCGTTGGTGTTTAATTACACGAATATGTTGAATGGATCAACTAGCATTTAAAGGTTAAATCGTTTTAATGACAAATATCCATACAATCTTTATTAATACTTTCCTGTTAAAAGTACAATACTAATATTATAAATACGAAAGTTTGGATTTTCGATAAATATTTATGAAATTACACATAAATGGAGAAACAAAGTCTGGAAGGACACATAGGTTGCGATTATTTTTTTCAATTCCCGTGGAAGGAGTCAGGGGCGACAGCTAGTTATATTATACATTTTAGAGCGTGCACCTGAAACAACTGTTTACTCTCGCTTTGATTCCTATGAGCTATGGAGGTGAGCACATTACTCGATGTTTAGTTGTGCAACTAAACAGTTGAATTGGCTGCGAAACAATCGACAATCGCACAACTGTTGTGCTATAGTCAAAGATGTGCGTCCGCTCTTAAAGTGACTATCTTCTTTTGTCCTTTACTAAAAGAAACTCACAAGTTGCTATAAAATTACGGATATGTTACATAAATATCGAAAACCATATCATTAAAAAAGGTATTTAGTTATGAAATGTAATGTGAGAACCAACGTCGATTAATAAAAACGTCGTTCTCAACAAAACTTTACATTGAAATTTGAACCGTATACCATATCGATAGAGTTTATTTTACAATTAACTGCATAATTCGTTTACATTCTGAAATATTCATCCGACATCATCGTAACCGCGAACATAACCACGGTATTGTTTGTGAGAATTAAAAAAAATGAATACCGCTTTTAAGATACGGAACTTGATACAAGTTTATTGTATTTTAAACTTTACACAAACGTGATAGAGTTCAATTTACTAATAGAGTTTGTAAAACCTAACTGGATAGGTAGGTGTAATATTGTACCGTTCTTTGATTATACTTGTCTTTAATATACCGTTGATCCCAACATCGAATTAAAAAAATCGTAGGAAATTGAGAAAAATAATTCTTTGCGAGTTTTAAAAGGATTTTTATACAATAAAATGTACAAGGATATTCTGCTATTTCTTTATCCATACTAATATAAGAAACAGGAAATATTTGTATTTTTGTATGTAACGAATAAACTCAAAAACTAGTGAACCGATTTCAAAAAATCTTTTGCCATTAAAAAGCTACATTATCTATGAGTAATATAGGCTATATTTATAATCAGAATATTTTTTAATTGCGCGCGAAGTTTAAAGCGAGTATGATTAATCTTGTCCTTTAGTGCATTATCAAGTAAACGGTATTTAGTATTTACCAAATGATGCATTCGGTTTTCACACAAGTTAATTTTATTGCACAATTGATATGAAACACCAACAAAATAAACATTCGCGTTAATATTGATATGGGGACATTAACTACACTCGGCTCGACCTTTCTATTGATAACAGCTATCAAAGTCGACTTTATCATAGCCTGATAACGAGTACTATCAATAAAACATAATTTGAACTTCTATCAAACACTAAACTAGCCTGTTGCACACGACTACGTACGTCCCAGTAAAAAAAATGCCCATGTTACTCACTGATAACGTAGCTTTTTAACGGTGAAAGAATTTTTGAAATCGGACCAGTAGTTTTTGATTCACTTCAATACATGCAAAAATAGAAATCTTTCGTCTTTATAACATACTAGCTGTTGCTCGCGACTTCATCCCAGTGAAATTAAAAAAATGCCTATGTTACTCACTGACAACGTAGCTTTTTAATGGTGAAAGACTTTTTGAAATCGGACCATTACTTTTTGATTCACTTCAATACATACAAAAATACAAATCTTTCCTCTTTATAACAGTATAGATAAATTTAAAAAATGCTACATTTGATCATCTAATTAGGTCATTATAACCGTCGGTATCTACAGCCGAAACACGATAGAATCCCAACTTATAATGATAGTCGACAATTTCCTTACAATTACATTCTTCCAGTTTTTACTAACATTTTTTTTAAAATCCGGTTTACATTATTCCAATCCAGCGATGATGAAAATGTAGACGCTCATTAGAAAACAGTCAGAAAGTACCATTTGTAATTTAGCGCTCATTTCGATCGCTGGACTGTCATAATGTAAACCAAGCACTGTCTGGTATATCAAGATATGGTCTTAAATGCATTTGAATGTAGAACTATAAAGTCATTATTATTTTAAAAGCTTCTCAAGAAATGTCGTGGCCATAAGTGCTTTTGTATTGGTTAAAATTTTCCACAAGTACCCGGATATATTATTGAAATAAACACAAAATATCTAAAACCTATATCATTATCAGATAAGCGCTTAGCAGTCATTTTATTCAACAAAGGAGTTTTTAAGTTATTAAAGACTACAATTTTTTTAAATTATATTTTAATGCCACAAATAAAATCAGAACACGTATCTCGCATTACGTTTAAGTTTAATTTATTATCAAAACGTTTTTTTTTATTACACATCGTTTCCTTTTAAGATGTTTGCAAGTAACTGGCCACTACACTGACATTTCGCCTGCAAAAAAAGATTTTTTTATTTTATTTAATCCGACATAGATAAAACCGCAATCGGGCTGACGCGAAATTGCGCATAGGCAGATTATTGCAAAGATTAGATAATGGACCTCGTTTCAGATCGAAAACAATCTAGGTCATCGCTACCTTTTCGTATCTAAATCTAAACATTGGAATTTACTCTCTTAAGGTTTTAATTTGCGATAATAATGGGTTGGTAATTGGGATGGGGTGGCATCAATGACGTAAAACTAAAACCAATTTGATATTTTAAGTTTATCCTCAGTGAGTAATACTATATTGTGTACAATCATTATATGCTAAAACTAGCTTTCGCCCGCGACTGCGTCCGCGTGGATTTAAAAAAAATGAAGCGAGTAGCTTATGTGTTCTTCCAGACTATCCTCTACGTCTATGCCAAATTAAATCGAGGTCCGTTCAGCTGTTTAGGCTACAAATTCTAACAAACATCCATCTAAACTTTCGCATTTATAATAATAGTAAGATAAGATTAAACCACAAAAGAAACCAGTTGCAAATATTCTAAATTCACACAAAACTGAAGTCAACATAAATGCAAGCAATTTGAGGGTATTACAAATAAAACATTACGCGCTGACCGACTTATGCCACGATTGCTAGGTTAGGAAACACGTGGTGTAACCATTTGGCGTTCGTCTCAGTACCTGGCCGATTGCAATTTTAAAGCGAGTTTCCGTGGATAATACTGCAGAAGAACCACGAACTGTAACGAATCGGACATCAATTTAACAGCTTGAGGTCATTGACTTACTTTACTACAACGATGAACAATAGCAATATCATCTGTGGTAGAGTCTGCTCTACCACAGATGATATTTCGAGATTGAATCAAGCCACGTGGAATCGCACCTTAATGCTGATTATTGTAATCATCTCCCCTACGTTATCCTACTCCCGTAGGGTCAGCGCTCGGGGTTTTCGTCCTCCAAATAACTCTATCATCCGTCATCTCAGTCATCACACCATTCTTGATCATGTCACCTTTCACGCAATTCATACATCTCTTTCTAGGTTTACCTCTACCGGTGTACCTCCACAATCATAACTAACGTCTTGTTACATGCGACTAATGCAGATTATTGTGTAAGATAAACCCTAACATCTGTGGCCTAGAAAGGCAGAGATTGCGGATTTCCGCTATCAACGTTACTAGAATAATTTTTTCGTTTCTTCCACATTACACACATATTTTTCAGTCTAGAATAAAATATAGTAGATTCTCTACATGCCTCTAGATGTAGCAAGAAAATGTTTTTGTGTCCAAACCAGTGATTTCTAGAAGTTTTAAAGTTGTTATTCTATATTTCTAATCGGATCCGGTTATAGCTATTTAGCATAGGTTAACCATTAACAAAATAAAGTGATGCAAATAAAAAAACTGTTATTTTTCTTGTATTTGAGAAGAAAACCTGATAAGTCTAACCTATTACCATTTCTTATAAGTAGCACCTTAAATAAACACAAATATCTATGGTCCTTATATTTCTGTTGCTGGAAGTGACAGAGTATTAGAAATCAAACAATAACTCCATAAAAATTATATAAACAACGACACAACGAATCTAAATTCAACCATTACAAACATGTACCCCTATAAACGGACAGACATGTTGACGTAAATGGCCAATTACATCGGGCGCATGTCCATTGCATTATTTCCGCTATGTAATGACACAAACAATTACGAACGACTAGAAAATATTAAATAAATAAACTTTCACGTCACTTACGCAAACGGTGTAGACAGTTTATAGAAACAGCACGATATAAAGTACTTTTATGGATATTTAACACTATCATAAAAAAAATCTTAAGACAAAATACACTACTAATTAATTGTTAAAAAAAATACGATGTCATATGAGAAGTAATACTGGCCTCTAATTTATTGTGTGAGCGTTGCAAGCATGCTATTTAAATTTAGAACATGCAGGGCCGTATTCAAAGCTTTTATAATTGTTAAAAAATTATAATGACGTACATTCCATCACGCTAAAAGAACTGCTGCCCTTCACATAAAATACAAATAGATTTGACGCCCTTGCTTTTTTTAACAGAGTAATCGATGTGGCTACTTTGAATCTTATAATTTCCGCAGTAGAATTACTTGGATAAAAATATTGCCATCCTTGTTATTATTTTTGGAAAAAGAGAGATAGAAATATGCATTAAAACAAGTGTAACGGCAAGAGTATCACGGGTTAGTAAGATGTTTTGTGCATAGGATATTCAATTGTTAATTATTGAATAGTCGATTTGGATATGTCAGCTATTGATCACGAAAATTATGGCCAGTTATGTTTTCACTGCGCCTACTGCACAAGGTAATAGTGCCATCCATTTTGTCGTTAAAAAAACAGGGTCAACGCGTTTGAAAAAAGAATTGTTACACAAGAAAAGTTTGGAATGTGTTTTTTTCAGTACATTTAAAAAACTATAATTAAATGTAGAGTAATCTTAAAAGTCATAGCATAAGTCACACATGTTCAAAGTAGATTTTCGTTATTTTTAATCTGAAACAAGTTTTATATTGACAAAGTTACGTCAACTGAATACCAAGTATTGTTGATACGTTAGCTAAGGTCAAGCTCTACGCTCAGTTAGTTAGCTATTTAGATGTGTTATTAGGACAAAACGTTTCATGTCTATGTTATGGTTACGTATAAAGGAGGCGCTCAAGATTAGAGTGTATTTGGAAATAATCTATTCTGAGTAGAAGAGGATCTAAAGGTAAGAAATAGCCGTGAAAATATGGCTTGATGCCCATTCGTAGGGCGTTTACCTTAGAATATTTTAGATTATTATTTGAACAAAATATATGAGTATGTTTTACGATTGACAAATTGTGAGTGATTAATAAATTTCCACAAAGTTTTAGCAGAAAAATCAATGGACGGGGAAAAGACAAGATGCAAACAAAAAGCGTACTATGTAGACATAGCTTTGATGGGCCAATATACTTATGCGTTTTGCATATCAAATGAAGTAGCCGGAACTAAAAAAATCATGACTCACATCGATAAAAATACCTCTCTTTTCGAATTAGTACATTCACAGTATCGTATTATTCCGCAAAAAACGAAAAGTGACTAATAATTCAAAATAAAGTAAAAACGGGTCCGTGCCAACATTTTTACAACTCAAGAGATCTCATACAAATGGAATCCCGCGAGAATTTGTCACGTAATTTCCTTTATCCCAGAAAACAAACAAAAAACACCCGATAAAGGAATCAAGGTCGATATTTGATCATAACAAAGATGTTGTTTGATATTGCCTTTTGTCCTGCATTTGGCAACATTTCAAGATGAAATAAAAACACGATCGTTCACAAAGACCTTTAGAGGAAACACATCGAGGCCTAAACAAAAACTTCTTCCTTGTTCCATGTACAGCGGTCACCATTCTATACAGATATAAGCGGACAATCTTGATTTTTAATTGTGACAAAAATTAATATTTGATGACGAATGATAACGTGGGAGGGGGAAAACCGCACAAAGTGGTGAAAACCCTACGAAAGATGGTCTAGAAGAGAGGTCACTACCTTCATTGATAAGGAAATGATACACAGAGAAAACAGTAGCAGTCGAGATTAAAAAGTAATTCATCAACTATATTCTTTGTATTATTTTAACAACTTGTCATAACTCTGTGCATTACGACCAGTTCTATTAAAATAATAAAGTATTTTTCGATTTATAAAAAATCGTGGTTACTCTAACTAAACGAGAAAAGCGTACTGACTCATACGGACAAAGAGACGAGCGACAAAACGAAATAGAGGAAAGGTAATAAGGCGCGTGCTCTAAATACAACTTCCTTCGCAATGCATTTGATGAACAAAGGTTCCCTTGCAAATTAACGTGACGTACATTTTTAATGCAAATGAGAAACAAATTACATTACATGAAACTCCGTTTTGAAAAAAGTTATATATGCATGTATGAAATTGTAGATTATTTAATTAATACGAAAACAAAGATTATTTATCATTAGCTTTAAATTATCTATACTAATATATCAAAGAGGAAAAAATTGTATTTTTGGATTTTTGTATGTATTGAAATAACTCAAAAATTCTTTCACCATTATAATGCTACGTTTTCAGTGAGTAACATAGTCTATGTTTTTTATTATTATTTATTTTCACGCGGGCGAAGTCGTATGCAATAACTTTGAAACCTACAATAAGTATTCCTAGTAATTGTCCATTCTAAAATTGCAGATAACACCCAAAATACAAAACATATTTTAATAAACTGACAATAACAAACGGCGGTTAAATAAAGTGATAACAAAACAATCAAATGATGCAATAAACGAAAGTTTCCATAACATTCATAGTACTTATCATAAGTGGTTAAATAAAATGTACACACTTTTCATACATTCAAAGTAATAACAGTAATGCTGCTAAAGAATAAATGAATTTACATACTTAAAATAATTTTTATTAAAAATTACATGTTTTAATGGTTTTTATTCTTTATTTCTTACTAGCTTACGCCTGCGACTTCGTTCGTGGGGAATAAAAAATACAAAAGTAAACAAAAGACTATCCTCTATATCTATGTCAAATTTCATTGCGATCCGTTCAACAGTTTAGGCTACAAACTCTAATAAATATCCATTTAAACTTTCGCATTTATAATATTAGTATGTTGATGTCAGATAAATCTAGGACTACAAACTACAACAAAATTCCATACATACAAATTTTGCTTAATACTAAGATAGTCAAGTCACAAAAAATATTGCTCTAACTGACATTTGTTTAACGAATTACTTAACACAAAAATAGACATTTGCAAACACTAAGTATGTTTAGTTTTCCTGTTATATAAAAATAAAACATTTCAAGTGAAATGCAAAGCTGTGCAATTAAAGAACTTTAGCTAATGAAAATTAGAACTAAAATAGCAGGAACATACTTTGATTGTGTTGTTTTACAAGTTAGTTTAGGAACACTCACACATCTGGAATGAGTAAGCCACTCCGCGGACTGTGATACTAAATTTAAGCCATCTAAACGGGGCCACCAGATTTCCTGACCTGTCAGAGAAAGACTTGTAAATACCCAGCTAAAACAAATGATAGAGATCAAATTAATCTGGTTTTGTAACTCTAAAGAGCAGTGTACTTAAATCTATATTAATATAATAAAGCGTAAACACACACTACGTTATGGCGTAGGATGTCAGCAATCACAGCATATTTTTGAATAATTCTTTCTTTAATAGAAAGCCCCACGACACGCTTTAGGCTATATATTTTCACGATATTAAACTTAGGGGTAAATAAATTGAAAAAATAACCGTTATTTAGGAAAGGCACCATAAACTACAAGCTGCCAACATAAAGAAAGCAAGATTATTATGGTAACGGTAATTTTGATAAATGAAAAGAATAAAATAAAGTTTTTATAATTTCATTCGGATAAAGTCGCATAGGAACAGCTAGTAAGTAATAAATTATAAAATCTACAATAGAATTTATATTAACATAAATTAAAAACACATCCAATTGCCGCTTCGTTTGCACGCTATTTTAAGCACCATAATAGCTCAAACTATACTGGCTAGTACACACAAACAAAGCACATGTTTATAGAAGAAATCATCAAAGCTATTCATAAATCAATAGAACATGTAATGAAGAGATCCTGTTTGGGATTGGTTTCACTCGAGAGATGCCCTCGCCCACGCGTGTACAGTCATCAACAGTAAACAACTGAATAGGGTCGACGCTCTTACCTACTTTCCCTGCTGTTTACAAGTAATGTTGATTTATTGTGACTGTACATTTGATTAGAAATAAACCACCAATACACGACATTTAACACGCAAACTTTAAAAAGATAACCGGTAAATTCAAGAATTCAATTGCTCGATTATGACTTAACAGTTGCAAACTTGGCCAAAAGGCCCAGATCGTTGAGAATTATCAACACACAAGTAACGGTAAACACTTGTATGGTTGTAGATGAAACATATAAGAAAGAACATAAACAAGGAAGGTAAGTTAAATATGGTAGCAATATGCAAGTTTGTGCTATTTCAACAAAACCATAATTCACATTGTATTATAATCAGCAGCAGAATTAACATTTTATCAAACTTTATTCTAGAATCTGGCTGCTTATTTATTTGCATGAGTACAATTATACTGCAATAACAAATATCATTCTGTGAAACTATATTACTTATTCCTGATATTATATTAAAAATATTACATTATTATAAAAACTAGATAAAAAACAGCTACATCATAGTTGTGTAAATTCATATAAGTTCAGTCGACACAACTAAATACATAATTAAATAAATGGATTATGATGCTAGGAGAGAATTCCAATTTGATGCTATTTCAAAGAAGACATATTATGTTATGTGTGTGGTTAGCACAATATTTTTAAACAAACTGGATATGCATGACTTGATAGGGCGAAATTATGGCCTAAACGTTAAATTCCATCATACTAATACTATAAATACAGAAGTTTACATGGATGGATGTTCATTATTATACATTTCCAGAGCAGCTGAATAGATCTTGGTGAAATTTGACCTAGACGTAGAACATAGATTAGAAGACCAAGGTTACTCATTAAGTTTTTTTTATTCTGCATGGTCAGAGTTGCCAGTGACAGCTGGTCTATATCTATACTTTTATACTAATATTATACAGAGGAAAGATTTGTATTTTTGGATTTTGTATTTATTGAAATAACCCAAAAACTACTGGACCGTTTTTAAAAATTCTTAAACCATTAAAAAGCTACTTTATACCTGAGTAACATAGGTTATTTTTTTATTCCACATGGACGAAATCACGAATAACAGCTAGTAGTTACTAAAAAGGGTTATACTGATATATTATTATTATATAATTGGGGGCCTTATAAATGTCTACTACAAAACCAGAAGGTTTGTATAAAATAATGTATTACTTATAATAAATTATTCTTTTTAAAGATTGAACCAAATTATAGCTAACTAATTTAACTGTTTGTTATACTCTAACAGAAGTAATGTTTAGGTAAGTTTTTAGAAAACAATTTTAATACATAAAGTAAACAAATTATGGGCAATTTCATCTACCAAGTGATATGCTACAAAGCCTTTTACATGATTGTATTATTTTTAAATGTTATAAGTTGAATTCTATGTATTATGTTTAGATGTAACATAGACTAAAAAAAAATTACCTCTTAAAAACATTACAGAGCTCCATATGTGTTTGTAAATGTAAGTAAGCAATATCACTTTTGTATTTATATAAAATAAAACTTTTGAGTAATATAATGATTATTAAATAATTTTTTTCAGTATTCTTTTTATTAACACATACTTGCGTGATTTATATACAATAAAAATTCCTTCGTGGTAAATGATAACGTAGAAATGATTGCGAATATCAACGCTTGCTAATTACGACAAACATGATTGTAAAATTTACGTTATGTATTGAACTCAATATATAATACCCAACTTCTTTTTTAATTTTTTTTTTGTTTAATTCTAGACCAAAATTAGATAGTGTCAGAGGCAGATTTATAATTAAATTTCATGTTGATTACAATCGACAATTTTTCGGTAAACAACCGGAAAAAATATTTTGTTCTCTCCCATATATGTTAAGCATTAAAGAAATAAGAGATAGATGACAATATAAACATGAATTCTTACTTATTACTTACCCTCAATCGTGTTAAACTTCCATCCCGTGCAGCGTTGAAGACGGCTGTTTTGAAATCCATAATGGGTCTCTTGGAAAACAATAACACAATTGTCGAAATAGCACTTTAACAACAGCACTTTCTTCTAAAAATAATCATTGAAAAAGCACTCTTTCACAATATATAATAAAGCAACCAACTATTTTATTTCAAAACACTCCGACACTGCACTTTTTCATGGAACAGCTGCGCGTCAACGACAATCACAATCTGCCACTGCCATCAGAATGTTGAAAGCCAACCAATCACGAATAACTGCTTAGAATACCAGAGAGTATAGAGCACTGACGTCTACGTTATAGGCTGTAAAGCTTGGTATTTTGTGCTTAATTAATTCTCGCCATTTTGGCGCTGACGGTTGCGGTTGAAAACGGTGGTGAGGATTCAAACTAATAATAGAGATAGAAAAATAACTGACAGGAACTTCACCAGGCGCGTTAAGTCCGGTCCGAGCAAAAGCTGTCATTTCCAAACAATGACCCATTTGCTGTAGAGATCAGTATTACGCAAAAATAGACGTATACTTTTTGTTTACCATAGATTGTCCAAGGAAAGCGTTTCATGTTTTGAAATATCGAACTATTCAATTTGAAATTAAAGGTAAACCAAAAAAAGCTATTTCTAGATACTCAAGTTCAGAGTCAATTTGGGTTGAAGAGTAATACAGGTTGTACAAGAAGTATCTAATATCTGTGTAGCGAGTACCGTTTAGGTTTATTCACCCCTCTTCATGCTGATTGACCATTTTTTAACAAATTTTTGATATTTAAGTAAATATCAAAAATTGTATTTTTTCAAAGTACTACGTAAAAATGTTACAATAGTTTGTAATACGTCCATGTGAGCCTTTTACTTTTTGATGAGTGAGTGAAATGAAAAATGAAGGAAGGCGAATGATGGATAGATGACATGACAGCCGAACAAAAATTGCGGCGTGGATTTATGGTTAAATTTTGCGAAACAGAAACTGTTATTCGGAAAATAAGTTTAAGTATTTATAACGTATTACGTACGTTTAAAGCAGTTTTAATAAATATCATCAAAAAGTTGTACATGTCAAAATAATGACTGATATTTCAAAAGTTTTGAAGCAAAGTTTGTGCATATCATTGTCCTTAACGCCTAACTGTGGTTTTCCAGTACACATTAGTTTATAGCAGTGGATTATAAATTGGAAATGGTGTTTGCAATATATAACCTACAAAACTATAGAAAGAACTGTTTTTGATTCTTTAATTATTAAATATTTCGTAAGTTTAGTGTCATAATGTATCCGACGCCGACGCGGCATCCGTCTGCCGCGGTAAGGGTTTGTGTTATTTTTTATACTTCCTGAGCTTTTCTTGAGACATAATAAATAAATCATTATTATGAATCGAAAAAGCTTTCTTGTTCGGTACTTTTCGGAAGACAATTTTATTGTGTTATTTTTTTTTTGTTTATCAGGGGCCACAACCCGCGGCAGGACCAATAAAATTTACTATTGCAGATACGTTAGAACGTATAAAGGAAGAATTTAACTTTTTACAAGCTCAATATCATTCGTGAGTAAAATGTACTGTTTTTTTCCTTTTTTATACTGGAATAATGAGACTAACTTTTTATTTCTTTGCAGCTTGAAATTAGAATGTGAGAAACTGGCCAATGAGAAAACAGAAATGCAAAGGCATTATGTTATGGTAAACTTTATTTCAATAACACATTTACAAGTACTATTTTAAATGCACTGAAAAATGACATTTTTTATTTATTTTCAGTACTATGAAATGTCTTATGGACTAAACGTGGAAATGCATAAACAGGTAAAAAACATAAGAAGAAAGTTTATGGTAAACATAAAGTCTACTGCTGTGACATTTTTATTAATAGTTTTTGACCGCAATTTTGTCTGCAGAGATAAAAAGTGAAAAAGTATCTTGTGTTATTTGATAATATGTTCTTTATATGTGCCAAACTTCACTTAGAGTGTTGAGCTGTTACACTGATCAAGTATGTAAATGAATTTCATAGGAACTGTTCATATTTCCAGAAGCATACAGTATATTCTTCCAAACTGTTCTAAATCTGTGCCAAATTACATTTAGATCTGTTGAGCCATTAAAGATATACCTAACAAATATCTATTCTAACATTTAAACATTATGATATAGAAAAAAGTTATCCGGTAGATTCTTTATAACAAAACAAACGCTATAGACACTATAATACAATTGCCACAACAGTAGAATTCCATAGTTAATGTATAATTTAATAATTAAATTCTAATGATAAGTTATTTTTAGACGGAGATAGCCAAAAGACTAAGCGCTATCATAGGGCAGGTGCTGCCATTCCTCGCGCAGGAGCACCAGCAGCAAGTAGCGTCAGCCGTGGAGCGAGCTAAGCAGGTCACTATGTCTGAACTTAATGCTATTATAGGGGTAAGTTGATATAGTAATGATAACTGGGTTTTACACTTCAATGGCCTTGGTTTTGTTTAAAAAGATATTAATATATTTTAGAATCAAAAATTGTACTCCAATTATTGGCACTTTTAAAGCATTGAATTGAATTATATTTTTAAGCTGTGTAATTACATTAAATGATTGATGCACATTTATGCATAGGTACGAACATGAAAATAATTTACTAGTAGTTTAAATGTGATTTCAATACTAAAATTCATTTCCAAACCAGTATGACTTAGGGTCCTTTAAGAAGTGAGCCTACAATTTCCTCAAAGGTCATAATGCATCTGTAGTTCCTCTGGTGTTGCGGATGTCCATGGGCGTCGTTGACCACCTGTGTGTTCCCTCCGCTTGTTTGACCCCTTCTCTTATAAAAAAAAATTCAAATCTTTCTTCTTTATATTAGTATAGGTCTAGATGTATACTTAAATGTTATACATTTGATAAAATTACTAAAAGGAAATATAGTTCAAGGACAAATTTAAACAAATTAAAACTAATTTTTGTCTTTGTTATTGTATGTAATTTTTTTTTAATAAAATATAGTTTGTATTGTAAAATTTCTTAGATAAATCCAATGTACCAATTAAATATAAGATATTCAATGCTAATTAGCAGTAAATAATTTCAGTGCCAATAATTGGAGGTGATATAATGTATTTCGTATAATTTGGCGTTATCTTGTTAATTGTTGTCCGCAGCAACAACAACAACAGGGCCTACAGCAACTTCTTGTAAGTTAAAATTAATAGAGCTTGTTGTTTTTTATTGTTGTGATTAACTTTTTTTTATTTTTGTGTTAATTCTATGTTAGCTTAAGGTACTGCTAAGATGTAGATTGGATTAGAGATCCCTTAAGACGCCTATGCATTTTTATTACATGTTTTGTTTATTGAAACATGTTCATTTTTATTTATTTCATTATGATGAAAATTGGAGGTAGTTTAATTGAATTCAATCTCTTATTTAAAAAATAACACTATACCTTCTTAGTAAAGGGCTCAAAGCCCTAAGTTATGGGTGACTAGGCCATAGAGAACACTAACCCACTGTGGGACTTTACTCATATCTATGAATTTCTTAACCATTATTAAGTTACCAATATTTCCAATATCCATGATGTTATGGCAAGACATTGCATAATTTTGTATAATTTATCAATTTACTTAGTTATGCCGTATTACGGTAAACGGTTTATCCATACATATATAAGATATTTAAATGTGGTATTTCACTGTTGAACTCTTATTACAAGTTGTTATTGAATGAGCGTAGATAATAATATTTTGGACAGTGAAAATCCACTGTTTAAAACAAGCTGTGCAAACAGTGTATCGTCTATTGATTGTTTACAATTTAACTACCGTAATGAGCATTTTGTGACGCAGCTGACAATTTTCACATAAGAATCAATAGCATTTCCAGCTGAATTAATAATGTCTTCACTTTGTTGGAAATTCAAGGATTCATTTTGATATTTACTTAACATTATATTGTACTTGTTTAATTACATATTTCCTTGCTTTTAACACATTTAATGCCACCGACTTTCTTCGCGAGTTTAGTACGTGAAAACCATAACGGAAATTAACTGTAACAACTTGTTTCAATTTTTTATTATGTCAACAATTAACGATGAATCAAAACTTCAATCGCAATATTGCTAACAAAAAGATTTAGTCTAAATTAACAGTCTAAATTTATGCCATTATTTCTTCCAATAAGTGAACCTGCCAATGAACTTGCCATTAATTGCAGTGCTGGTGTTAGGGTAGGGCAATGTAGGGCGTCTGCCCAGGGCGCTTGACAAAAAGAGGCACCATACATCTCCAAATTAGTCTCGTAAGCCTGTTACCCCCACCCTAAAGCTAGTAAAAATTTGCCCAGGTCGATAGTAGTAGTAAAACAGGTACTAATTGAACATGTTAGAATGTTTAATTCAAATTAATCTTGAAACAATTATGTAAAAATGCACAGGCAGTCCGTATTGATTAAATTACTTTTGCAGTAAAGCGTGACTAATTAATAAGTAATTAACTACACATTAGTTTTTTATCACTGTTTGTTAATAACGCTATAGCGCACTGCACTAGCATGATTTTTGTTTTTGTATCTGTTTTTTTATACCAATTCTGAGTTAGGAAAAGAAATAAGTGAGGGGTGATCATTTTCTTACTAGCCAGAATGTCTTAAGATAAATGAAGTAATCTATCCCTAATTCAAAGACTTAAAATAGTGAAATGTAGGCTTTTTAAAGCTGTGAAGTGAATTATTTATAAGATTTAAATGTTAATTTCTAACGCATATTACATATGTCTTGTAGATAATTTCTATTGTAATTTTGTGTTTTTAATATCTATTAAGTAATGGTTTGTTTTGTATCTAGCAACAGATCCACGCGTCAGCCGGGTTGCCGCACGGCGTGGGCACGGGCGCGCTGCTGGGGG
>JAOCNA010000013.1:4620737-4630785 GCA_026546675.1 Papilio helenus | reverse complement strand
ACATATCAGAGAATAATAATAGATTAGGAGAAATATTATGTTTGGAGTGGAACTAAAGATGATTGTAAATTTAACTTAAATTTAACTAATACAAAATTTATAGATATAATATAATGTAAATGAATAGTAATATAAGTTTATTGACGTATTTCAAATAAGATTTCATGTTTAATGTGTTTGTTTAAATGAATCATATATTGTGATAAAATTTAGTTGTAAGAACAACAAGTTCTCTTTTAGTTTAATTTTTGAATAAACAAATTACAATATCGGTTGTTTTATTATCCCGCAAATAGTTTAAATGAAATTTCCTTTACATTCTGTGTAATAGTTTTAAAGAAAAACAAAATACATGTGTAACAAGTACTACTACTGCTACTTTTACTTAGCTAAAAAAGAGCGTATTTGAAAAATACTAAATCTGTATAACATATCATTAGTTAGTTATTTTTATCAAACAAAATACATTTTGCATTTAAGTTATAATACTCACATCAGCCGTAACATTAAAAATAACAATTATTTTTCCTTGTTTAGTTATTAAATGAATGAATTTGTTTCGAAATAATTATTGAATGGATGACATAACTCAACATTTACGTGTTTCTGGACTTCCGAACGCAAACGCATTACAATCATTCATAGACAAAAAAAACACTTTTTGTCTATGACACATGACATCATGGTTGTCAAAGAACATTATTTCCGCCGTCAGATTTACTTTAATACTTATTTTTTTTTCTCCTATCCTTATTTTATTTTATGATCTATTAGTATAAAATTTCAGCTTATCATCAATTATCACCTATTGCATAAAGTTTAATATAAAAAGAAAGTATTTTAATTAAGCGATACAGTATTTTTCATTCTGAAATATATATCGACCAAATTTTCATTGTTCCAATTGCTTTCAAAGTAATAAATTGCAGAAATAACAAGCACCTTTTGTTTAAAGTTTACACACAAAAAATAGAAACGTTTTAAATATTGTTAGTAAAATACTGCAGACAACCAGTTTGTTGCATAGCTGTTTGTCACTTAATCTATGACATGTGAGGTAAGGTGATGCTTTCGCGGCGATCTTTTGCCTCGCCTTCGACGCTCGTTCGTACTCGCAGTCACGGATGATAATTTGGAATTTTCTACATGAATAGTGATTACTACTGAAGCCCTACATTAAAAGTGTACGTGTTATGTTCATAAAACCGCAAATTGGATAAGAAATTGTTTTTTCGGTGTGATTGTGCAAGTGAATTCAATTTTGAGGTAAGTAGGTACTTTGGCCTATAAAAAGGTGTTTTATTTGTATGGAATTGAGTTACAGACAAATTATAAGTGAAATCATATCTAATTAAAAAGGAGGAGTGTAAGATTACAATAAGATTGTGCCTTGTTTTCTATACATATGTAAATTCTTAATAGATTTCGGTCTTTACGTTTTACTAGCCTTGTAATTTCTCATTGAAGCTTTTTGCCGCTTGTCAAATTTAACGAATAAATTTATACACAAAATCGTATTTCTTGCTTTTGATGAGTCAATATATATTTAAAAACCGCCTTAACATATACATATTCTTATAAGTAGATAAAAAATATTTTTGATTTGACAGTCTTGACCAAATAATTTAGTTTAAATATTAAAGAATTCCAAAGATAATCAGACTATACCTAAAGATAGACCTAACAGATAAGTATTGTGAGTAATCATCTATCAAATACAATAAGTCAAGTGGTTGTGCAGCAAATGGGGCGTGACTGGTTGCTATGTATTGAGTAGCATAACATACAATGTATAGCAAGCAGATATATATGAAGACTAAATTTTATGCTAGGTATGTTACTTAATTTAGAAATATTACAAATTTTAGTAATATATGTCTAATATATCTTATATGATGATGTAATGGTACAATTAATGATACCTTAAGTATTTATTAATGACACATATTTGTACACTTGGTCTTCAGGTTGCCAGTATTAATGATTAAGATGGTATGAGTAACAAAGTAAAAAAAGACATGTTAAATTAAAAAAATCTGTTTAGATCTTTTATTTATTTTCTAAGAATTATCAATTTGATTCAATATTTTAGATTACAAATAAATGTTTAAAATGAACTGACAATTTAAATCATGTTATTTTTCTAATGCTGGGCTGCTGAAGTGTCCGTTTATTTTATTAATACCTAATGATTCATTAGTCTTAGGTTGAATCAAGTTTCAAAGGAGTTATCTCAACTTACGTAGTTCAGAGCCGCATTTCATGAAGATATTGAAACAAAAATGCTAATGAATGGTTAAAAGTAACTGGGAAACCAGCCATAAATAGTGGAGGGTGGTGGTCTGTTAGATATTGACTTATCAGATAAGAAATAATTACGTCTCTCATGAGATACTTGAAAACATGTAGGTCTATTTGTAATATGGGTTGATATACTAATGCATTTGTAACCATGTTCAATGTGAAAAATAATGTTACATACAATAATTTGTGAATTTTTGCCACTTATCATATGTGCAAATAAAGTGTTAAAATGTACTGATAATTTCTATATTTATCAAAGATAACATACCATATGGCTTTCTGGCTTGTAATAATGTGAGCAAAGTAAAGTCTTAATCCAACATTACAATTTTCAACAAAAAATAATTTCAGACCAAACATACAATTTTCAACAAAAAATAATTTCAGACCAAACACTTACATTTGGTCTTATTTCCTATTCATAGTAAATTATTCATTTTGAAAAGCATAGATGGGATGGGATAGTATTTGTTAAGAAAATTTTATTTTACATACAATATAGTCATAATTCAATAGACATTATCTGTACATTATAAAGAAGTAATGTTTTGCTTTTGTTTATTTGTCTTCCCCAATGTTTATAATTATTATTCAACTGACTCAGGAGGCTTGATTTATCTTAATTTCTTTGCATTTCAAAGTAATTGTTATATGTGGAAGAAAAGGTTTAAAACATTATTGTTTCCTTTGGAAGAATTCACCAAAATTATAATTGCAATTTTACATGTTCAATAAATAATTCATGAATCATTATGCAAGGGGACTCAAAACCTGCCGCTGACTAGTCTGTCATGTAAACTTGCTTCATTACATGAATTCATTTCAATATTAAATCTTACTTAGCTGTTAAATATGTTAATCTCTAGGATTTTTGTATTAATTATTGGTTGCTATTCATTCTAGATTAGTGGGTAGTTACTAACTGAGCATTATTTTAAATGGTATAGATTGATAAACATGCATTAAAAATAAATAATACTTTTTACACAACTATGAGTGAATGCATGTCAAAAATCTTATAAAATTGTTATTATTATTTTATTGGAGCTAAAAAATACGTAATACTTTTTCGTATCTTTCCTTTTTTACGATCTTATATAAAATTTCTTGAAACATTTGTGTTACCCACAAACCCGAATTGCCTGACATTCCCTGTAAATCCAAATTCTTTTGACAGATTTTCTCTGTCGCCGTCTGGGGCGTGTGTGGGGTCGGGATGATTGGACGAGCAAGGTCGGGGAGAAGGGTAAAGTGGGGGGGGGGTTTAAGGCCTCGATTTCCCTAGACTTCCTGCCATCTGAATTTACCTGGGAAACTTCGATTGGTATTACGTAATTCGACGATGAGTTGGTAACCTATTTTGAGATGTCCTAAAATTAGTTCTTATTAATTTTGTGTAGCCCAATACTTTTAAATTCTCTCTTAATACTTTTAACAACTCTTCAAAATCATTAAGAATGTTACTATAATGTAGCAGAAGATGGCAAAATCCAGAAAAATTTCTTAATCCCGTAGTAGATTTACACGATTCGTATTGAACGTAATGATTTTTTTTCTCTTCAATCATCACACCTCAATCAAAAGCGCGATACTCCCTACCCTGGGGGGTGGGAAGTGGGAGGGGCGTGCGTGCAATAGGGACATGCGGCTCGCCGGCGCCAGGGGCCCGCGCGATCGATAGCCCGGCTCATTCCGTACAGTCGGTGTCGCGGTGTGCGCCCGTGTCTGAACATCCGTGCTGTAGTGTTGCCATAGAATTTGTACTAACAGTGCTGTGAGTGTTCGTGTATTGCTTGCGGAGAGATGAGATAGTCCTCAAACTCTGGTATGTCTTCCAATAAGATTTGAACAAAATCTGAAGTTGAAACTTGTATGAGAATGTTCGTCTGGGGAAGATAAGCTCCTGCAATGTCAAGTCGAAATTATAATTAGGAAGTCTGTAATATGTTTTTTAAGTAAATATGTTCATACTTGATAAAATGGAGACATTTTCAACGTTAAAGTGTATCCTTTTGCTCGTTTCTGTGTCAGTATATCCATTAATTCCACG
Organism: Papilio helenus; assembly: GCA_026546675.1. Classification (NCBI taxonomy): domain Eukaryota; kingdom Metazoa; phylum Arthropoda; class Insecta; order Lepidoptera; family Papilionidae; genus Papilio; species Papilio helenus. The sequence goes on along the minus strand of JAOCNA010000013.1, from coordinate 4,626,431 downwards.
CCCTCTGGTGACCTAGAAAGATTTTTACTACATTTAGCTTTTGCGGTTACTCATCGTGACTACAGGGAAACGTTATTACTGAACTTTGAGCTAAGACCGTATTTTTACGTAGATTTAGTCCGGAGACTTAACCAATAAGATCAGAACCATCGTTACTCAAAATATAGTTTTAAAACTAAAAGCGATCGTATGAATGTTAATTTTGTCAAAGACTATGCACCGTTTTACCTTTGAAGTATGTGATTTACGCCACTATGCGGTATTAGCTACTAGGAAAAAACAATGTAATTGTGAAAAGACTTTGCCTAACCTACTTGGACGTAGTCAGCTGCTCCCCCCCTCCAGTGTTCACCCTTCCCCGGCCACCCCTACATCGAGGTCAGTTGCGCAGCCGTATCAATGATCTGTCGACAGCGGCAAAGGGTAACGTCTGTGATGTATCGAGTTATGTAGAAACTGGTTTTGTATAGGAAAATAGTTCTTGATCTTATTTTATGTATATCGTCTGTACCGTGTTTTGTTTTTTTAAGTCCAGTTTAAAAATGTTGCACACTATAATTTAGTAGGAAGATAGTGTAGCGTGGAGGTCGGTTATCTCATAGTATGATGTCATACCTGGCTGCATACCTTTTTACAGTTTTTGCGCGTTATTGCAGCGTGACGTCATCCAGACGTCTGGGAACAGTCTCTTAATGTTACGATAATAAACTATTTATGAAATGATATTTTAATTGATTTTTACTAAGTCGTGTCAATTACGCTTTGTTTTTAGTATAATGGCAGAATTATATTGTAAACGAAGAAGGCGTATGTTTGATACATACATTGTGTCAACTATCGCAGTTCTTATAAAGTATATTTATTTAGCTTTGCAATCGTACTGGAAATATTGTATATGTTATCTGTTATTTTATCATAAAGATATAATTGCACCGATATTGCTGGAGTTCTTTGAATGATAAAAAACACTGCTTTGCTTCGGAGTCAGATATCACTGTAAAAATTATTTGAATTAGTAAAGCCCGTTAAACACTTTAAAACTTTACAGTTTATTAACTAATTTAACTATATGTTGTTTAAATTCTGTGGTCATGAATTCATGAATTGATATTTACAAAATTCCTGCTCGTTCAAGTAATGTCGCGTAAAATTGCAATAAAATGTTTAGAATGAAGGTTACATCTTTTTATAATATAGTAATAAAGTCGATACTTGTATCATCATCACCAGCTCACTATATGTCCCCACCCAGGGGCTCGGAGCCTACCCTAAGTAAGGGGTGACTAGGCCATAGTCAACCACGCTAGCCCACTGCGGGTTGGTTGACTTCACACATATCTTTGAATTTCTTCACCGATATGTGCAGACATCACGATGTTTTCCTTCACTGTAAGAACGCCGGGAAAACTATGTACATAAGAAATCGAAAATCACATTGGTACGTGGTAGGATTCGAACCCAGTACCAGACAAGTCAAGTGCTCAAACCCCTGAGCCACCAACGCTCTTACAAAGTTATACTTTAGTTTAAATAATTTGTAAAATGTCTTCACATCAGTCTCCGTTAACACAAATTGAGTTAAAAACCCATTAACACCATCTGGCTTGTTTCTGTCTTCGTTGCGACAAACTTAAGGTTTCTTAATTTTCAAATAATTTGTCATTAACTTTTCTTTTACTTAGTCAAGGATATACGACGTATTGGATGTATCTCTAAATCCTTTTACAGACCTGTCAATTAAACTGTACAGTTCTAAGTTGCGTGCACGTCAGTCAACTATACAGTTCGATTTATTTAAAACTAGTCAGTCAAAACTGAAAGTATATAACGATGCATTAAACCAGCGTTTAAAAAAAAGGTTCCAATAAAGTCAACTATCTTTGAGTTTTTAAATACAAAAAAAAACAATCTTCTAAAAACAACTAAAGACGCTACGTCAATAAAATTCAAATTTGAAAGTAAATTTATTTAAAGTGCACTTTGATATCAAGACACAATAAATAACAGGAATGCGGCTATGCAGTAGGATTTACAACACGATGCTGTTTCCTTCAAATATTTATAACGCAATTCCCGACCTCTACATTCGTCTGTGTTGCGATTTATCTCTTACCCGGATATACTCATCCGGGTATACCCGGGGACAGTTATAAAGCAAAAAGTTGTACACGAAATTTTACTTCCTATCTAAAGTGCTGCAATGAGTGTCGATTAATTACAAAGAAATATCCTCTGGAACGATTTGGACAAAAAAAATGTACTAACTAACTAATTAGCTTTCGCCCTCGACTTCGTCCGCGTGGAATAAAAACAAAAGTAGCCTATGTGTGCTTCCAGGCTATGCTCTACATCTATGCCATATCATCGATATCCGTCTAGGCTACAAACTCTAACAAACATCCGTCCAAACCTTTACATTTAATAAACCTATTCAACCAGGCTCTAAGCTTTAGCTTGGATACAATTCACGGCCATAGATCGAATCGATTGAATGGAATCGAATCAAAAAACACTATCTCTAGTCCACTTAACTATTAGACTATTCATGTTTTCAATATGTAATGATTTTTTTTTTTGAGTAGGGTAACAAATGAGCATCGCATCGCCTCAAATTGATATCAAGACTATGGGCATCCGTAATACTATAGTAACCGCTGATGCGATATCAATTTCATTCTAACAATTAGAGCGCGAACATCTGAAAATAAAATATCGCACAACTGTTTAATCTCGCTTTAATTCCTATATCTTATATGGAGGCGCACCCTACTCGATTTTTAGTTGTGCATCTAAACAGTTGAATTGGCTGCGAAACAATCGACAATCGCACAACAGTTGTGCGTGGTTTAGTCAAAGGTGTGCTTACGCTCTTGACTACTTTTGGATTAATTAAACAATGTCTTAAACAATATCGTGAGAGACGATGTTAGCAGACACAAGCGCCTCAACTGCAGCAATTAGTCTTAATTAAATGTTACCAGAATCCCCGAGGTGTTATTAACGAATGCCAACTTTTACTCGAGCACTGAAAGGGGTATACGAGTGCGATAATTTTTCATTTACCAAGTTTGTTTTGATACTAAAGTTCTTATTTTGCTGTTTAAAACTTATTATAGTAGTCAGTTAGTTCACTTAAATATCTATGTCTATATCCATACTAATATTACGAGTATAAAGAGGAAGAATTCTATTTTTGTATGTATTGAAATAACTCATAAACTACTGGGCTGATTTCAAAAATTCTTTCACCATTAGAAAGCCACGTTATCACTGAGTAACATAAGCTATGTTTTTTTTACTTTTTTTTAATTCCACGCGGACGATGTCGCAAGGAACAGCTAGTTAGAATTAAAATAACCTAAAAACGTCTATACATTGTTTAATTTAAAAATAACTAAGTTAAAAGTAAATGCTATCTAATCGAAGGTTTGCATAACTTAATTGATGCGTCAAAAGCTGTCAGTTAGCGCTTTATCTACAAAAGCAGCTGTGTTAATTAACAAACGGGCTTAAAGCTCCTAAAACTTAATTTCAATTTTGCTCCAATCCCCCCCGATTATGTCTAAGGATCATCAAATTATATGCCGCTGTTATTTCAGTATTAACCTTTGATACAAGGAAGGGAACGTTTTTCGTCTTGTGATAGTTTATCACTAGCATTCGCCCGCGATTACGTCCGCGTGGAATTAAAAAAAATAGAAGTAAGTAGAATGTGTTCTTCCAGATTATCGTCTACATCTATACCAAATTTAATCGAACTCCGTTCAACCGTTTAGGCTACAAACTCTAACAAACATCTATCCATCCATCCAACTAAACTATCTCATTTATAATATTAGTATGACTCACTCTAGTAACGATCTAGTCAACTTGTTTCTAGCAAGTAAAACTTTATCATTTCTACAGTTAGCGACATAAACATGTTTTGGAAATGCAGTAAAAAAAATACCACGGAATAGATTTAACAACGTTTATAGTTTGAAGTACAAAGGTGACGGAGACAAATTACAGCAGAATACGCAAAGAGTAAAAATCATAGATCAAAAATGACATAGATTAACAAACTAAAAACCATAACTTAAGATTGTAAATGTTTACTATCAAACAATATGTATGTGTTTACCAGGTTAAAACAGTGAGAATGACTATTTAAAGTTTTGTTATAGCCTAAACTATATGGATCTCGAATAAATTTGGCATAGATGTAGAGAATAGTCTGGAAGATCACATAGGCTATTCTCTTTTGTTTTTTTTTATTTCCCCGCGGTTGGAGTCGCGGTCGAAATCTAATCTTCAATATGTTTATTCACAGTATAGTGCAAAATTAGATCTGTAAGCTATATATCACCTTCTAGCTTCAAAGTTATGTTAAACACTTACACAAGATTAAATCTCACCGCGAGCGAGCTAAGAGTTTCAACTGCAAAAATTAGTTTTAATCAAACGTTACGCGGGCGCTTCCCCGAGGCGTTATTAACAGACGCCAACTTTTACATCCCCGCTACCGGCTTTTAAAACAACTGCTATACTTTTTCATTAAGCCTCTAGTTTAATCTTGTAATTTTATGTTAAATGTGTTGAAAGTATTGTAGCTTTGTTGATGTTCCAAATTTTTGTTTTAGATTTGTTTTATGAGCAAATTATTCTTTAAAAAATATCCTTTTGGAGTGTGAAACAACTGAAACAAAGCTATCGTATAACTGTTAATCTCGCTTTGATTCCTATATCTTATATTCGCCCGCGTGAAATTAAAAAAAACAACTAAAAATATAGCCTATGTACTCACAAATAATTGGCCTTTCTAACGGTGAAAGAATTTTTAAAATCTGCGCAGTAGTTTTTGAGTTATTTCAATACATACAAAAATACAAATCTTTCCTCTTTATAATATTAGTATAGATAGAGGTGGGCACACTACTCGATTTTTAGTTGTGCAACTAAACAGTTGAATTGGCTGCGAAACAATCGACAATCGACCAATAGTCGTGCAATAGTTTAGTCGAAAGTGTGTGCCTACTCTTAATATTCGTGACATTTCTTAAATTGTATAATACAAAAACAATCGTATTTCAAAACAGATTCATTTATTTTTATCAAATTTCAAAACAAAATTCAATTTCGAAGTTACTCTTCCGAAGTATAATAGTGGAAACCGTCAAATAATTATAATTGTTAGATATTTCCAGTTAAACAACTGTCTATGTTCACATTAATTCAATCAATTTCCAAATTATACGGCAAACTTGATGAATATTTCCACTTCTAAGCGAAGCAACAGCCTTTCGCAGCAATAAATCTGACAGCGTTAATTGAATTGTTCGATGGAGTCCAAAACAAAGTCGTATCTTTCCACTTTGTAATCTATATCTATACTAATATTATTAAGCGGAAATATTGGTATTTTTTTATGTATTTGATTCACGAAAAACTACTGGGCCGATTTTAAAAATTCTTGCACCATTAGAAAGGTAATTTATCTGTGAGTAACATAGGCTATATTTTTTTAATACCACGCGGGCGAAGTCTCGAGCTACAACTAGTATGAAATAAACTTATTAGAAGAGATTTTTTAAATTAGTTGTTTTGACTAGAATCGAATTGTGTTAATGTTGGACACCGTCAATTTCCCTAACTGTACTATATCCAATGTACGGTATAGAAAGACTGTGTCTGTCTTCTTCAATGTTGTTTTTT
>JAOCNA010000013.1:4302494-4313344 GCA_026546675.1 Papilio helenus | reverse complement strand
CTTCGAGTTTTATTTAAAAAAAAATTATCATAATTATACAAGAAACTGTTAAACATAGTCGTTGCCAAGATGAGGCAAGATGAGATAAATGCCCCAGAGAATCGAGAAATATAGAATAGATTTGTGAACTAAATGCTTAGGTGCCTATCTAACATAGATGACTGTAAAAAAATATACCTAACTAGCTGTTGCCCGCGACTTCGTCCTCGCAATATTAAGATAAACAAGTAACCTACAATATGCCCATGTCAGTTGTTCAGTGAAAGTCCGGTCGAAATTGATCCAGCCGTTTTAGAGGTTACCCGGAACAAACGCCGCTTGCGGACAGACAGACAGACAGACAAAAAAAATTAAATGCGATTTTCATTACCAGCAACGCAAATACATCATCTTCCCGAAATCTAGAATTTTTCTTTTGATATCACAAACACACACTCCAATTTTATTATATGTATGTATAGATAAAATAAGTAACTCTAAACGTATAATGAAAATATGCATGTTTATAAAATAGTCAATAATTTTGCATCGTTACATTTCAGACAAAAGCAATCAACACCGAAATAATGCTTTGAAAATATTTACATTAATATTTACTCGTCTGATTGTAGTTACGTTACAAAATAACGTTCTGAAATAAAATAACCTTTATTGATTTGTTGCAGACAATCGCACAATTGTTGTGCGATTGCCGATTGTTTCGCAGCTCATTTAACTGTATAGTTGCACAACTAAAAATCGTGGAGTGTATCTACACTTAAGTTCATAGGAATCAAAGCGAGACTAAACAGTTGTGCATTAGTTTAGTCATATGTGTGCGCATGCTCTTAGTGTGCATTTTTTTTACTTGCCACTTAATATATCTGTTATTGTGTATTTAAGTTACATTTCTGTCATATAACATTTTTGTCTGTCTGTGTATCTGTCCGCAAGCCGCGTTTGTTCCGTGTAATCTTCGAAACGACTTTCGACCGGACTTTCACTGGAATTTAATATTGCGTGGACGAAGTCGCGGGCAATAGCTAGTTATTAATAATGTTTCAATTAAAAGCCCACACCCTTTAAATTATAAAATCATATGAGCATTTAATGTTATTTAAGGAATAATCCACTTAATTTCATTAACAAATAAGAAATATGTATGCGTGAAATAAAATGACACTTCTAACATTTATCATTATAAAAAAAAATCGCGGAAACTCTCGAGTGGCTATTAAACCGTTCACAAGTGAGATTTAACCGTAGAGCTTCACTGCACTGACACTTTTATCAATAAATATTGCTGTCTTTGTTTTTTCTAAGGGAAAGAAAGGGACAACAAGATGCATTAACAAAACTGTCACAACGATTCAGTCCCAGTGTGAGATTTAAAGTTGCGATCATCCTAACAATGGCCGAGTACCATTGTCGACCATTTTGTTTTGTCAATACGTAAATAGTTCATAAATATTTAAACAGCTTACCAGTTCACCCTCGGTAGCGTATTGTGCGAAAGTTTTTGCGTTCCTTACAAAAAAACACAATTGATTATAAAGTTAATATTGAGACGGATGTCCGAATACTTTGCGATTTGGTCAATAGAAACTACATGAACATAATAGTTTACCTAGTAAAAAAAATTAAAAACAAAACTATATCTACGAAATAATATAAGTATAGATAGAACAGAAGTGATTTTTATATTTAAATTCTCAATTTTTACAAAACAAAATAACAGTTAAGCTCGCTTCATGTAATTAGTTCAGACTGTTTTAACTTAAACGTCTATGGCAGGCATAAGTTAAAATCTAAATTTTAATTTTAAAATTGTTTATAGCAGTAGAACTCGCATTACGATTTTTTTATCAAATGTCCACAGCGGCAACTACGACATAATTATATTACAAAAACTCATTCAAACGCAAGTACTTGAACCCAGGAAATAGACCGCGTGCTACTACCGTATTGACCAACAATGAACCACATGAGTGAATGATCCCATGAGAGAATGAACCCATGAGTGAATGAACCCATGAGTGAATGGATCCGCCACATGTGTAATCCACTTAGCACCGACTTAATGCTCACGCTTGTCTACCCCGATAATATTATTGAGAGCTTTGATTTAATGTAATTAACGCCATTGTAATAATGGTTACAATTGTAAATCATTTGTGTAAAACAATCTGTTTGATTTTTATTACGTTAAACTGTTATTTATGAAAGAAATCTATCCCAGTTTCGACTGGGTGGCAAAGAATATACGTCTCATATTTTCTGTCATATGTCCTTTCCGTTGATGTCACGTGTCCAATACATCTTACGTTACTCTAGTTATTTGTGAATTTAGAATTAATTACGATCATGACAATTATCATATCTTATTTCAAACTAAATGTATATGTTAAACTACGATTAAGTAGACATTAATCGTAATTTAAGTATAACTGACCTTTATCCAGATGAAAATCAATTATTCTTAGGTTATGTTGAGTGTGGACACTTCAAATGTCTTTAAAAATGTTCACTGGCAACAAATTCGGAGATAATAAAACGATTGTATTACAATTTCATCTTAACTATAAATCTCGAGCACATCTTAAATCTACACTACCCTAAATAAAGAGGGCTGCAAAAAATATTTATTGTGTTTACATAAATACGTAGGTGGTAACCCGAGGTGGCAATACTCACAGATCCAAGGTATGGGATAAGGGGATCAAATCTTTGTATCGCGAAGTAAGTGACGCAAAAAACTTAATAATATTATTGGGTTCTAATTTCGTTATGTGATTGTTAATCGGGGACATTATAAATGTGTCAACGAGTGTGAATAGATGTGACGTTGTATTGAATTACTGTTAGGGTTGCCAGCATATTTTAATGTATGGGAACAATTAAAACAGTGAAGTCTAACAAATTTATAACGCAACAATTTGAAGACACTGAAGACAAATTTGTTATAATTCCATATTTAACCAAACAACTATTGAAACATTATACGTTGGCTTGCGAATTGCAATCTTGACTATTCCTACTAATATTATAAATGCGAAAGTTTAGATGGATGTTTGTTAGAGTTTGCCGCTTAAACTGCTAAATGAATCTCTATGAATGTGGCATAGATGTAGAGCAAAGTCTGGAAGAACACAAAGGGCATTGTTATTTTTTAATTCCACACAGACGTAATCGCGGGCAAAAGCTAGCAAATACATACTTATGGTGTAACATATAACCATATCGATGTCTATAATATCAATCTTTTACGATTATAGTTCAAACATAATTTTTACTAATCAGTGTCTAACTATATGTAATCTGTCTATATCTAATATATATTGAGAAAAATTCATATAAATTTCAGTATGCATTATTTCCTTTGACCAAGAAATAGTCGATGGTACCGCACACATTTTTGTGGCAGCCCTAAGTCATACGTAATGAATGGAATACTTAAAAGTTTTTTTTTTAAATAGAAAAAATATATAGTTGCGTCCTAATAAAATAAAGTTGGTTGTTCAAGTGTGGCAATGGTTTTGATATACTTAACAAATCGAAGTTTTTGTTATAAATGATGTAAAGGTTTTTCACTTTTATTGGCCTTGCAGTTTTCGAGTGGCCATTATTAAAAGGACAGGCTATTTTAACCTTATCTGAAGTATATCTTACTAATATTATAATTGCGAAAGTTTAGATGAATGGATGTATGTTAGAGGTTGTAGCCTAAACGGCTGAACGGATTCCGATGAAATTTGGCATAAACGTAGAGGATAGTCTGGAAGAACACATAGGCTACTTACTTTTGATTTTTTTTTTAAATTGCACTTGGATGAAGTCGCGGGCGAAAGTTAGACTAGGCATATTTATTGAGGTAGAAAATCATACTTGAAAATTAAATAATCTTATCCTTAAAATAAATAATATAAACAACATTTTGGACATTAAATTATGATCAATTTAAAAAAAAAATACACATTGGTTAAAACAAACATAAATTGACAAACCAGTATATTGCTGGACCATTTAATAGCTTTGGCTGTAAAGTTAACAAATTTCTCGTTATATTTTACGCTTTGAAAACAAGCTTTCTCTATAAAATACAATAACAAAACCCTGTGGTCGTACCTGCAAGCTAAATCAACGCAGACGGGAGGGATCTTCCTCCCGGATGGCTTCCCACTAATTAGCCTCCCCCTCCTCCCTCGCTCTCCTCATTGGTTCCTGTCTCTACGAAAACAAAAGCAACCTCAAAAAGAACTAAAACGTATGCATGGACTAAAGTTTACGCTTCGCTTTTTGTCGTCGCATTTGTACATATGTTTCCGAGTGCGGCTCGTCCGTACGGAAGAGTCCTACGTGCGCTAGGTCCGCTCCCCGACAAATTGTAAAGAACGCCAGATGCACGCTCGATGCAATCTCTCTGCGCTTTGAAGACGACACGTTATCGCAAATTTAATATAACTCCACATCGGGTCCAGATTCAATTCCCTGTCTCGTGCCCTTGTTTCACGCCGCAATGCGTGCAGCATTTACGTGCACGAAATTTGTTTCGTCTTAAATGTTCAGCATATACTGTTAAATTACATTTTTGACCTTCTTTTCTTTTCTTCTTCTCTTTGTTACTAAACAACTTTTAAAAACGTCATCACAATTTCGATACACTCTGTAGTTTTCAAGAACATCTTCGAAAGCGCACGTCGTGAAAACTGTTAACATTGAAGAAGGGGGAGGTTAAACAGACGAGACAGACAGCGGGTCGCTGCGAGGAGGCGAGTCTACTCTCATTGTTAAATTGCACCTGCTCCCAAGTGATAACGAAACTAATTTACTTGATTCACTTCTTTCGCGGATGTAAGGGTAACTGGCAATTTGAAGACTGTGAAAGTTTTTTGCAGAAATGTAAAGAACAAGCTCTTTCTTATAATTGATAGAGATCGGAGTTAAAAATTGTAGAATTGGAGGAAACGAATGTAATAGAATTGACATCATGACTGACTGAGAACTTGTGGCTACTGAAAAGCTCAGAGCTTTACTTAACTTAGAGGAGATTAGGTTTTAATCAAGTACGCTGGACTAGTGCGTGTTGACTTCACACATATCATTGAATTTTTTCGTAGATATGTCAAAGTTGCAACACGATGTTTTCCTTCGCCGTAAGAACGTGAAAATTGAAATTCGGTTAAGCAATTTTCAAAGAAATGTTTTCCTTGTTGCTAAGATGTTAAGTACATAATTATAAAACAAATTGTTGTGTTTCTGTATATCCAAGTACGCGGAAGTCACATCTTCATTACTAACAAAGCCGCGGTGACGACGTATTTACCGAGGCTTCAGCGCTGTTACTTCAATTTGCATTCATAAAGAGACTGAGCGGAACATTCTAGAATTATTAGCAGACTTAGCGCCGCTGCGGGCGGCGACTAAATAACGAACTAAATTACACTGTAGCTTCATTATACGCGAGGCTTGTTTCCTCTACTTTTTAAATTAAAGACTTGACATAATTTACGCTCATGCTATTTAATATTTTCATGTTGAACCGGAAGGTCGTGACATATTTCTCTATTTACATCTACCAAACTCATATAAGTTTTAAAAAGGTAATGAATTTCATTCTCCTTTTCTACACACATTCTCTACATGCAACAACAATTTTTGAGGTTATCTGATTATGTCAAGACTACGCTAATGTTCTACGCCGTAGATCGTGCCCGTAGCAGTAAGATTATTTCCTCGTAGCACATTCAAATATCAAGGTTTTATAGAGATTTACTTCAAATATACTTCATTATCTTTAATTACATTTTAGCAATTTGTAACAAAAATAGGACTACACTGAAATTATTCTCCGTTGACTGTAAATTGGTTAATTTATTGTTATTACTTGAACAACGTTGTACATAACGGGAACTCAAAAGCTATCTAATATATTAGGAATCGTATGCTAGCTGTACACAGTGGAATTTCATATCGTCCCGCCGACCGCGTACTCCCCGCAATCCCTCACAGCGGCTTGTCACCCGCCTGTCAGTGTCACTATCCGCGAAACCCGACGACGTGTGGATCCCCTACTCTGCGCACAATAAATGGTTTTGCTCATGTCTTAGTAAATTGCACGTTCCGTAGACGTTTTTGTTTCATTTCAAGCTTATTTAAATTTTAATTTAAGTACGCTACGCAACGGATACGTTAAATTGAGAGCTATTAACATTTTTTTATCTGTGTTTGTACTAGTTTGTTTTTCTTTTCTCATTGCAAATTATGAAAATATGTCTAAGGGTAGCTAGGTATTCACTTTATGTTTAACTTATGTGTCTGTAGCTGTTAACTTAGTATTAACTATTCAATTATTTTGTGAGAAATAGAATTTTATCTTGTAATTTTCTTGAGAAATGTCATTTTATATTTTCCGCTTATATGAGGGGAGTTCGTAAACACAATATTGTGCCGCGTGTTCCGGCGCAAGGTTAGTTTGCCCATACATTACCCTGAGTCTCGCGTTAAGCCCGTCTCATAAACTCAAATTAGGCGAGTCTTGCCTTGATACACACGCGCAGAAATATTGCAAAACCAATGCGAATAATTAGGAACTCGGTACTATTTTTCTTTACAAGAGTTTCTTGGGCTATAGTTAGTTCTGGAATTTGTATGGTTTGTGATTAATATATGTAATATTGAAGTTTCCATAAGAGTCTATCTATGTTGGCGAATTATCTATTTCCTTATTTACTTTAGCTTCGTTTATGATAATTTATTGATCAAATAATATCGGCTTAGCTAACGTAATAGATAAATAATGTAAAGTTTATTTCTTTTGTTTGCCAATTTCATCAACCGTGTGTATCATATCTAAGGCATAAGAGTACGTTTCTTAACAAACAGTATCCTTATTTCATTCGAAATTAAACTGTTTCACAAAATACGACCTTATTACCATATCTTTAAGAGATACGTATATTTTTTCGCTGGAATTAAAAATTGTTTGTAGCGTTACGTACACGAGTTGTTAAGTTTTAATGCTGTAGCCCGTATTCGTGCTACGTGCAGGTTCAACTTATTTCAAATTACTTAGGTCATTCCAGGTTACTATGCCCCGAAAAACTGAGCTTACCCAGTTCCGTTTGAGTGTTGCTTTTGATAGCTACGTATATGCTCTTTTGATTACGAAATGATATTTATAATTTTTATATAATTCATGTTTAACAATTTTTTATAAATTCATTTCTGTATTTTAAAGGTTTAAAACTAGGTAAAAGTGGGTAGAATTTTATTTTTGCTATTAAAAAGAAATTGTGAAATACTTTTTAGTTATTTTTACTTAGTTTACTGTTTTATTGTTATTTCATATGTCTTATTTGTTTAAACACAAATATATTATCATGAAATATCGAAAACGGTGAAATAAAATCCTACATTTAAAAATCTTATTACTTTTCCAAAATATTAATCGCAAATAAAGAAATCAAAAACCATTTTACAGTATTTTATTTGCCACTCAATAAACCTATTTTGCTCTTTCCAGTCATTTTGTCCCAAAGTTTATAACTTATCGAAAAGTCCTTGTACATTTGAAGTTGTGGGATACCTAATTAAGGACTTGAAAACTCTCGCAATGGGGACCTTACTTGAAGGGGACCTTTTCATTTAAGTTGTGAAGTTCAGTTCGCAGTTTATGGGTATTGAAGTGAGAAATAAAATAACAGAGCAATTAGTTAATATAAATATAGAATGGTTTAGCGATAACTGGAAATTAAAATTGTAGAGTCCCTTTTTGATCTAAATTGTATGATTTCAAGTTGAAACCGCTTACAATTTTCAATTATAGAAAGTAGAAAAGACGATTTGTATTATTTTATTTATAAAAAATAACAGCAAACACAGCAAAAAAAATTAAACCCGGTCCAAAACGAGTATTATGCGATAAAAATTTGTAATCTTTTCCGGAATCCACTTTATAAATACGAGGCGAGCCAAATTAAAGGCCGAAGGTATTTCGCCCTTTTCGATTCCGCCGCCGTTGGTACGAACTCATTTACCTAAAATTGCTCCCAATTTATTAGGATTCCCAAAATAATTCCATCTCGGAGGCGAGCTTTAGCCTCCAAATTAGTGTTTTCACACGAAAATAATTATATGTTTATAAATGCAATAGTTTAATTTGTTACCTTTACTAAACTATCGCAGAACTGATGTGCGATAGTCGATTGTTTCGCAGTCAATTCAACTGTTTAGCACAACTAAAAATCGAGTAATGTGTGCATCTCCATTTAAACTCATAGGGATCAAAGCGCGACTAAACAATTGCGATAGTTAATTTTCAGATGTGCGCACACTCAAAACATCATTTTTCATGTGTATTTGTCGACATATTAGCGTTGACTTGAAATATTGATTTAAAGTCTGTCCATATACGAAAGTTATGACACAAGATACTTAATGTAATGTTACTTAGTCAAGAAAAGTAGATTACTGTATCAAAGAAATCAAAGTTACTTCAATGTAGTAATGAATTACCTTAGTAAAACCTTCATTACCTAATCGGATGAATATTGGAAAATCTTTGCATAAAACTCATCAATAATATAAAATTTGATAAGGCTGTAAAGTAAAATAATAAAAGATTTTATCACACTTTATATAGCTTTTTGTAATAACTTTTTAACACGGCCGTCCTGCGATTCATTTTTAATCAAACAGCCGAATGGCTGTCATATTGCCTGATAGGAATTACTTCGCAGCTCCAATTGGGGAAACGGTTTAATTTTGTTTTCATTACGATGTAATGAATGCTTCGATGACTAAAGCAGTACCGTGGCATATTTAACTTTAAAAAAAAACACCATTTACCGTTTTTTGTTTTAAAAAAAAACAAGAAACTACTAGAATGGTCCAATAAAGAGCACAAATAGTTGAGCACGAGTTTGTACAGAGAACAGAAAATAAGGTAGAGAAAAGTGAGAGAGACTTAACATAAGAGTTAACTTTGCTTCTTTCTTACTATATTACTATTATAAAAAAATACTAAATACGTTAGTATTAAAGTTTAATTTACGTTAATTAATTCTGCGTTCGAGAAGTATATTTAACTTTGAAAAACAAAATGAAATTCAAACAAGTATAAAGTTTTCAACGCTAAACAAAAATATGTAATAAAACCTTTTTATTTCATCGTTAATGAGTTCCCAGTTTGACCGCCTGCTGACGGGAGATTAAGAGACCGCTACTATTTAAACTCGAATTTATATTTCATTCGACAAAATATGCTCGACGTTTTATGTAAAGTTGGTTTATAAAACATTGCGTATACACACTTAAACAGTTTATAGATATCTACTGAGTCATTTAGAAAGCAAAAATAAATTATGCTTTTCTTTACCGGTTTATTTTAAACCATACAGGTCTTTGATTAATTTTAGTATGCAAAGATTATAATAGCGTAACAAATTAAGCTTTTCTTGGAAAAATATAATGAAAATGGTATGGATAAATTCAATGTGAGCACAAAACAAGACTTGTGTTTTATATATTTTGTGTATAAAACACTTTGTTTGATTATATAACACTTGATAATCCCAAGCGATTAACGTTCGAGTTTTGATCTAATGGTAGGGGATCATAAAAATTGCAACGTTGCTTGATGAGTTAAAAGTTTTGCTCGTGTTGTAAAGGTGATTTTGCAGAGGAATTAATAAAACACTTCTCTTTCAGCGTCAATTAGCAAGTAAAATTATTTATAAGAACGATGATTAAACGCTTCAAACCAATTTAACATTTAACTTTCATGGAATACATTTTTAGTCGTATTTTATTTGGAATGTAATCCCCTTTTGTTAGAAATATGAGAAGTAAAGGATTGTGGCTGGTATTGAGACAATAAAAGATGGAATTATTCAGAATTTATGAACCACTTTGTTTCCCTATTTAATGCCCTTTGAAATTCACAAGTTTTGTTAAACCTTTGCTGTGGTTTTCCCTAAGTTGTTTATCAAAAGGTTTCAAATCGTAATATTTTGTATAAATGGTTTCAAGATTTCTATAATACTATTAGAGGTGGTAAAGGTAGGCTTAGAGAGAGATGGATTGCGTGGAAGGTGATATGATCAAGAAGGGAGTGAGAACTAAGATGACAGAAGACAGAAGGGAGAACGACAGCCTTCCGACACTTCTTGAATAGGATACAGACAGGGAGGTAACGACGAATAATTACTAGTTCATTCTTATCACTCGTACAATTTTTCTAAAAAGTCTAGTTAAAGTTGTCTGTTAAGACGAATTAGCAATCCCAATTTAATGTTGCATTTTATACGTTTAATCTACCCATAGTTGTGTGGAAATCCTAAACCTATAGCTAATTTATTCTATGTTATAAAAGTTTGATGTGTTTTTTTTCAATGTTACATGTTAATGTTTCCTGTTTCCTGCGAACTCTCGCTTCGGCAGTGGCGTGTCTGCAGACAAACGCAATTATTCATGTTCACATCTCATTGATTCTTTCCTTTGCATGTCTTCCCACATTTCATGAATATTATGCGAGAAAACTAACTATTGCGGATTTATCAATTTTATATTGATGCTGTTATTACATTCATTGACTTTTAGAGACTTTTACAGTTCTGTTATTCATATCTTTGGTTTTTTATTTATTAAGTTATCATTATTAACAATGAACCGTTAATTACTTCCTTTACTACGGGAATTATGTAATACTAGCTGTTGCTCGCGATTTTGCCCGCGTGAAATTAAAAAATGTAGCCTATGTTACTCACAGATAAATTACCTTTCTAACGGTGAACGAAATTTTAAAATCGGCCCAGTAGTTTTTGAGTTATTTCAATACATACAAAAATACAAATCTTTCCTTTTTATAATAT
>JAOCNA010000013.1:4156088-4179726 GCA_026546675.1 Papilio helenus | reverse complement strand
TCCTTTCTTAATCATGTCACCTTTCACGCAATCCATCCATCTCTTTCTAGGTCTACCTCTACCGGTGTACCCCTCCATTACATATCGTAATTGTTATTCCATAACATAAATAACAGTTGTATAGAAAGCACGTGTGCATGACAGATGCACCGTGAGTCTTCAATCAGGCGGCAGATGGCGTTGAAGACATCGGCCCCGCAGTCGCAGGTATAATCCTAGAAAGCTCTAAGGAACGGACAGTTACTCTTATGTTAACCAAAAATTACAATACAAATACAGGATGCTTTCCATTATTAAAAAATACTAGAAATAAATCCTGTTTTCGGCTCGGAATAGGTAGGTTTCTTTCTGGCGTAAGACAGTTCTATGGGTAAAAGTTACTAAATCAATGAGTGCTTTTGCTTTCTATTCTTATTAAAAATGACATATCGGCGCGTAAATGATTTAATAAACAACACATTGGCTGCAACTGGGATTCGAATAAGCAATCTGCGAACTGTACTCGTTGCGTTATCCACTGAGCTATGGGTTTTAGTTTTAGTTCATGACATAATGTACTTACTTCTCTTTGTAAATAGATTTTGAAAGTCCGTATTTCAATTTGACATCAATAGTCCTACAATAAAGTTTTACTAAAAAATGTTAAGTACAAAAGACAAATTTTATCTTTTTCATCAGACAAATGTAAAAGTGTTATAAGAAAGATTTAATAACATTGTATTCTTATTGCGTTTAACAAAAGTCCGATGCAAACGTCAGCTGCAACGCCATCTTGCGTCGTAAAAAATAGGCCAATAACATTGATGGCGAAAAAAAAAGGTCGAAGAAAAGTAAAGATGGCGGCAGGTGTGGTGTCAGCTGCTCGCGCGCACCTTTGTATTTAATTGAACCGCGCGCCATTACTTATTTTGTTCGTTTGAGTTAAAGACTTTGACCGTTTGTAAGTTATTCAACTACTAACTGTCCCTAACCGATAAATTAATATGTCAGTTGTAATATTACAACATTACTATATCATATCAATTTAAATTAAGAGCCTGTTAAAACCAACTGATATGTGACGACTTACTGATACTGTTTTGACTGACTTAAAGAATTTTGTAGTGTATTATTTTTTTAAATTAAAAGATACAAAAATAATTGCTTTAGCCCCTGTACATTTTAAATAACTCTGGTTTCTGCCTTTCTCGGTAGTGCAATCTCGTAATATTCAGCGATTCTTTTAACTTGCTTCCGTCTATTTTCTCTTTTGTTTTATAATTTCAGACATACTCGGAATGGACTCTTCCATATATCAGCTGTCATTTCTGAATTATTTTTACATATCGTTCACATAATCCATCCCTACATACTTTGGTCTAGCCGAACTAAGAGTTTTATTGATATTAAAATACCTTTTAATGATACATCACATGATATTACAATGTATGTCTCTATTCTGTAGTTAATCTATATCTGTGCACAACAATGCAGTGAGCGTGCGCAGGTGTCGGACCCGACGCCACCTCGCCGTCGACGCACGTGTGCTCGCATCTGCCCACGTCATTACGTTTACCTGCTAAACCTCTGCTGCCGGCTGTGTTCCTAGTGGTATAAAAATCAAAATTACTTTTACTTATTACTTAGCTCAATTCAATTATTTAACCAAACTTATATATGCAAACGTTTGATAGATGTATTGGAAACTTTTGTTACCAGATTACTCCAGAATTGCTAATCAGAACTGGCGGGGAGCTTGAAACAAAATAACATCTTCAAGTGGTATTTGTGTAATATTCTGTACTGGCTAAAAGAAAAGCAATGTATTTTAATATCGAACTGTAATTACATGTAGAACTGGTCTTTCAATTGTCAAGTGACCGCGCAGATGGTCAAGTATCGATAAAAATGTCGTTTCCACCTTGCAGTGTGAGTGACCATGCGAGGTAGCTGACCCAAATAGAATGTAGGCATCTAGGGTTCATTGGTGGTCTGTGGAATCTTCCATTTCTAGTTTGGTTGCTGTCCTATAAGAATCATGTCTATTTTAGAATTGGACAGCTATTTTAATTATTCATTTGTTATGTATAAGAAACCTAAAAAAGAAGTAAACCAGAGGTACTCTTAATATTTTGTAAAGGTATGGCCCTCTAGCGCCCAAACTGTGCAACTTTGGACATGTGTAATTTTTTTTATGATTAGTGATAGAGCCAATACGTTATAATAAAAACAATTTAAAATGGCGGAGTAATAAAATACAAAAAATCCAAACATTATTTAAAATGTATTTTTTATTATTTATATATGATTTGGTTGAAATTATTTACATACAATAAATTAAAAGCACACTCATATATACAGACATAAATGAATATATATTTTTTTTAAATTTAAGATAACATACTACATATAATACAATAAATTGTGTATAAGATATAATTATTTCAAATCTATGAATGTGTGGGAAAAGTAAATAATCTTTTTTTGGTGCTAACATTTCAAGTTATATTTTCCTTATCTTTTACATTGATTTTTAAACATACATTTTCTGTTTCGACTTTATCCAAGTATAAGATGTTTAAAATTTTATTTATCTTATAAAATGTACCTAGTTTTATGTGGAGATGTAATACTATTTAAAATCATTAAATATTAATGTTCTTAAAGTCTAATCATTTTTTTTTTTACAACACCCTAATAGTAACAATTTAACAATGAGTCTAACTTATAATTTCTATTTCATTATCTAAGTCATACACTCAACATGTCTAGCAATGAACAAGGCACTAATGCAGTTAATTTAATTTAAATTGTCTAAAACAGGGGTAAGCAACCTGTGACAAAATCCTAAGTGGAAATAAAAAAAAAGTAAAACACAATTTACTGACAGTAATTAGATACAAAGATATACAAGATACAATGCTAATCAGAGACTCCAAGAGTCATTACAAGTAATCACAGCAGTGAAATTTTCATGTCCAAAAAAGGTTGCCGACTCCTGTCCTAGGCCTAGGAAACTAGGAACAAGATGAATTGATACTTGCTTATTTTTTGCGTCATCTTTGTCTTCTTATAGTATGGGTTGGATTAAATTTATTTGGTGCTCTATAAAAATTTAAAATAAAATGTGTGACTGGCATATTATTTTTGATGAAAGATAAATATGTTGTTTATCTACCCTTCTAGTTTCGTAATGTGATTTATGTTGTTTGCTAGATTTCTAGTCAAAGCTTATGTTTTTTATTATTATTTAGCTTACATTTAGTTTTTTAATTATCGATATGAGACATATCCTATGAAAAATATATTTTTGTTGAAATTAATAATAAAAAATTGGAATGTTGTATTTTACTACAAATTTCCTCAACTCACCAACTTAGTCAAAATAATCTTTGGTTATAATAAATTAAGTTGCATCAATAGATCTTCATTTAATATTCAGTTTTTAATCTAAATGCCTCACATTAGGAATATACAAAGATTCTGACAAAATTTATATACAAAAATAAAGCTTCATCCGAGAGTCAAAACTAGTCAATCTTTTCAAGATGTTTTGTCAAATTCTCATTATTTTATTATTTGCAACATCAGAAAAAATATACAGACGAATTATTAACATCCTTCTTTTAGGAATCGGTCAAAATTACAAAACTATGATGTAAATGTGAAGAAATAAAAATATACAAATCTTTCAAAATTTAATATTTTTTTCAACTTAATCTATACTCAAGTAATTTTTTGTCTTGAGCTATAACAAGTGCGGCACAATAATTATTTGACTTAGAAAATAATCTGCTGATCACAGATATGCTAAAAATAAAAGTGCAATTCCGAGAGATAGAAAAAATAGTACAGTAGTAGACACTAAATACAAAAATAAGCAATAAACAATCCATTATAAATAATAATGACAAAAAATTAATAAATGTCTTAATAAAAGAAAACATTTTTTTAATTCACTTTGTATTTGCACCCATCACAGAATATTCCATAATACAAATTGTTCATGTTCTGTAAACTGTAGTTAGAGACATAAACTTCTATTGACAAAGTTTGTTTTATTAAAGTAACATTTTGCTATATTCAACAATGTACAATTCTCACCCAGTATGTATACAATTATATTAATTTAGCAACATATACACCTAATAAACAAAACAAGTCATACTAACCAACTAAAAATTAGGCATAAACATCATTGCTTTTA
The DNA here is from genome assembly GCA_026546675.1 of Papilio helenus. Taxonomy (NCBI): domain Eukaryota; kingdom Metazoa; phylum Arthropoda; class Insecta; order Lepidoptera; family Papilionidae; genus Papilio; species Papilio helenus. The sequence continues at coordinate 4,175,540 of JAOCNA010000013.1, read as the reverse complement.
GGAGTAGCCATTCCATATTGTGGCAAATTCTATATAACATTGGCAACAACTCAGCAATATGTATACAAAAATATATCAAAGTTATATGAACTTATTTAATGTATTTACTAACATTTGTAACATACAAGCACATTAGTACTGTAGTCTATGTAATGTGAATTTATACCTATTTACATATCAGAAGACAAAAAATTACCTGCATATCAGCACTGGATAACCGAAGCACAATAACAGCTCATTAATAATTTAAACAAACCACCAAAATCACAAACTGAAATGTTCTATTGACAAATAAAATAAATCACTTCAAGAGCAACTGTTTGTACACAATTCACTGTACACTCCATAATGTTCCAGAATGTTCCGGAATTTTCTAGTCATAGTCAATGTCCATATTGTACTGGCGCTCGACCCGATCGTTGCTGGAGTTGAGTGAGGTTGTGGAGTTGCTGCCTGTGGAGTTGGAGGTGGAGTGCTGGGGGGCCCACACCCCACCTGTTGTCACCGAGGACGTGGTGGACGTAGACCCCGAGGTGCTGCTGGAGTCTGCCAGCGAGTCCCACGTCTGTGTCTGAGGGCCAGTCGACCGTGGTCGCCTTGTTAATCTCCGTAGGATAACGCGCGGCAGGGACGCTGAAATGTTAAAAGATCATAATTAATATTGTAAATGTAAAAGTATTGACACATTATTGTATTGTATTGTTACAGGAGCTGTCGCCGCGACTTCGTCGGCGCTGAATTTAAGAAACAAAAGTGTGTGTCCCATGTGTTCTTCCAGTCTATGTTCTACATCTATGTTTCATCGATATCTGTACCAGCCGATCCGAGAATACTTGCTAACAAACATCCATCCATCCAAACTTTTAAATCCTACTAATATTATAAATGCGAAAGTTTAGATGAAGGGATGGATAGATTATTGTTAGAGATTATAGCTTACACTGATGAATGTCAAAGAAATTTGGCACAGATGTAGAAGAACACATAGGCTACTTACTTACTTTTCTTATTTTATTACCACACGGACGGTGTCGCGGTTGAAAGCTAGTATATAATATTAGTAAGAAGTAAGTTTGTATTGACTGAAACATCATTGTATCCCTGTAAATCTCTGAAAAAACATAGACAAGAATGTGTCCCAAGTATCGGTACCAGGAGCACATGACTTACGCGGTGCGTAGAGTCGTCTCGTTGCGGGCTGCGGCGCGGGGTTGCCGGGCGTCTGCGTGATCAGCGAGCGACGGCAGATGGGGCAGGTGGCGTGCAACTGCAGCCACGGCCGGATGCACGTCGAATGGTACATGTGCTGACACTCCAGCCGCGATACAGACTCGCCTGCAATTTAACCACGCTATTACATAAATATGTTGACAAAGCTTCATAATTTCGTATGCCTTTGGTTTCTATGTATGAATACATATTGACGAATATGTATATACGTTTTTTAAAACTTAGACTACACAAGCTGGGTGTATAGAATATCCAGTCCGGTCAAGCGCTAAACTAACTTAAATATACTAGAAGTACATCATCGTCCTCCTTATCCTACTCCCGTAAGGTCGGCACAGGAGGTTTTTGTCCTCCACATAACTCTTATTATCCGTCATCTCAGTCATTACTCACTTCTTTATCGTGTCACCTTTCATGCAAACCATCTCTTTCTAGGTCTGCCTCTAATGGTGTAACTCCACACTCATAACTAACATTCTTCTTGTTACATGCGATTCATCCCTCCTAATAACAAGCCTATACCATGACAACCTAAATACTAGGAGTACATGACTTATATACTGACCTTCTAGAAAGTTCTCCCAGCAAATGGAGCATGTTGTGTTCTCTGCGGCCCGCTCTGCGCTGATGGTCTCAGTGGGCAGCGCAGCTAGCTGCTCCTCTGGTAGCGGTGGAGGGCCAGAATTGTCCCATTGACCCAGCATTTGTGTTATTACTGCATCTAAGCCTGCAAATATTTATTTTTATTTTTGCATCAATACATTTATAATTTCTCATTAATTAAGGAAATAAAAAGATGTGTAGAACTATTTTTAATTTCATATTATTAGAGTACTTAATATCAACATTATTCACATATGTACGTATTCACGCTATTTAATTTAGGGGGTGAAAAAAATGTCATGTGGGAAAGGAACAAAAACTACAAGACAATGACAATAAAATAAAGCTAGATTGTCATGGTAACAGTAACTGTTAACCAATGGCAAAGGCCTTAATCGTAATTTGTGCATTTGAATTTTGGCATTTGTAATTGAAAGTTTTACAAATGTTAACAATTAAATATTTTTCTATAATTTAATGTGGATGAAGCCCCTTGGGTACAGCTAGTTTAAGAATAAAACTGATATGATTGTTACCTTCTCCACCTAACACATAGTCTCCAGGAGCTCCGACAAAAACTACAGGTGCTCCAGCAGTCGCAACGCCAGTCCGAGGTCGACCGTTTTCTAGCAGCATTATTAACTCTTGCACAAATTCTGGCCCTGGTACTGGTGTCCTGGTAGAAAAAAAATATTTAAAACTATGTATACAAGTATTCAACATAGTGGATGGTTGTCTCAGTACCTGTTCTGAAACAAGGAATATAAAATCAGCTTGCTCTCTCTATTTTATTCCCTGGCTAAATATCACTCATTAATCAACAATTAATCTCTCAATGAAAATTCTATTATCAGTTATATAGAACTCCAAATGCCTTGCTGCCAGCACAATAATAAATGTTGTCTTAATAAGTTACTGCCAGGAGCTTTACTCTAAATCGTGGAGCACTAAAGAACCAGAAAAAATGTTTTTTTTTACTTCAACATTCTATGAGGTCACGGTAATTTTCACATTTTAAATAAGCTTAAAAATGAGTTTGTAAAAGTCTCACCGTAGTCCTGCCGCTGCCATAAATGACGCCATATCATTTAAAATCGGTGTTATACGCTGCAAAGATAAACAGTCATTACAAATACAATATTTGTGAAGAAAATATCTACTATGTAGAACTAAAACTTGTGCACCTCATGACAACATTGTGTGGCATAAGCATTTAGCACATACTTTAAAGCCAAAGTAACAAAAAAGTGAGTATTTTAACATACAGTAGATATACACAAATTTACACCGGTATACCTGTACACTGGTAGAGGTAGACCTAGAAAGAGATTGATGGATTATGTGAAAGGTGACATGATCAAGAAGGGAGTGATGATGATGGATGATAGAGTTATCTGGAGGTTGAAAACCCGGTATGCCGACCCTACGGGAGCAGGATAAGGTAGGGGAGATGAGATGAAATATACACAAATTTATCGACATTTTTTTCCTATTTTAATTATATTTATATCACAGACTCCTTTTGTTGACAGATTATATGCAATAGATAAGATCTTCTAGGCACAACTTTCGAACACAGATAAAAGAAATAAAAATGATATACACAAATGCATGTCATGATGTATTAAACAATTTGATAGATATTGGATTGGTTATGAATGTTGTACAAATGTAATTGTGTGTAATTATTTAAGGATGCATTTTCAACAGGAAAATCAATATGCTTTCCTGGAAAATGACAAATGAATTAAGACTATGAGTACAATAAATTTAAAGGTGATCTAATGCAAAAAAACAGGTCTTGAAATAAAATGTCTATCTATACATATAATAAAATTGAAGTGTTTGTATCTCTTTTTGTCATTATGGTTGATTTTAAATGAGGGTAGGATATCAATGTCTCTATTTTACTCTATCATGTGTTAAAATTTCATACTTACTGGTCGACTTTGTTCGGAGCCCACTTCAGTATCCTCCATGGCACTCATATCACCAATATTACTCATGTCGGCATCTGTGAAGTCATCACCAGACTGATCCGGTGCCTCCGTACTACCCTCCAATTGCTCCACAAAGCCCCCATTACAAAATGGGCAAGAGTAATTCTGGAATACATAGATATGGTTTTATATTTTAAGTGGACTTGAAGAGCGAGCCGGTTATACGCAATACTAGTAGCACCAATATGTATAATTTACGACGTAATTATAAAGATTACTGTAAAACTGATAAATCTAATGCATAGTATTATTTGTCGTAAACTAATAATGTAATCTATCATACCATAATCATCAAAGGACATTTTCATGCCATAATAATCATGCCAACATTGTGTATTTCACCAAAACCTGTCGTTTTTCATCAGAATTTACACAGATGGCAAATTTGACTGGATTGTCCTTGAAAGTAGTATTTGGCACATCCTGCCATTTAAGAGTGATAAAATCCCTCATCGTAACTTGTTTTTGATAATAACAATAAAATATTTATCGATTGTTACCTGTAAAACTTGATTGAATTCAACGTTACATCTGTGGCAGAAGAATCGAGATAAATTTCTTCGCTCAACTTCTGCGTCAGCCATTGTTGAGATTGACGTAATTACAAAATCTAATATTCCACACGATTTAAATGTTCCTAGGAATTGTGCTTTCAAGCAATGAACAGAAATTTATCATTCGCCATTTTTTGAGATATGCACAATCCAGTTCATAGAGTATAAATTTAACTTTTTTTCCGTGAAAAATATATGTATCCATAGATAATACAACAAAATGAGCACGATGACTGAAACAGACTATAAAAAAGTAGTTACACCAGACAATCAGACTGAATCAGACAGTGAAACAAAAAGTTATTATAATAAAACTTATCTACCATTTATCCCTGAAATATTAGATCAAGCTCCCAGACCATGATGACGACATGTGCTCTTTCATATAATGTAGGTTTTATCAGGAAATCTAATGAGGGAAGTAAAAACGCTTTGGAACTTAGGCTATAAAGTATCCTGCGAATTTAATTCAACCCTCAACTCATCCAAACTCATCCACAAACTATACATGCTCTGTGACACAGTTAATTGTTGGAAAAAGTCATAGAAATCATTTATGTCAAAGTCAAAATGACAGCATTATGGTTGTTGAATATTGCTTGATTCCAGAATCGATATTTTATAAATCATTCTTTTGTCCAAATTAATTTTTAGTTTGTTAAAAATTCAGTCAAGGTATATTTTTGTAAACACAGAATGTATCTGATAATAACAAAGAAACATCTCTAACCAAGTTGTAATGTGCCTCTATTAGATAATTATAAAATGGCTGGTTTTGGTGATTATACTGGATATAATCGCCCTTTCGGTTTTGATCCGAACAAAGATAGTAACGATTTGTATGATACGCGATATCAACAAATATACGGTTATCATACACCAATGACTGAGGAGTATCAGGGCCCGCCTCTCGTTATGGACGATGTTCCTGAAGAAGGTTAGTAGCTAGCTACTTTTGCTATTTACAAATAGTAACAACAATATTCATTATAATAAGACTCCTACTTCCTCTTTTGGTCTTTAAATTGCTGACATATCATTTGCTATTGAATTCCAATAAAAAAAATACAAATATTCCAGTCCATCCTGGCTGCACGCTGGACATTATTTTTGAATACATTTTAAAACAATATTACACATAGCCATCATGGTATCAACGGCGGATCCAGGGGCGAGGGGTCATGACCCCCCCTGACCTGGTTCCAGGACTTAGGTGGACCATTTTTACTTGTATCTATTGTTATCAAAACTTGACTTGACCACAACTATGCGACCCCCCGACACCAAAGCTAAATCCGCCCTTGCATGGTATAAGTATAAGTACACATGCTATCATGGTACAAGTATTCTAAACATGAAAGAATAGTATCTCTGCTAGTGTTTAGTTTTTTTAGTTTATTACAAGATTGAATTTCCTCTTTTTACAAAGTTTGTACACTTGTACCTTACGATAGTAGATTCACTTAAACATTTATATTAATCATGTTTTATCTTTGTTTTAGAAAATAATACATTTGTAACAACTGCAATAAGTGTAGCAAGTCTTGTTACAGAGAATCTACTGAGTCATCCATTTATAGTGTTGAGACGCCAATGTCAGGTATATTTGTATTTTATTATCATACATCATTGCCATTGTCAACTCACTATATGTACCCACTGAGGTGCACAGACATAAATACAACAAAGTAATAACAAATTTTAATTATGTATCTATTTTTATTGCAAAGAAAAATGGAAATACTTATAAAATGCAAATGTGATTCAAAGCCGCCCTACCTTAGGGTACCTAACTTAGGGTAGGCTCTGAGCCCTTCAGTGGGGATGTATAGTGAGCTGCAGATGATGATTTAAAGTTGAGTTTATATCTAATTTTGCTGTATTTGACTCTAATTTGTTCTAATATTCATATGTTTAGGTGAACCGTGGTCTTAAAAGTTACCACATTGTACCATACACACTACTGCCTGTTGTTGTGAAGTTACACAGGAGACAAGAATTAACAACATTGTGGAAAGGAATTGGATCCACTTGTATTGTTAAAGGTCTCAACTTGGCTGTAGAAGATCTGATATCAAAGGGTACTAATTGGCCTAAGTTAGTATACAGATATCAGAATTATATGTAAACATTTACAAAATATTCATTTATGCTGTTTTAATTACCAGAGAAGGCAATAACTATCTATTTTACATACTATGACTTGGGACTGCGGTATCTATATATATGTTACAATCTCTAAAAACTCTTTGATAACAACCTCAGGTGTCAAGTCACAATAAATTTCATCGTTAACTTAAATCATTTGTAATTTCTGTACACTTAACTTTCAACATTGTAACTGTTAATCTTTCAGGGACATTGGAAAGTGTCATTCAGTATTACAGTTCCTTCAACATATAACTTTAAAATGGTAAGATATTTTTACTGTTCCAAAAAATAATCATAAAAGATTTTTATTTAAATGGTCTAATTTTTACAGTGTCAGTCTTGCTATAATAACACCGTTTTACTCCGCAAGTTTGGTTGAAACAGTTCAAAGTGATATTGCCAGTGATAAGCCTGCATTATTTGATGTGTTCCGAGAAGGATTCCTACGTATTCTAGAATGGGGAACTCCAAGTAAAGGTAGAATGCTACCGATTTGGGCTATAGTACTACCAACCGCTGGGTTAGGAGTATCCAAATATCTAGCACAGTATGTATTCTATTTTTAAGTTAAGAATATTGTAAAATGTTAAAAGTTAATAACAAAAAATATGGATCCAAAATCTCTCATAATCTTTTGCAAGTTTTTTTACTAATAATATATTATATGTTAACAACATATGTATGTTATTAGTTGCATTTAAGTATTTAATCAAAATAAATGTTTAATTTGTTTTACAGTTTGCTATTGAGGAAAATAACAATAAAAGCCCTTAGATTCCAACAAAGACATCGCCATGAGTTGAGTGATTCATACAATTCCAACTTTCCAAAAAACACCCAGAACCCGCTAATAGAAGACATAAATTTAAAAGCAAACATCTTTTCCTTTGTTACTATGGAAATTATCTTCTATCCAATAGAGACTATTATCCATAGACTGCATATACAGGTTTGTACATTCTTTATTTTAATCAAATTTACTAAAATAAATACATAAGGGGATGAAGACTTAAGTAAATTGATCTAGAGGTGCCTAATACGACTCAGGTATGCAATATTGGCTAAGATTTACGTTTTCTTGTGTACGAAAGGTCTAAGTCTGGTCTATTTAGGCAAATAGTTATATGTTTAAAGCACCAAATAAGTGTTTCAAGTATAAACTTTTTTTATAACAATATAGGTGACCAGCATTATTTAGTCTGTATAATATAGTCTTTAATTAGTTATATAGTTGTTATAACTAAATTCCATCCAATGAAACCATTTACACCCTTTATGAGATCTATTCAGAGATGTTACTTTTTCCGTTGAATGGGTTGGAATACAAGGTTATGTTACAATTCCCAGGGTACAAGAACAATCATAGACAACTTGGACACAGGTACCTCGGTGACACCCATTCTAACTGGTTATGAAGGCTTCATGGACTGCTACATTACAACAATATCAAAGGAAGGTGTTTCAGGTCTATACAAGGGTTTTGGAGCATTAGTTCTACAGTTAGCTGCACATTTAGCTATTATAAAATTAACCACAATAGTGGTGACTGAAGTGTCTAATCTATTGAAACCAGCAAGTACACCAACTAATTCTGATGGTTCAAATGTTTCACAGCAAAAATACATATTCAATTAATCAATTGACTCCATGCCTACATGTTTGTATTTTTAAATAAGACATCAAGTGGCCAATATATGTTGCAAGTAAATCGATTTAAAAAAAACTATGTTTCATTATACTTGTAGGTGTAAATTGTTGATTCTAGATGTGAATATTGGTTTTCTTTTATTTTGTTGTAAATTATTTTGCTAGTTGTAAGCATAAGCACAGCTTTTCATGTAAGTTTTAAATTATGTTTGAAATAAAAGGGTTTGATAAGTTTTCTTTTTTTATTTTAAACTAAATTCTACATACGAAAATAACAAATCCTAATGAGATAGAACAAACCTGCCTTTTAATAGTCTACGCATAATAATTCGTCGACCATTAGGTGTGGATATTCTAGTTTTCCAACCGTGCCGACGCACTCTTCTCACTTCGTTCGGCCTCGGGAAATAACAACGAACTTTATTTCTAATAGCCGTAAGTAAAAATGAATCCGGCTTTACTAAAGCATTACTTGAAGGAACTTGAGACATTGTAGGTAAATTTCGCGCAATGCATCTGAAAATTGCAGATGTTATCAATAAAACACATTTTTTTTTTATTAAAATATTCTTGACTTACTCATGACTTACTTTAATGGTTGCAAAATAGCGGTCATTAATCTAGACATGCTTATCACTTGTGTTTCTATTATTTCTTTTGGAATTCGATCAGAAAAATTAGGAAGACATGTGTGACTGCCAGTGTCACTGTCATTTATATGTCAATGTCAAATTATTTGGAGTTACATAGAGTAGTTTTAATCGATTTATAAATTTTTAAATAGATGCAATTCTATTTTACGAAAAGAATAAAAAAATATTACTAAAAACACTTCAAAACACTGCCAAGAAAATATAATTAAATTAACTAATTTCGACTTCGGAAACTCGAGTTACTCTAAAAATTAAATAATGATTAAGTTGTTCGAACATTAAATGAAATAATGTGTAATGGAACGTTTCCCCTAGGGATGTCGTTGATGGTATTTGAGTTATCGAAACGTAACGTTAATTTGTATACACTTTGTACTTAAAGAGTGTTCAACAAGTTCAATAAAGAAAAATCCTAACATTCATGGCAAAAAAAAAGAAGACGACCAGTGATTCCTACTTTATTCCTTTATTCTTTGAATTTAACTATTTAAATGAAAAACATGCACATCACTAGTTTCGTCGACTGTCGATATCTAAATAATATCTATAGGTACCTATCTATATCTATATGAAGAAGAACTGGATATCTGAATATGGCGGACAAAAATAACAAGGGCGCTAAAAGATTTTTTTCTATATTTGTGACATTTTTGTAAACAGTGCAAGATTAAACTATTTATAAGTGTTATGTTTATGTGTTATTTAGCAAAAATATTGACGTGGAATTATAAGTATTATTAAATAATACTATTGTCAACACAATTGAACAGTGCGTACTTTGCTATATTATAGTTTTTTTCTATTTCCTTAAGATAGAAATTTGGTTAAAGACAATGAAAATTGTTATTCCAGGTGCAAAATGTCTACTATTAAAGTATGTTTTGAGATAGGACACACAGCTTCGTTGAAATCCAAGAAGTCTCCAGAAGGATTTACTCATGACTGGGAAGTCTTCGTGCGCGGCACAGAAGGCGCTGATATCAGTCATTTTGTCGAAAAAGTAGTTTTTCATCTCCATGAAACTTTTCCTAAACCTAGAAGAGGTAAATAATCTTGACATACATTCATGCTGTTTAAATTGTTATTAGATCGTAATATTTGTTTACGAAATTATGACTTAAAAAATTGTTTACATTTTCACAACGTGAAATAACGTATGAATATTGCATGAAATGTTTGTTACGTAATTAAATGTAATTTGATATTTCCCCAATATTGTTTTCTATAATAAGTGTTATCATTTTATTTTTCAGTTGTTAAGGAACCACCATTTTCAATAAGTGAATCTGGTTATGCTGGCTTTATTTTCCCAATTGAAATATATTTGAAAAATAAAGATGAACCCAAGAAGATCACATTTTCATATGATTTTACATTACAACGCACCGGTTCTCTCAAAGATCGGTTTATTTTTCAAAACCCTAATGATGATTTTAAAAAGAAGTTATTAAAAGGTGGAGGTATAGTAACAACAAACAATGCCTTTTACACAAATCCTGATCAGGAAAATCGAAGCAGAGACTCATTTACTGAAGAAAAACAACAGCTTGTGAGTAAACCAAAACTGTCCTCAGAAAATGTTAAAAAACATAAATCTAAAGAGTACAAAGAAGAAATTCCACATAAAACCAGTAGTTTTGAAACTTTATTTGGTGCTCCCATACAAAAACCACCTAAAGTATCACCAGATCCTAAAAAAATTGAAAAAACCGCGATTGCAATCAAATCTCAGAAGAAGGAAAAAGATAGGTCAAGCTCTGATAAGAAATCAAAACATGAACACAAAGAACCTAAGCCAGAGAAAGTTAAAATGAAAGAAGATAAAGACAAAATGAAAGCTGAAAAAATAAAACTTCATAAAGACCCAGAAAGATCTAAAGATAAGCCCAGTAAAAGACCAAATGAAAGACCACCTTCCCCAGACTTAGTTAAGAAGCGCTGTGTGAGCCCAGTAAGAAGACCACCAAGTCCATCACAGAGGTCTAATAGTGCATCTAGCATTAAAGAAGAATACAAATCAAAGCATTTATCAGAAAATTTTGAATCAAAAAAGCCAAAGAATGATATAGAATCCAGGCCAGTAGAAGTTAAAGTTGAGAAAGAAGGTAAAGAAAAGAAGAAAAAAGAAAAGAAAAGCCATGATCGAGATAAAGAGAGAAAGGAAAAAAAGGAACATAAGAAAGAAAGCCATAAATTAAAAGATTCACCTAAGGAATCACCAAAAGAGTTGCTTAAAGTTAAAGAAGTGATAAAAGAAAAGGAACAAGCAAGAGAAACTTCACATTCAAGGGAAAAACCACAAAAACCTGAAAAAATCATTAACAAGTTTTCAATAGAAAGACTCCAAAAAACTCCTCCACCAGAAGTTGAGGAACATGTTGAAAATCGTAAATCAAAAGAAAAGGGTGATTCAGAAAGGAAACATAAACACAAGAAGAAAGATAAAAAAAGAGATGAGTCAAAAGAAAAGCACAAAGAATCTAGCAAGGAGAAAAAGAGTAAACATGAAAAAGTTGTTAAAGAACTGCCTCCCGAAAAACCTGAAATAATCGAACTTCGAGAAACTCCTATCCTAAAAGAACGCTCAATACCAGAACCAGCATCCCCAATATCAATTGATACTGCATCACAGTGTAGCTCTAAGAGCGGCCTCGTTAAGGCTTCCCATATAAGTGCAGAGGATATAAATAGTAGTCATTCTGACTCTGAAGTATCCTTAATTGCTGATGATGAAGATGTCAAAATGAAAATTGAAAATCCTTCTCCTGCGGTTAAACATGCACCATTCCCCGAACCTGAACCAGAGCCGGAACCGGAAGCGGAACCCGAGGTGGAACTAGTAGTTGAGGCTCCACCCGTACAACAAAAGGAGAAATCAAAGAAGCACAAAGATAGATCAAAACGTGAAGAGAAACGTCGGAAACGGAAAGCAGCAGAAGAGGAAGAAATCGAAAGTAGAAAGGTGGCAAAAACAAACGAATTAGGTGTTTCAAATAATGACACTGAACGTGGCGAAAGCAGTGGCTCAGTTTCCGCCGAAACTAAAGTGCAAGATAATGGTGTATCAAGTAGCCTAGGTGAAGATGCGGAGCCAGGAGACCTGTCACCCGATTACATGGTGCAACTCCGTGGTCTGCAGCAAAGAATCATGATGATAAAGAATAATGAAGATTTAGAAAGAGTTGTAAACCTTATTGCTGAAACGGGACGATATGAAGTAACAACTCAAACATTTGATTTTGATTTATGTATGCTAGACCGATCCACAGTACAGCAACTAATACAGTTAGTGGGATGTTAGGTGATAGATTTATGATTGTTAATGTTATTGTAAATAGAGCTTTGGTAGATACCACATCACTGTACAGAGATAGATGAAAATATATTGGCCACAGCAAGATTTCCTAAATCTGTAGAAAAGCGTGGTGTTGCAAGCAGATTTAAGTTTTATTATAGTTAGAAATAATCTCATATATATATTTACTTTTAATAGTAATGTGACATTACTCATTTCTGGAGTTTAAAGTGCAATACTATATGCATAAAGTTATAAGACTGTTGATTGTTAAAAAGTATTGTATATTTTGTACATTTATTGTATTCATTGATTATAATTTAAGTTAAAGAGCTCGAGAGTTTTTAATGAACCTCCTGAGTCATGATGACTGAGAGGCTATGTTTGTGTAATACGCTGACGTTGTTGCATTTCGTGTTAACTTAATAATAATAATTGTCAAATAATTTTAAAAAGGAAATAATTGTCAACACAAATAATAATATTTATTGATTATATTATCATTTCATTTATTCATTCTAATATATTTTAAGATTGGCTTTTAATTTTAAATGTAATTATTGAATAATTATGTAACAGTTTCTACATCACAATAAAAATCGAGGTTTTTACAAAGTTACGTCATTAACAATATTATTAATTTTTCATTGTTTTTATACAATAGTCCCAATCGGCTATGCTTTCTTGCTAGCCTTTGTATATTTATTTTTGTTATGTAACTTATTATTTTAAATTATCTTTATTTTAGGTTTATATCCCAAAAATAAACAGAGTGTAAATTAAATGCCTTTTTCATCGTTTTCACCCAGGATTTAAGAAGAAAAAAAAACAAAATTTAGACAGGTCAGATATTTATTATTCAATGTGATACAAAAGAATGATGAAGAAATGAATATGAAAAAAAAAATGGATAAAAATGAGTACGCGTTTATGAACCCTTTAACAAAGTGGATGATGAATGAAATAAAATTCCCAAAAATACATAATTGAAAATAGATACCAATGTAGAAACGGCGTATTGATATCGAAAATATAAAGACATTAAAGCGACCCTCAAAATATATTCCATCTAGAAAGCGAATGTATTCATGTCATAGTCGTTACGAGCTATGCCATCGCGCGTGTAATAATCGTTGTCAATCGTTACCAGATGGTATTACTTCAGAGGTATGTCACCTTCCTCTATCCAACTCATTGCAATCGAGACCGGAGATTGAATGCAAATCGTTCATCTTTTCTTGCCACTCTTATGTACAGTTTGCCGCCATTTTGCGTAAAAGTCACCGATGTACTCCACGGAAATGCCAGCAGACTGCGCAGCGCCCGTCATACTGAACTCTTTGAATTGTTCATCATTAGATCCTGGTTCATCACCGACTAACAGTATTAGTAGCGAAGATGTTTTCGAGTTGACCGAATTATCAGGATCTCCTGTCCCCCCAATTTGACTTTGTTTCTCTTCCTCTATGAAATGGTTGCAGTATTCCAATATCTGGATGAAGTTGTGCACATGCGGTGGTACTTTACGCGGGTACTTCAACAGAGGTAGTGGTTTAAACTGTCCAGGCCGCTGTGTCTTAAGGAATCGCGATCCACTCTTCAGTTGGATTTCTAGCCAACGTATTGCATCTCTCGCAGAACTACGTTCCCGTTTCAATTCATCCAATTCTTGTAAAACTGTAACCAAGTGATAAATAATTTTAGCAAAAAACTCTAAATAAGTTTAAGAATGCAATATTAAAGTACAGACTAAAGAAGTAGTTTAACTGAAAATAAAATCATTTATATTTCTGTTTCATATAATGACTATAATAAAAGAATTTAAATTTACAGGTGGACATCGTGACTGACAAGTCAAGACAGACCACTAATATTTTAGATTTTTAAACATATGGTTTTGAGATTTTAATGAAAACTTAAGTCCTTAATGCTCAAAAATTAATGTGTTTATTGACTTACCAACAGTGGGTACCAGAAATATGAAATTCCTTGTCCTCAATAATTGCTTCACCCTCTTCAAATGTTTGTACAGTGAAGCAGTGTCTAATGCAAGCAGAGATGGCGCTGGTGTAGTCCCAGTGCGTTCTAGTTCTTTTACTTGAGACACCAGCCAAAGACGACCTAGACGGCGGAGGAGACCACCTTCTCGCGATTCCAACTGAAATAACAAAATATTAATTACATTAGATAAGTGTTGCACAACATTTAATAAGATTATTAAATCTTACTAATATTGTAAATGCGATGGGATGGATGGATGTTTGTTAGAGTTTGTAGCCTAAACTGCTGAATGGATCATAATGAAATTTGGCATAGATATAGAGAACAGTCTGGAAGAACACATAGACTCATTTTTGTTTTTTTTTAATACCTCGCGGACGGAGTGTCGAGCGAACGCTATTCTATTCATATAAAAAAACATGGTCAGTTAAATGGAATATGATTTTGAAAGAAAAATTTCTTTAGAATAAGTAAGATCTGGTCTATAAAGTTCTGAGTTAAAAAAAATTAAACGTACAGGTTTTTTGGAATTGTGCCACTCTCTGGTTTTTTTATGATTGACTTTTGTGGTGATTTTTGGTGGTAAATTCTTTTTATAATAGAATATTTTCATTGATCTGTTGAATCTTATTCTAGGTACAATCTTGGCAATCTGATATCCAAATTCAATGAAATGAAGCATTCTAATAATATTCTCCTCATAAACTGTTGGTTTGTATTTAGTTAACAACTGCCATTCAGCTGCATCTTTATCGAATTTACAAATATTTGTGCCACGCAAATTGATATCTTCTGGCAACGGAATAGTCTTATATTCAAGTTTCAATTTTTTAACAAGGACTTTAGCATAATTTAATATATTACAATCCTCCTGTGGAAAGTTATTGTGGTTTTTGTAGTTAAAATAATGCAGAAATATATTCAATAAGTCCACAACACATTGAAATAATGATTCACCACTTTCTCCGCAAGAAAGTATAAGGTCTTTTTCTAAAAGTACCCAATCTAGTAACAATTTTATACTGGACAAGAAATTATCACCCATCAGAAAGTTTTGTATCCCTTCAATATCTAATTTAGTGTCAACATTATGGACACTTTTCATATTATTTTCTTCGGATTTTATTATTGGATCTTTTACAATGGTTTTTTTGACATCTTTGTGCTCATCACCATTGCCATTCATTGGAACATCCTCACTATCTGTTTCTTCATAGACTGAGCCTTCACTTTTAGAGTTATCTTCTGACTCATATGTGGAATCCGATATTTCATCCTCTGATTCCGATTTATCTGTATCCACTTCGCTGCTTTCAGTATCTGCATCTGTAATATCAGAACTCCCAGAAGACATAATACGTCGACGTCGTCGTCGTTTGCTTAAAGTTTTCTTTTTAGCATCTCCATTCAATTCTTTAGGTTCTTCTTCATCTGATTTATCTTTGATATGTACTTCATTCTTAATATCATTATTTTTCCCATTTAATATTACATTGTCTTCTTCTTTTATTTCTTCTTCAGTTACGTTTTTATCACCTTCTTTAAGTTCCTGTAGTTGAACTCTCGGTACATAATGATATGCTGGACTTTTTAGACCGAGTGACTCCAAATGCTTGTGTAACTTTTGTAAAAGTTGAGCTAAAAATGCTAAAGTAAAAGCTTTACAAGCAAATGCCTTAGGCTCATCTATCTCAACCAGTTTTGCATTTGTAAAGAGACATATTTCTACAATGTTGTGTACCATACTAGAATTTAAATATGATGGATTCATTTGTTCTTCCTCAAAAGCCTGCACATGTTCAGTATAATTTTTATTAATATCTGGTAAAGGGTTACCACTAAAATCCATTCCAATTTTGAGCTTTTGTGCTATATTACTGCACAATTTAGGGACATTAGTGTCATCTTTGCCAAGAAACCATATTTCAGTAAGAGAAAGGAACTCTGCAATTGTATTTTGTATATGTTCAGTTTGTGTACCAGTCTCTGAATCATTGATTGTTTCTAGAAATTGATTGTTCTTTTCAAATATTTTCAGCAAATTTCCAATAGCTCCTTCAAAGGGTGACACAGAGCTCAAACAGTGAATATAATGTGAGACTGAATCCAAATTATAATATTTGTCAAGAAATAAATTGCCCAACTGGTTGTATGGCATGCCCGATGACAAATCTATTTGAGCAGCTTGCAAGTAGTAACGAGCTGCTATTGATGGATCAAATGCATTGGACATTTCAGCCTGGTAACGGCATAGATCACCTAAATAAATTAAACAGGAAAATAGTGACGATTTAGCAAATTGTAGCTCATCTTCATTAATGCTTTCTTTTTTATCTTCATTATCTTCATCAACATCTAGAGGGGTATAGTCCAATTCTTTAATTCTCACTTTCAATTCACACTCTATTCTTGTTATGATGTGATGAAAATGTCCAATACCACTCATTATATGAGTATATAAATATCCATCAAACTCATTATTAGATTCTCTAAACTTTTTTGCAGCACACACAGTCTCATAGTAAACTTTTCGCCAAAGCAGTTCAAGTGATTTCTTTCCATAGTTTATAGGATCGCAAAAAAATAGTTTTTCGCAATTCTCACGCAATTTCTGTCTCTGTACTTCGATATTTGTTGTAAATAAATCCGATAGACTTGTACATTGAGTTGTTGCTTCCCCAATACGTCTCGACACATCACTCACGTACCTGCAAAATATGTAACATATGACACGTTTTTATTCAAAGTATAGTAGTTATAGTAATAACGATATTGAAGATTTTCGTTCACAAAATATAAAAGAAGAGAAAAGTGTATAAATGTGAATTAGAACAAGTCTAGTCGTGGCGTTAAAAGGATTATATTTACCGATAAACTTTTTTAGCTCGTTCATCACGTTCGGCTGTCTTAGCCTCCAGCTGTTCATTACAACCGTTCTTCATTTTTCAGGTCATTTTACCTTTTCAAAATCATCAGGGTGCTGATTTGAAAAACACTTTTAGACAAGTAAAAATGTCAACAATATGCAATAAAATACTCATTTCACTATTAATGTCATTTACTCTTTGTCATTTATAATTTTTCCAAAACCAGAAGTTTGCGAATATAGGTTATGTAAATGTATTCGATTAGGAATAGTGATGTACATGTTTGATAACGATATGATAAGCAATAATCAGCCAACAATATTTTATTAAAATCGATTTTAATAAATCGAGTTAGCGAGGGTTTCCTAAAACTAGAATATTTTAGCGTATATTCCAAGTATATTCCATTATCTTAATAGTCAATTGATTGAATGTTGTACGTAATTTTAAGCAACAGGATTTCGTAAAGGTCCTTAGTACGACTGTGCCTCAATGGAATGCGATACTTTGGTGAATCAATACAATGGCATACGATTCATTCGATTTTGTATCATTCTATACTGGATTAAGCCAGCGCGGGGCCTGTAGCAAATTCTGTCAAGGAGCCCTTGGTTTGCTTTAGTTTCTCAAGTTTAGGTTATTGAATAAAACAAAACTGTCAATTTAATTTAAATAACCATTAGAATTAATTGCAATTAAACATTAGAACATTAACGTTAAAAAATTGTAGAACACCTACTTATTTTTATGCTTTAAAGTGACGAAATTAAGTTTTACATTTTCAAGTGGAAGCATAGCCTAAGCTCTGCGTTTAAGGCGTGCAAGATATTTTACGCCCGTATTTAAATAAATAATTTTTATTATAGGCGTTGGATCGCTTGGCCCCCAAATTAGCGGGGCCCGTAGCATTTGCTACTCTAGTTATATGGCTAATCCGGCACTGGCATCAATACAATGCCATTGCTCGAAACACAGCCACTGAGGATTCGATCGAAAACATCGGTTCACAATTTACATAAAACTTAGAAGTTAACTATGGAGTGTGTTCAAATAAATGTTTTAAGTTGTACCTTTACACATTTAAACTGTATTTTGACTACAAAGGCGGGCCTCACTAAACGAATAGATTTATATTTCACTTCTAAGTACACACCTTCCAGGTATAAAAACATTAGATACGTCACTGGAGAAGCAAAACTCCAGAAAAATAAGGTATACAAATGGAACTGCTTCACTCATTTGCCAATCCCATACGAATTGTGAGTTGATATGCAGGTCACCAATTTTTGTTGAGTTACCCTGTGGCGACACATTCGCACCGAGTTCTATACTAGCGCCACCTATAGTTACATTATGGAATCTTACTTCCTTAGTGTGCTTGGGAGCTGTCAATGGCAGCATACTTTCTCTCTATTGAACGTTATTCAAGAATGTATTGTATATTGTGTACCTTTCTGTAATATTAGAAATATATGTGCTCTACAAGAAATCAAGCGTCCTTTATTTACATGCAAACGTTGGTGACATCCGTCCCGATGTCCCACAATAGTACTACAATAATGGTTTTTTATGATGTTTTTAATAATGAATTTAATATATGATTTATCAAAATTTCTTACCAATTTCTTTCAAATTCTTAAGAGACCTATTATAATGTAAATCTGGGCAGCCGAAACAAAAGAATTTCGGCAAAATAATCTCGCACACCTGAGCCTATGTAATTTATTTCAACACTTCAGTAAAATAAAATATACTTCCATTTTTAATCAAAATTGTTATATAAATTATTCGTTAAATGGTAATCCATGTACCAATATTTTAATACTTCTAAATACTTACGTACCTAACCATGAAAAACATTACCCAAGAATTCTTCTTTCAAGAATAATTGACGTAACAATTTACAAGCTCGTAGAAAATGGAAAAAGGCGACAAAGTCTTTAGCAATTCATATTGCAGCATCCGGTTGTTTTGTGACAAATAAGGGTAATTCCAACATCCCTACTAAATCAAATGTATAACAAGAGAAACGATATTATAAGAAAAAAACACGATTACAGTAATATTTTATTTTAAATGTCGAATAAATTTGAATAAATCGACAATAAATAATAAAATAACTTCACTCAAGACAGTAACTATATTATGAGTAAAAAATTATACAAGAGCAATATAATCAAGGCAAAGTTTTCGATCAAAAATAATAATAAACATTCAACATTTTATTATAATAACTAGCTTTCGGCCGAGATTCTATCCACGCGGAATAAAAAAAAAGTTCAGGAGTTTAAGCTAGAAACTGTAACAAACATCCATCCGTCCATCAAAACTTTCGCATTTATCTATATCTATATCTATATTTATACTAATATTATAAAGAGGAAATATTTGTATTTTTGTATGTATTAAAATAACTCAAAAATTACTGGGTCGATTTTTAAAATTCTTTCA
>JAOCNA010000013.1:4083595-4102557 GCA_026546675.1 Papilio helenus | reverse complement strand
TCAATAAAATACAAACAGTTGCTTGAGATTTATCGAGCTCGCTTTTATTCATTATTCGCGACAAGGAATGCAGCTGATCCAATACTCGTACATACAGACCCTGACAATGCACACAAATTAAATTCGTATTCCGTTCGTGTAATCAAGACAGACACCCCGACGCGCATCTGCGTCTCTCAATCCTCGAGCTCAACCAAAAATGTGCACTGTCAATCGCAACCTTATCACTTAGACATAAAACTCAAATTTACACACCTTTACCAAGGACTTAAAAGGATTACAGTTTAGACCACACAGAGCTGACCCTATCTCGTTATAGCGAAGTCTTTGCTAATATAGTAATCATTTACTCAGACACGAGTATGAAATGTCACTTACTATAAAGGGCTTGATAAATCTACGCACATTAAGACGGGACACATTTGATAAATGGATTCGGCGATTACTTCGACATGTCATATAATTTTACAATAAGTGTTATTACAAGCTTAAATTACGTTAAGGAATGAACATTAGATAACAATATACTGGTTTGTGTTAGGATCCATTTTTGTTCATCGAAAAAGGGCAAAATAATCCTTCAGCGTTACAACTCTACCAAAGTTTTATAACAATCTGTGTAGCGGTTTAGGAACTCGTTAAGAAACACAAAATCTAAACTAATGTTATAAAGAGGAAAGATTTGTATGTAATGAATTAACTCAAAAACTACTTGGCCGATTTTAATCACTTTTGCACCATTAGAAAGGTAATTTATCTATAACATAGGCTATATTTTTTATTACATTTATATAGTAGAATATAGCAGAAATCCTACTACTACATGCAATCTTCTTACTAATATCATAAATGTGAATGTTTCAATTGATGGATGTATGTTTGTTAGAGTTTGTAGCCTAAGCTACTGAACGGATCGCGATGAAATTTGGCACAAATGTAAAACATCTGAGAGAACAGATAGGCTACATATTAAGTTTTATTTTAATTCCCCGCGGACGGACTCGCGGGCGACAGCATGGTATAAGTGATATTAATTTGTAAGTCGTGAAATCGCAGACACTTACAGAAAATGTGAACGCAATATGAAGGGAAATCTAAAAATAGCATTCCATAATAAATTCAGCCTAACCATTCTGAATTCTCGCAATCTGTACAGACTTAACTTACTTGTCTGAATTTCTGAAATTCTAACAGTATTATTAATCTATCTATATCTATACTAAAATTATAAAGAGGAAAGATTTGTATTTTTGTATGTATTGAAATAACTCAAAAACTACTGGGCCGATTTTAAAAAAATGTTTCACCGTTAGAAAGGTAATTTATCTGTGAGTAACACAGGCTATATTTTTCACGCGGGCGCGGGCGAAGTCGCGAGCAAAAGCTAGTATTAAATACATAGAAATGTTCATATCGCGTTTCTAAAATTAGATAATCTCAGTCAGGTAATTTCATTTTATTGAGATATTATTGATTTGTAGAATTCGTGGTCTGCTACTCTCCACTATAAGTTAAAATAAATAAATACATTAATACTCAGGGTCTCGGAGAATACCTAAAATTGAGGTTTAACTCAACCACACTGTCCCACTGCGAGTTAGTTACCTTCATACACCTTTAAATTTATTCGTCGATGTGTCAATTCTGTCACACGGAAAATTTTATTTTTCAAATATATCTTTCTAATAAAAGTAGATAACAATTTTTAAGCACAATAAAAGATGGATGAAAGTTCACTTTAGTCTCAAATCAATATTGCGTCCTCATAGTAAAGTGAATTTGCAGACACGTGCACATTCTCTCACGGCATTTTCCTTCCCTAGACGAGTCCGATGTAAATAATTACTTTACGACACTAGAGGCAGCGATCTCGAATACTATAAAACTAAAGCGAGCCATCTGCTTGGCTTCAAGTGCAGTAATTATTTTGAATGAATGTATCAAGTTTTATGCTCTAAATATGCAACAAACAAGCTGGTATTTTAAACCGTAGTAAACAAATGTGATTACAGATCATAATTATTAAAACAGCTGGATATTTTTAGCAGTGAAATATCATTTCCCCTATCTTATACTTCTCCCGTAGGGTCCGTGCATCGGGTTTTCGTCCTCCAAGTAACTCTATCCGTCATCTCAGTCATCACTCCCTTCTTGATCATGTCACCTTTCACGCAATCCATCCATCTCTTTCCATAGCTGAATTTAAATTCAGAAAAATTATTATTGACACTCTTAATTGGCGAGCATGTAAACAAGTCATGCACTTTCCACTGATTATAAGTATTTATAAATGCAATTATTCGTTAAAGTATTTCTCTTCGTGTGATTACGTCACCAATGCATTCCCATAAGTCCTGTTTCGTGTTATAAAATAAGATTGCAATTGTAAACTTTAAAACAAATAAAGCAAATCTGTACCAGATAAAAGTAATATTATTCTTCTATTGGAACAAATAAAACAACAAAGCCTCTAGAGTCTCTCAGTTTTCAACAATATATTTATAGAAATCTCCTTTGATCCGGAGACCTTTTTGCTGACCGCAATAAATGCCTCACTAAAGAGATAAAAGTAAGTCAGATTCCTTTGTAGTTAAACTCGGTCAAGTGACTTCAAATGTAATGAAAATTTCCAAGCTTGCACTTGGAAAATTTATTTCTTCCAATAACACGTTCTTTTTTATTTTTTTCAGCCAATTAAATGAAAACATGAAATAGAATAGTGAGATCCGATTACACGAGCGTCGGTGGCTCATTGGTTTAAGCACTTGACTTGTAATCTACAGGTCTTGGGTTCGAATCTTGCCATGTACCAATGTGATTTTCGATTTTTCGAATTTTCATATGTACATAATTTACCCAACATTGTTATGGTGAAGGAAAACATCGTGATACAACCTGCACAAATCGGAGAAGAACTTGAAAGGTATGTGTGAAGTCAACCAACCCGCAGTTGGCCAGCGTGGTTGACTAAGACCTAGTCACCCTAATTTAGAGCTCCTCGGTAGGGACGTATAGTGAACTAGTAATGATTACACGAAAGAAATGTTACCCTCCTAAACCTTCACCTTTACCTACATTCAAAAACAATTTTTTATTTATTTTGTTGTTACTAGTACATATAATATATAATTAACGTTAGGGCCAATATACACAAATTAGTTCAATCAGCATTGATCGATCAATAGTTGACGTTCGTCGTACACGGGCCTTAGTTTACAAGTGTTTGAATTCGTTTTTCTTGAGTCATACACTTACCTGTTTTACTTCCTTTGAAGAAAGCTCATTGCGAGAAAACAAGAACATTGTGTCTCAAAAGGTAATTTCCCTATGTAAATAAAGAACATCCTATACCCTAAGCCACCATAATGCATGTTCGTAGCGATCTGAATGGATTTTCGATGATTTGATTGTATTCCAATGCTGTGTGGCTCATGCATTATAAGCAGCCGCTGACCTATGCAAGGCGAGCTCGGAAACTGGGCCATCAAATTGATCTCGAGCTATTCAACTGAGCCAACTCAGTACACAATGTACAATAATTGCTTCTTTCATAACAAATTGATCGTTCAGTTCAACGTCTAGTAAACAGTCTGGTTAAGTTATTAGGCTCCATTTTCACGGTAGTTTCGTTTCAAACATGTCTGAAATTCAGTTTGGTAACAGATTAATTAATGACGTAAAGTTGATATCTCGTGCATATACAGGTGTGTCGAGACACAGTCGTACTATACCGTAAATATTCTAACAGTGAAAGAGTCTGACGGTCGGACACTGAAACGATTTTTAAATATGTAACAGCCGTATATCGTATACGCTTAAACTGTAAATTCCATTGTAAATTTGACTCCTGAAATATTGTAAGTGGCGCTTACGAAAAGAAGTGTTTAAGATTCGTTTCACTGTTCAGCTGTAACTCTATTCTTTGCCGTTTCTATTATATTCTTATGTTGTTTGTGGTTAAATAAATCTCAGGAAAGGGCTAACGGTTATGATTATAAGCGAATTATTTGTATACAGATTTTAAGATGCGGTTAGAGCCGGCTAACAAAGGGTTTAATTTAATTTTAAAAATCCTTTGTATCCTCAAAGAATCATTTCGTAAACATTTGACCGCAATCCCATAACAGCATTCCTTTTTAAATCATGTGGTCAGTGACGACAAAGAGCATTTCAGAGGTATGTGGTCGTACGCAGAAATAATATTCAAATTTTAGTCCAATATAACATTCCTTTACATATTAAGGTTTTAATGAAAATTTTGATTTGTTTTTACTTTTCACTCGTCTATCGTTGAACACAAAAAGACAATAAAGGCGACAAGGAACAAATTACTACAGAGTTGATAACATCTTTTTTTAAATAGCTAATGTTTATGATTTATTTTTAATTTATTTAACAGCTACCGTTCATTACAACCAATTGGTGAAAGTAGGATACTGTCTGTGAACGATAAAGCGCTTAGTCAGAATAGCTGCGGTTCTAAAGGAAGCTCGCAGCTTGCGGCGGTGAATAGCTCTGTGCTTCTTTCTTACGGTGTAAGCCATAAACTGAAGCGATTAAAAATATTCTATATTTAAAAAGTTTTCCGTTTCCGGCTGTCAAACAGTAAACAACTCGTTACGATCACTCCGACAAATTAAATGTAAAACAGTGGATTATCCGCGTTATTCAAACATCTGTTGTGTTCAAGTGAAAGAATAAACGGTCAAGAACTTTGTGGTAAATATAGACACCGAAAACATTCACAACAACTTATAAAAACAGTGACAAAACATATGCAAATTCAAGGTCAATAGGTCACACAAATTAGAAAGTGACACTTGCTCTCAACGCCGACTCATCAACGTAAACATGTCAATGTCAACCAGACAGTGATAAAACGTCCAAACCAACACGTCACTGTCGTTACGTCAACGTCACTGTCGTTACGTTACGTCAACGTCAACGTCAAAGTCAATACGTCAACGTCAAATCTGTACGTCAAGTCGTCGTGACGTGTATAGGGTTGCCAGTGTGCATACATTTGCCAGAATGGAGGGACAATTTAAATTACTTTTTGATCAAATGAAAAATGAGATGGAAAAACAAACAAATGCTATATTTGAAAAAATGGATAAAAGGCTGGAACCCTTGATTGAAGAAAACAAAGTCATGAAGAGCAAAATAGAAGTTTTAGAGAGAAAAATTGACCAATTAGAGAAGGAAAAGAAAAAAAATAATCTTCTTATATTTGGAATAGAAGAGGAAGAAGAATCTACTTTATGCTTACTGGAAATAGTGCAGAATATTTTCAAAACAGATTTAGAGATTTCTTTAGAACGAAAAGACGTATCAAGGATTCACCGCATTGGAGCCGTCAAGGAAAATAAAATTCGACCCGTGCTTATTGCTTTCACTGATACTTGGAAAAGAAGTGAGATATTGAAGAAGAAAAGGAGTTTAAAGCAGGTATATGTTACTGAAGATTTTCCGAAAGAAGTATTAGAAAAACGAAAAGAATTACAAATAAAGGTTAAAGAGGAGCGAGCCAAAGGAAATATTGCGTATATTAATTATGATAAGATAGTAATCAAAGAAGGCATTTTAGTCAAAGAAAAAAGAAAAAGAGATCAGTCAACATCACCTGAAAATCAAAATTATGCCAAAAAACTGGTTGGCAACAATTCATTGATAAAGGAAAATAGGAAAAACGCCTTCGATATGATGAGACCTCGCTCCAGTTCATTATCATTGACGAAACCTAACCAAATTAAGTAGCAATTAAACACCAGCAACCAGAAACGGAACAACCCCAACCCGGCCGGTCACCGTGGGGTTGACAGACCATTACCCCCTAAAAGCATATCTTCAGGTTCAAAACGAAAGAGTAAATTATACCTAGCAACATTAAACGTCAGAACATTAATGGAAGATCACAGATTAATAGAATTAGAGCATGCTATAAAACAAATAAAATGGGATATTATAGGACTTTGTGAAGTTAGAAAATCAGGAGAGGAGATAAGAGAATACAATGAATATATATTTTACTATAAAGGCGAAAAGAAAGGAATGCGTGGTGTAGGATTTCTTATAAGCAAATACTTAAAAGATAAGATAATTAGTTTTGAAGGAATATCAGATAGAATTGCAGTCCTAAACATTCAACTGAATGGATTCAAACGCCCGATGTCGATTATACAAGCATATGCCCCAACCGAACAGGATACGAATGCAGAGAAAGACAAATTCTACGAAAAATTGACTGAAGTTATACAAAGGTCTAATAAAAATGTTATAGTTATGGGAGACTTTAATGCAAAGACAGGAGTAAAATCTAACAATGATGAATTTGTACTCGGAAAACATAGTTACGGAGAAAGAAACGAGAATGGACAACGGTTAGTAGATTTTTGCTTTGCGTTCAACTTGAAAATAGCTAACAGTTTTTACAAAAAAGAAAAGTCTAGGAAGTGGACATGGATGTCTCCAAACGGAAGAGACAGAAATGAAATTGATTTCATTCTGACAAGAGAAATTCGAATATTCAGCGATATAAGCGTAATTAATAAATTGAACTTCAGTACTGATCATAGACTGCTAAGAGGAACTTTAACATGTGGAGACAAAAATTTAAGAAAACATATCACATCAAATAAATATGGTAAAATGATAACGGTACCACATAACATACTAGAAGATATAGAAAAAACGTTACAGGACATCAAAAAACAACAAACTATACAAGATAAGTACGACTTCCTGGAAAAAACTCTCAAAGAAGTTAACAAACTAGGAACAAAAAGAGAAAAACGAAACAAATTAAATGAAGAAACAAAAAAATTACTAGAGGAAAGAAATGAAATGTTGGATAACCGAAAAGAAAACCGTCACATCATAGCTACTATCAGTAAGAAAATACAAGCATCAATAAGAAAATATAGGAAGGTAGAACGGTTGAAAACACTAAAAGAGCAAATAGAAAAAACGGGCGGAATGACAAAGGGTCTAAACCAGCTAAAAGAATATTCACAATGGATACCTAACATTAAACTACAAAAGAAGAAAGAAACATGCCGGATAACTTCAAGAAGATCATCAATAGCCAATGCTGCGACAGAATTCTACAAGCAACTATACACAGAGAGTGGCGAATCAATAGCTGCGACCATAAAGGTTAGCGAAGAAGAAGAAGATAGTAACGAAGAAGAAATGCCAACAATATTAGAAACAGAAGTTGCTGGAGCTATCCGATCACAGAAAAACGACAAAGCTCCTGGAGACGATAAAATTTCGAACGAACTATTAAAAGGCACATTATCCTCGACAATCAAAGCCTTAACCATCTTATTCAACGAGATCATAAATAGTGAGAAAATTCCCGTTCAATGGACCAAGTCTACTATAACCCTGTTACATAAGAAAGGAGACAGACGTGACATCAACAACTACAGACCTATATCCTTAATGTCAAATATCTACAAAGTGTTCTCAAAAGTAATACTCGGCAGAATATCTCGAACACTAGATGACAACCAACCAAGGGAACAGGCAGGGTTTCGCGCAGATTATTCTACAGTGGACCATATACATGTTGTTAAACAGATCATAGAAAAATGTAATGAATATGGTGAGAACTACTACTTAGCATTCGTAGATTACAGTAAGGCCTTCGATTCCCTGAGTCATAGTTACATTTGGAAGACGCTAGCCAACCAAGGTATAGAGAGGAAGTACATAAACATTATAAAAGAGATATACAAAAGTTCCACAGCAAAAATACAACTAGAGCAGGAAGGAGAAGAATTTAAAATCGAAAGAGGCGTAAGACAAGGAGATCCACTTTCGCCTAAAATATTTACAGCTGTACTCGAAAATATATTCCGAAATATCGATTGGGACAAGTTTGGCATAAACATCAACGGAACGAAATTGAATCATCTTAGATTCGCGGATGACATTGTCCTGTTTGCCGAGACACCAGAGACGCTTAGAACGATGCTGCAACAACTAGACCAGGAAAGCAGGAGAGCGGGCTTATCCATGAACCCAATGAAAACCAAATTAATGACGAACGCAGAAAAGGAGAATATAGAATTGAGACATGAGATAATAGAATACGTTGACGAATACATATATTTAGGACAAATTATATCTACAAAAAACCAACACTCAAAAGAAATAGACAGAAGAATAAGTAATGCTTGGAAACGCTATTGGTCTCTTAAAGAAGTAGTTAAAAACAAACGCGTACCAATGTCAATCAAAACCAAATTATACAATACATGCATTCTCCCTTGCCTTACGTACGGATGCCAAACTTGGCCCTCCACGACCAAAGCCAACTTAAAACTTGTAAACTGTCAACGACACATGGAACGAAGCATGCTTGATATAAAATTAAGAGACCGATGGAGAAACGTAACAATAAGAGAAAAAACAAAAGTAAACGACGTCTCCAAAAAAATTAGAAAACTAAAGTGGAATTGGACATGACACATTATTAGGACAAATAAAGGAAAATGGACTAAAGACATCATAGATTGGTACCCCAGAGAAGGAAAGAGACAAAGAGGACGACAAATAAAAAGATGGGAAGATGACCTACCGAAGGAATGGAGACGATTAGCGCGCGATAGAGAGACTTGGAAGAAACTAGGGGAGGCCTATGTCGAAGGACAACCTGACACGCAACTGGATGCTGGAAAATGAAAATGTACATACTTACTTATTTTAATTTTTACCATTTAACTTTTATTATTTTGTTGTTGCTAACAAGTTGTAAATATTTATATGTCAGCGAATAAAGGCTTTATCTATCTATCTATCTATCTAATAAAAAGGCGTAAAAGCGCCCATAGATTAGTACATTTAGATTCTTGGTAAAGCCATACATGTAATCACTCAAACAGATAGCTCTGCTAGTGGAAAAAGGATCTAAATGCCTGTTACATTTTGAAGTCCATCGTCAACCACAAATATTGGTACAATTTGCATTTCACTAATTTATATGCCGTGACAAGCACCATTGTACGTAAAAATCCAAAAGGACTAAGGCACACAAATTTGCCAGACACCTGGTCTTAAATTGTTTCCTAACAAATATATGACAGTTGTTAGAATATCCGCATGGTGTTAGCGCAGCCGTGGTTCATCCTATACTGGACGTAGATCATGGCAGAGTTATGCCAGTAATAGAGCGCACCTAGTACTAATACATGCCACCACTGATGGGAATGACCGATATAGTCTACCTTGCCGGGGAACCACCGCTCTGGTACCTGTCAAAAAGTTACACTTATATAATCTTACCATTGGTTATGATATATAGCTATCTCTTTCATTTGGTAAAAAAAAATTAAAAAGATATAGAAATCTTACCTTAAAAGCGTATATCGCAAATGCAGTGCCGCTTATCACATACATGCCGATAACTCGAGGGAAGAACATCTGAAAGTAAAATATTAGAACAGTTAGAGAATATTAACATAAGTAACTTCCGTTAAAACCTTCGTACACTACTTTTTTAAAGTAACTTTTACCAATGTTGATTGCGATTACTTGATCTTTGACATGTTTTCAAAGAGTATGTTACTCTAGCCATTTAATCTTTGGCCCAATTTGACATACTTTTGCCAACATTACAAAATTACATTAATTTCGCACATACAATCAATGAACTGTAAACAAATAGGCTGAGAATATAATGTCTTAACTACAGAACACCGATAAAATAAACCAGCTTACCTGAACCATGGGGTTATCAAATCCTCCCATGACATAAGTCCAGTGTAGAGTGGGCAGGACGCCGTACGCCGCCCAGCCGATGAAGACGCACATCTTGACTGCGTAAGGCACGTTGAAGCGCGGCACTTGCAGTGCCATCGCCACAACGAATATCACAGTCACTGTCAACATGTAGAACGTCTTCAATTCCTGAAAAAATACAAATAAATATATGAAGTGTTTATCTATAACAATAATAGGTTAGTTTAGTGGCTACTGATTTTTATTTTCCTCACACTCGACACAGACACACTTATCTTGCTTATTCCAAATGCATGCTTTAGTTATGCCCGTTCTTATACATTAACGAAATTTTAAAGTAATAAAAACAAAACAACAATAGTAAGGCTTCCAAATGATGTCTCGTTTGAGACACCTAACCGGTTTTTTTTTGTGAGATAGAAAAAAAAATTCACATTAAACATGCGTGCGTCATTACACTATTATTTATTGAACAAAAACTTTAATGTGTTTTATTTGATTAGCTTTTCTTCGTGACCAATCCAATAAGATAATGAAAACCCATAAGACATGGTGACGTCAATTTTATTTTTACAAGTCATCCTACGCTTTGTTTTTGAAGAGTATTGTAAATTCATTAATAAATAGAATCCAACCTTTTACTTAGGAAACAATAGTCTATCTATTTTAATTTTTGAAAAACCGCCATTTTTAGCATGACAGAATGTCAGTGCCAACCTACAGTAATTAAAATAAATATTTAAATATTCTTGTAGCAGTTCAACTTTTCCGACGTATATAGGATCTATTGCGAAGTACTATAATTGACCTTGCCCTAATACCAGGTCAAGTTGAGGCACGTGGTATTGCGGGGAGACCATTAACAGGGGTGCGCCTGCTAGTTTTTAGGGTTACCAGTAAGCAAAACTTCTCAACTTCTTTCGAAATTCACCCATGCTGAGAACAAAACCAAACTATATGTTAATTTTTACCGAAATGTAGAAAATTATACAATTAGCGACATTCACCCGTGTTCCCTAATTGGACTAAATATGACGTTTTCAAGATGACATTTTTAGTTCGCAAAATTGCCAACTGCCATGTAATTCTTGTTGGTCTATGCCCCATGCTTAAACTCCTCAATTTGATGTCTGTTGTAACCGGTGTATACGAACCAAAGTGTTTAAGATTCGTTTTAGTATTCAGCCGTGAGAATGCTATTCAGACTATTCTTGTTCTAGGATGAAACAAACGACGCCACGTAACAATTACACGTAACTGACTATAATTGTTAGTTAACACGAAGAACACCACAAACAACTTTGAGTCACGATATAAATATACCATTGATCTATTATTATCCACACGAGCTACGAACGTCTTAATAATTTCAATAGTAAACAATCGTGTGTCATTTTCCATTAATCAATAAGTCTGGAAGACTATACGGCAGAACATATAGCCATCTCTCTCATTCCCTTTGAAGTAAAGTACATATAATTCGGCAGTGGAAACTGACCGTACGGTTGCTTGCTAAGAATCACTACTCATTATTCTTGTGACCATATTGATAATAATGTAAAATAAATGTAAAACGAATTTTATCTCTGATATTTCGTGTGGCAAATGTTTTAATTTCAATACCAAGGGAAATTTCCAATACAAATTAGCAGATACACAGCTGACGGCGGTAATATACCGCACGCGTTGGGGATGTATTACCCTCACGCAACACTCATTTATATCTAACATTTACGTGTACAAATGTTACATTACGTATACATTTCATTAATACTACCACTAATGTAAACCTTGCTTACAAATTGGGCAATGTTAATGTACCTTAGTTCTTGCCTAATTGCTTACACTGAGTATACGGTGACGATTCTAGCTTAATTATTCAGGTTAACTAGTGCGAATTGAATTTGGATACACTTTGATACTATCAATATTTGACTCCAAAGGAGGCAGTAACTGGCAGTATTTATAGTCATTACTAAAGTGGAGTCTGTTTTACTCTGATTAAGAAAAGAATATGCGTAGGGATACAGAAGAATAGTCTACGAGGGAATGTACAGTCGCGGAAATTTGCGGTGTTCCAGTTATAGAAAAATTGTCCTTTTCTTTGCATCAAGACAGCTTCTTAAAAAAACTAATTAGGTAGCAGTGAGTGAGCAAAAACGACGGAATAATAATAAAAGCAATTAGCCGTATACCGCTGACCGACCTCTTTAGGTACACACATTAAATAACTGCATCATTGGTAATCGTTCCGCGTCGTCGTGTCAATGCGTACAAAACGGCTAGCTTTTAAGGTAGAATATCGCCAGATTCCCGGATTTTTTCTTTTACTTGTCTTTAGATATAGGTAGTTTCTAAAATATAATGTAAATCAAAAGGATCACACATATATTTTCGATATAACTTCCAAGGATGTAATATATCTTGTGATGTCGTAACTATTGACACGTGTTGTAAGTTTATGTTATCAGCGACGATCAATATCCGCAAAACCAATTTATGACGTAATCAATTAACGCCCGACAACCGTTCTACATTAACTAGTTGAACTTTATAAGGTGTTATGACTGATTAATAATAAATTAGACAGGACATTCGTAAATCATGTTGCTAGATTAAAAAAGTCTATATGTCTATAATATTGTTAGTTCCTAGTTTTCGAACTCTGTCAACCAACCCATAGTGTGCTGCCAATGGTTGACTATGGCCTAGTCACCCCTAACTTACGATAAGTCAAATCTCTTACTGAGGAAGTATAGTGAGCTGATGTTCATGATGATGATGTTGATGTACGAACTCAGTAATAATAAAAAACTAAATACGCACTCCATCGTCCGAAAAGTTTAGAATAAATCTGACAAAGTTAAAAGAACTTTGTAAAAAGGTTAAATTGCTTTTCACTAGAGCAGTGCTTGCGATTTAATACTAAACAAAACGCTGGGGATGTAATTTGACTAGGAAAGGTGTACCCATTCCTTTGTGGGATACATTTTTACCGCGTTTATTTGGCGTGCGGCCCAGTTGTTGAAAAAGAACCTCTATATAGGTTAAACGAAATGCCACGTAATGCTAACGGCATTGTTATTTCCGTTTGAAATGTCTCGGAAAAATTATTCATCGAAACACACGTCGAAAATTTGCACTTGTTATTTAGAGAAATAAAAGGTCTATTGATATATACATTTTAAAATCATATTTCAAATCAGAAATACACGAACCTTAGGAGGAGCCATACAGTACAAGACATTGGTCAATGACACGCAGTGGTTTGCTACAAGCTGATGATGAGCAATTATTGAGTTTCGTGTCGAATAAAATATCCGACGAACATTTTAACGATACACTTAACAAGTTGCATAGAAAACCCTTACAAAAACAGAATTGAAATTATTTATACCATTGGTGTAGAATAAATCGGTATCAAAAAGAGAAAGCGATACCCACATATCCGACTCACCTGGCAGATGTTCACTGACAGCTGCGCGTGCGTTCTTTTTTTTACCGACTGTACAATAGTTATAACATCGGGGTAACTCCTGCATACGTTTTAGCCGCGACGCAAATAGCACGGTACGGTGTGACAATTCGCTGGGATTCCATTGTATAAACGTGAGTGGCATCACTATTACGCGACTAGTATGCGATACTATTACGAGTGATAACGAAAGAAGAACTTGTAGTATTCGTTGTTGGTATTCAATTAATATTATGATCTTAGTTTTTTACTTTTAATAGAAAGTGAAGTAATTGCCATAAGAAAGACACTTCATCTCAGCAATCAATTTTAAAGCTCAAAGGTATACAAGCTTAAGAGTTTATTCAATGGATAAAACACAGAATGATTTATGCCAAAAGCAAAAAACTTGATTGTTTTTTTAGTGGTGTTTGATTAGTAACACAATTAGAATAAAGCACCAAGTATTTAAAAATGACTATAGTTAACCCAGTCAGATAGCAATTAACTAATTGGGTTGCGTCTATTCTAAAATATCTGGGGTAATTAGTTTGAGGTGACAATGTTTTCACGCTTCGAGTTTATCTTAATTTCGCAGTCTAATTATATTTAACTTTGAATACAGTATTAAAGAAAATCGTAGATTATAAACTGATACGGTTTTAGTGGTCCATCTTCGAATTTTGTGATACAAATCTAATGCTAGATGAGTCTAGTAAACTCTAAGGTCATGCATGTGCAATACACGTGATATACCCACATCTATCATAACAAGTTGATGATACTATCGTCTCGTAGCTTATTTAACTTACGCTATTTAACTTTTGTGTAATTTACGCCTAGTATGAATTTTGATTCCAATGCATATTTTCGCCGTTGAATTGAATTTAAATGCAGAAACTGATAATATGAATTAATTATTTTTGTATTTGGAAGGTATACGTTGTAAAACAAACGTATATTCGTTATTATAATGACGTCACGCGACCGCCTAACCCATATTGTGCCGCAGCAGCTGATGAAAAGCAACGTTGCATGGCGAAATTCACTCGATAAATAGGACAATTCCATTGTGTTCCGCCTACCATTCACAATGTTCCACTGAATTGTCGTATATTTTAATTACGAATGCTTCTATAGAGAGGATAAAGCTAACAAACATTCTATAAAATTTATTAAGTTTGATTCTGTCTCTAATAGTATGTCTAACTGCATCAAAATGAAAGGTTTATTTTTTGAAAGGAAATGGAAGTACTGAGCAATGGTATGCTGCTGTCGGAGCACAATGAATAAATAATTGAATTCAATTTTTGTGTAGATCGTCTATCAAATCCCATTTTAAAAACTGCGCCAAATTGAATATCCGTACTCTCTGCTCACCACTCAAGGTTCCCGATGCGACGTTGTTTATTTAACAACTAGAATAATTAAAATTGAGGATAATGCCCTATTCAAATGGCGTGTGAACTGAACACAACATTTAATTAATAAATTAATATCCAGTATTTGCATATCGATAATGTGTTTCATTTGGAAACAGGTACAGGTTACCGTGGGCACGGTGGTGACGTCACGACATTTGTAATTCAAATTCGTTATCGACGTGCTGCCGATAGAAGAGTCCGCGTTTACGTTCCACTTTGTCGGTATTGTTATGTCGTCCATTATGATTTGCCACGTTGGAATTACAGCTTTGTTTTATTCTGCTATCATAATTTGATTTATTACTTAAAATCTCCTTTTGAAATGTTTAAAACGTACCTTTCTCATACCTGATACTTATGATATTTTAATATTCTTTTCGATCCCTTGTGTTGCTGTAACTTCCAGTCTTGTTATCATTTCATTTAGCTTACTAGTACATAAATATTATACTTACCTTTCCGTTATGATATTACTAAACGCAATTTTGTCTCGTTGACGATATTTCAAGATCCACTCAGGGTAGCGCGAGTCAATAATTTTCGCACGGGCGACTTGTTGGGCGTCGGGGTTTCGTTTAACGCCCATTACCCCCTTGACACAGCTCTGCAATTTATACGCTCAATTCCCCCCGTGCCCTTTTGTCTGCCATTTGACATACTATTTTAACCTACCCGCATTGTCGCTAACAGCAAACAATTACATGGTCTTTATTTAATAACATCTAAGTGTAGTACGCAAAGGTGCGTGGTTTTTAATAAAACTCCTTTTGTATTGATATTCCATATTTTAATATTTCCCTATGAAAATCCCTGTTTTGCCCTTTTAAGAAATGATGGAGAATTACTCACCTTTTGGATTTTATTTTAAGATTATCGAACAAACTCCACGACTGCTATTGAAGGAAATAAATGTTAACATTTTTGTGCAAGTACTTGATGATTAATATTTATATTTTAATGCAAATAAGTAAGAGTGAAATAGATAATATTAACATACATATGGTTTATGCAGAGTGGGTAGTTTCATTATTTATTCAATGTATTATTTAGCATAGTTAATTTATACACCAAGATATAATACCAGCGGAGTATCGCGCTTCAAGCACGCAAAACACAATCTCTGTAACTTTACACTAAGTACGTATAACTTTATCGTTCCAAGCATTGACATCTTTAATATTATGCAGTACTAGCTGTTGCCCGCGACAACCTCCGCGTGAAATAAAACCAATTTTTAAAATCGGCCCAGTAGTTTTTGAGTTATTTCAATACATACGAAAATACAAATCTTTCCTATTTATAACATTAGTATAGATTATTGGTGACAGTACAAAGGGATCGATCATTTGCTCTCATATCGCAAATGTAAAATGTTCCGTTATTTTTATCAAAAATAAATGCTACAGGTTGTTTTAATTACAGGTAGCCAATAGTCAGCGAAATGAAAAGCTCAAAAAAAGAGCAGCATTTTAGTATAGACAAATCTATTTTAGTATATTTATAGATCACACTTTTGAGACGGACACTGTGACACTGTCCCCGACACTCGGTTTTATAGTTGCAAAGAATTTAGTCCTAAACGTAGAATATGTGTGCGAAAATCCATCCCAGCAGCCGCAAATAGTTTTACAGTTCACTGGCTGCGAACTACGGCTCTTTGTTTTACGAAGACCCCTTTTTCACTCATCGAAGCCTTTGTGGGACATCTTTGTCCATGATACGGGATGTTTTCTTTATAATAATGTAATACTGTAAATTTAAATGCATGAAAATGATTACAGATTTGTTGCATTTCACTTCACACTGTGTCTCATTTAACATGTAAATATAGCGAATTGATTTCTATACAATTTGCCTAGATTTTTTTGCTTGCACAAATTTCATGTTATGCGACGAGACGATGAGGGCATAAACCAAGAGTGTTAAGATTGAATGTGGATGGCTACAAAGGTAGAGGAAGGCCGAAGAAAGTATGTATGGATTGTGTGAAAGAGGATATGCTTAAGAAGGGAGTGGATTCAAATATGACGAGTGATAGAATTGCATGGAAGAGCATCACATAGTGTGCCGAGTCTCCGTAGGGATAAGGGTAAGTTGATGATGTTCAAATAGAATCAAAAAGCACCAGCACTAAACGTTTAAACATTCTAAAGTAGAACAACGTCAATATAATTCTAAATCTAAATGGACTAAATAAAAAAGCAATACAATAGTAAACGGTTCATAACACAGGACCGCATGCAGCTAATAACAGCACGGCCGAGTGGCATTGCGCGGCCCTTTGACTATAAAGAAACGGACTAGGCAAAGACTCAATAAACTTAATTAATTCTAGAACTTTCGCCGCGGGGTGAACTAAATACAACAATTGCAATGTGCATGTTAACACGTTAAATGAAAAAAATGACACGTTGAAAACAAGAACACAAGTAAGTATATAATTTGTTTATTTTTACAGAAGGGAATGCGTGCTTGATAGATCCTGTCTCTTAAAAGTCAAAGCCGTGGCCGCAATTTGAATTGTGGTCGCACCACACAAGCTGAGGCGAGCGCGCAATTTGCGGGTCGCGGCTTACCGATTAAACACACGCGATCCCATCCCGGTTCCCGATGGCGTGATACTAGACCCTAGTGTACCAGGGATATGGCTAAAATCAATGAAAAAGGATAGAAACGATAATCTTCACAGACTGGTTCAAATCCATGATCTTTATCGATAGATAGGTTTAAGAAGTATTTTTCTTAACTACCTTGTACCGAGTTTCTGAAATTTCATTCTAGTGATTCATTAGTTCTAAGTTGAACTAAGTTTCAACAGGGTAAAACTCAAGTTAAATAGTTCGGAAACGCATTTCATGAAGTTATAACCCAAAAACACTAACAGAATAGTTACATGTTACTGGGAAACTGGCCACAAGACAACTATGTACATACAACTAGTTTATAGTCGAACACTAAATATGAAAAAAAAAATTGTTGCCCCAAAATTTAAATTCACTTTATTTGTCACAAGCTTATTAAACATTGTTATAAACCTTAAAACTTTCAGTTCAGTAATAAATCCGATAGACAACAATAAACATTCCAACTTTACCTCTAACAATTATGAAATATTTCAAATCGCATTTCATCGAATTCGGACACTTCCGATCAAATCCACAAAGGGTCTATTTCATACAAAACTCTACATTTGTGAAGACGGAACAAAAGCAAAATGGTTTGTACCTTCGGAGTCCATCGGAGCGCGTGATTCCAACAGATGGCGAGTATCGAAGCGTGGGCATCCCAAACTCATGTAAGCCCATGGCTTTGTCTGCAGGTTGTGTAACTTAGAAACATCTGGCATATAACAAATATAACAAATATGGCTTTACCTTTCATGGATAAGAAAAACTTGATACTTGAATTATCAAAACCTTACGTTACTACATTAAATAAGTACATTGTTTTTTGTATAATGATAAAAACACTGTCTATCTATCTATCATTCTGTTCTATAAGAACATATAGTAAAATTTGATGTCTGTATGTAAATAATGTAGAAGGCTAGGTCTGCATTCTGTGGAAGGTCTACGTCCAACAGTGGGCAGATAAAGGATGATAATATAGCGATTGTCTGTCCGATAGCTGCG
This sequence comes from Papilio helenus, assembly GCA_026546675.1. Classification (NCBI taxonomy): domain Eukaryota; kingdom Metazoa; phylum Arthropoda; class Insecta; order Lepidoptera; family Papilionidae; genus Papilio; species Papilio helenus. The sequence goes on along the minus strand of JAOCNA010000013.1, from coordinate 4,084,300 downwards.
TTTGTTCCGGATAATCTATCGAACTTCTAAGTCCATTTTGACGGGAAGATAGCTGATGAGAGCGGGCATATTATAGGCTTTTTAATTCTAAACTGACTAAGTCACGGGCATTCACTATCCGATAGTTTATGAATAATAACATAACTCTAGCATCTACTACCGTAGTTACAAAAACAGAACAGATCAGCGTCTAGAAAGGATAAAAATCTATGTTTTGATTTTGGTGTGAAAATAGAAGTCAGATTAAATAAGGTATAACATCAAATAACAATTTTAACACAGCAAACGACGGTTAACTTTGGTGTTAATAACGTTGTTAACTTTACAATTATAACTGTTACAGCAAACTAATATAACCGTGGTAAATGCAGAGGAATTCAAATCCCCGAGACGATAGCAACTGCTATTTCCATTTCGATGATCAAACAGAAATCCTTAATAACGAAACGCGCGCTATCTGTTCATTCGGATCGAATCTATTCAAAACATAGTATCGATGGAATGAAATACGCTTTTATTACTATACTTTTTATATCCCTTGCTTCGTTCGAAATAGAAACGTCGTTATTGCTTTGTTTTTTATTTAATGATTTCATTTCAAATGGAAGAAATGTGTTATAATTTAGTACTTTCGGTAAATGTCTTTGAATTTTCAAGTTTTTGTGTTTTTCTATTTTATAAATTACAAATAATTCCGGAGAATGT
>JAOCNA010000013.1:4072060-4083495 GCA_026546675.1 Papilio helenus | reverse complement strand
GCGGACAACGTGACCTCAGAACCAGGTGTACGGTAGAGGAAAGAATTCTCCAGCGATTATAATACACGGCCTAGTTTAATCATAACACTTCAATGACTTCATATTTTGTATAAAACTAGCTGTTGCTCGCGACTTCGTCCGTGTGTTAAAAAAAAGTAGCCTTTGTTACTTAGTGATAACGTAGCTTTTTAATGGTAAAAGAATTTTTAAAATCGGCCCAGTAGTTTTCGAGTTATTTCAATACATACAAAAATAAATATCTTTTCTCTTTATAATATTAGTATAGATAAAAATAGAAAGAAGCATTTAATGTAATCTACATTTTGTAAACTAATATACATTATGTATAGTCGTGTATGTAGAATTCTTTTTTTTTTTCACATAAACAAAATAGTCTAAAAACTAATCCAATACCGGAAACCTACATTTATCCGTTATCCGTGAAAAAAACCTTTCCAATTTTCAAATGTAGAATCTCGAATGACAAACGTCATCGATTGCTATAAAAAATAAAAGGCAAACAAATACACTAAAAGCGTAACATCAATCCGAACAAACCGCATTCGAAAATTAAAACAACCTGCACGAGGCAACACCGTGCATATGTACCAACATAGCGTTTGGCGCGAAACGAAAAGCGAAGCTACGCGAGAGTAAGCGAGACAGAGATACCTTTGACATTTCACCAGTGTTGCTATATGTAGATAATTGTAGGCGGATGGTAGAAAAGTATTGTTCGGTCGGTTTGGGCCGCGTGAAATGGCGTTGCTTTTGTTTCGCTCCGAGATGGGTTTTGGGAAATTAAAGCGAAATGAGTGGGGTTGAGAGAGCGGAGACGCGAAATGACGATTGCTTGTTTACCGTAAACATGTCTTTTAGCGTATGAAATGTGGAAACATACTTTCTGTTCCATTTTTAAAAGAGTTTATTTAACCAGAAATTTATGATGGCGAATTTTAAACTACAGTTTAGTTTATTAAAGTTTTCTTTGTTTTGTATGTTTTTGTTATTTTTAAGTAACGTTACTCTGACATTTTGACATTATGCCTTTGAATTGAAACGTGACTTGTGCGGCCAAAAATAAATACTATTGTCAAATATTATATTTTTTTTATGTATTTTTCAGTAGCCTATTATTTAGTCTATATTCTAAAGAGAGTATTAGAGCATACTTTTGTTGTTTTATCACGTACATGTTGATTAAAGCTATATTATTTTTATTATCATGAAGTCATTTCAAATATCAATGTAACTTATCAAAAACAATTTTTTGTTTTCAAGGGATATTATAAAACTCAGTTTCTGCGACTATCTATAAGAAATCACAGTTAAATCTTATATTATAATTGCGAAAGGGTAGATTGGCAGATGTTCGTTAGAGTTTGTAGCCTAAACTGCTGAACGGATCTCGAAGAAATTTGGCATAGATGTAGAGTATAGTCTGGAAGAACACATATGCTACATACATTGGTTTCTTTTAATTCCACGCAGACAGAGTCGCGGGGAAAAAGCTAGTAAAATGTATTTCCTTCTCAGGCTTTTTACTTCCACACTTTAGATTATTAAAGAACCCTAAAATGTTAAATACTATGACATATTTTCGCTCAAGTAGAACAATGTCGACAAAGAACATCTGCCACAACTAGGTATATTCAAATAGGCTCTAACTCTAAAGGAATGTGTTCTAATCGGTTTACTTCACAACATTCTATCTCAAAAATCTTTCTACCTTACTTGTATGCGATATGTTGGTAATTATTGGATTGGTGAATTATTGGATAATTATTCCCGAGATGACTGGTAATGGCTTGCGCATACATTTGACTAAACTATCTCATAACTGTTGTGCGATTGTCGATTGTTTCGCAGTCAATTCAACTCTTTAGTTGCACAACTAAAAATCGAGTAGTGTGTGCACTTCCATATAAGCTGATAGGAATCAGAGCGAGACTAAACTGTGCGATAATTTATTCAAAGGTGGGTGAGCTCTGCTGCAATCTATCCATTCTCTTTTATTGAAAATACTAAAGTTAAACTGTTATCTCAAAAGAAATATTTACGAATCTTAATAATTAGGTTTTCTTGATATACTACTAATGAATAATAGTAAAGCATTGACATGTTTTATTCACTTTAATTGGGCAGGTTTAATGAGGAATCCTAATAATTTAATTCGTAACATATTATCAGAAAGGACATTCAGATAGTAGCGCCAGTGGTGGAGAAATTGAGAAGCAAAAGGTTAACGTGGTATGGACATGTTATGCGACGAGTCGATGAGGACATAAACCAGAAAGTGTTAAGATTGAATGTGGATGGCTACAAAGGTAGAGGAAGGCCGAAGAAAGTATGGATGGATTGTGTGAAAAAGGATATGCTTAAGAAGGGAGTGGATTCAGATATAACGGCTGATAGAATTGTATGGAAGAGCAGCAAATACTGTTCCAACGCTCCGCAGGAATAAGGGCAAGTTGATGACAAATTTCATCGAGACTCGTTCAGTTTAGGTGGAAAACTCTAACAAATATCCATCCATCTAATCTTTCGTATTTATAATATTAGTAAGATGGTAGGTATCGGAGATAATTACGGATGGTGTCCATCGTTGCGTAAGTCCGGTGGAAATGTTATGTTATAAATAATAAGCATTGACATTTAAAAAGGAAAAGGTCGAAGTTATTTGTGATCTGTGCTGAGTTGTTGGCATCTACACGAGTTGCTCTGCTATTAGTCTATCCGTACACGCTTTCAAACGAAGTGTAATTGGTTTTTAAATTGAACGGAATTGCGTGTCTATATTTAAACAGAATTATTTTAGATGATTTAAAGTATGGTTTTTTTATCCATTACGGATATAGATATTTCTCAGATTTACGTGATAGAATACAATTGAGAAAACTACAACTTCAGATTTTGGTCTATCAGTTATTGTAGCTATATAGATTAAAAAAAAAAAAACATTCTGTTTGCAATGAAGAATAAAATACAATGAGGTCACGTTCGATGAAAAGTTAAGTGGTCCAAAACAATGAGACCATCATGATGAAAGTCTGATATTTAACTGAAGTTACTAAAAATTTAAGTTACTAATTAAATATTGTAATAAAGTATGAATAATCTTAATATTTGTGCTTTTCAATACTTACAAAAGAATTAAATCTGAGCTTTATATTGTGTTTGATATTGGTCCGAACAGCAATTGGATTATAATGTACGTTCAAGTTATCAAGAAAACGTTAAGAAAAATGATAGATTGTTGTTTGTATGGCATGATGCCAGTCGTTTGTGTTATACTTTGTAGAACATGAGATGTCGCAGTGTCGGTGCGGTGTTTTGACAAACAGAATGCTGACAACAACTCTAGGGCTCTTGCTCTACAAACCAGATAAAAGACGCTCATAATGATGCACTATCCTAAGAAGTTTTCTAATCTTGTGCTAAGTATTCTAAAGACTGATCTATACTAATATTATAAAGAGGAAAGAATTGTATTTTTGTTTTTTTTTGTATGTATTGAAATAAATCAAAAACTACTCGGCCGATTTCAAAAACTGTTTCAAGATTAAAAAGCTACTTTATCAGTGAGTAACATTGGCTATATTTTTTATTATATTTATATTTCACACGGACGTAGTCGCGAGCGACAGTTAGTCTAAATAAATATGTTCTCTTTTCAGTACATAAAAGGCAGAAATTCTAAATAATTAGTTATTCGTAATTAGACTACTCGAAGTTGTTTTGACGAAAGATTCCGTTCATTAAGAAAAGTTCGAAGATAGATAATATCTATAAATAGCCAGATCAATAGCGAACAAGTCACTTGTTCTCGGGACTAAGGTGAGTGGGATGAATCATAGCCGTGGAAGTTGCCAATATTTTTTTTAAATAACGTTTGCTACTAAATCTTCATGTGATATTATCCTGTCTTACTTCACAGTATTCTTGGTCTCTTTAAAGGTTTTGCTACTAAAGTTCTCATTACCGGCCTGAATGCGTCCATTTTCTTCGTGAAATGGAATAGGACAGTTTCCTTTGACCTTTTCACGCTTCAAAGACGGCTGTATTATAAAGTTTATTGCGCTCAGACCCTTGAAGACGTTTCGTAAAGATGGATGTCTTGTCAACATTGATTTTATATTGTGCTATACTTTGTTGGCTTTAGTCAAAGGATTTAAAAGATTTACGGAAATATGAATATAACGGGTATATAGTTTTTGCGATGGATGTTTATCCCGTGAGAATGTCCTCTCACCATTACATATATTATTTTTATGTGTATTGTTTTGTGTTAAAATGTTAACAGGTTTTAAATATTTTAACAGCTTATCAGCAATGTTGAACCTGATCATGCAAGTTTTCTAGCAACATTTCCGTAGTTATTCCTTAGTTTTTTTAAACCCCGCTTGAGGCGGAGTTAAACCGGTTGTGCCGGTGGAAATTGCGTTGTAAAATTTAATCTTTGCTACAGATTAATCTTATTTTTCCACTAGTTTAAATAAAATTTGATTTTTAAATACCGAACACTATTGTATTTTAATGCGGTTGTAATATAATTTTAAAATAAGGCGATAAAAATAAATAAAACCGGAAGAAGGAATGTAAGGGTAAAAGTGGAGATAGAATCGTTACATTAAATTATTCCTTTAAAGGTCTCGAAATATTTTTTTATCGTAGAAACGAGAAGAACCTACACAGTCGAGTAACTATTTTGAGATTAGTGAATAGGTATAATGATCATTTTTATAAGAAAAACCTGAAAAATGTGATTTTATCATAATTTATTAATCCTGCAAAATAGTGTTTAATAGATAAAATCTATTTTAGCTACGGAGTTGCGTTATTAACGCAGTGGTGGTATAAAATATGACCGCATACTGCAGAGGCGTCGATATATTATGTCAACTATATGAAAATATATCGACCGTATTTTGCAATACCTTTGTTATTAGATCGCATTTCAATATACTTCATACATATGTATAATCTTTGATTAAATTATACTATTTTGTTCAATTTTGTATTGTATAAGTAAAAATAAACCCACATTTTTCACCCTTTCTGTCATTCAGTCGTGCCCAAATTTAATTTTGCATATGTCCTGTCTCTCCAGCTGTACCAAATATCCTGTTATAAATATAAAGATGTATTAATATTAACCCCTTACCCTTAGGGTTGCTTCACATAAATTTTCGATGAGGGGTCAAGTACCTTAAGACGTGAAATATTAAAGATGTATACTATTGTTGTTGCTTCAATTTTGTTGCGTCTACCGGAATTAAATCTGTATGTAATCTGCCCCAAGATAAACAATTATATTAATATACTAGCTGTTGCCCGCGACTTCGTCCACGCAATATTAAGATAAAAAACGTAGCCTATAATATGCCCGTCTATGTCAGTTACCCTCCAGTGAAAGTCCGGACGAAATCGGCCAAGCTGTTTCGGAGATTACCCGGAACAAACGCGGCTAGCGGACAGACGGACAAAAACATTTTAAATGCTATTTTCGTTATCAGCAATGCGTCATCTCCCCGAAATCTGTAATATTTCTTTGGATATTACAAAAAGATACTCCAATTTTATATAGATGAAAATCAAGTAGTTATGTGTGAACTGTAATAAATTACACCGTATTCATCACCAAAAATTATCATCATCATCATCATCAGCTGCTGGATATTGTAGGGTTTTAATTATGTACTAGTTTGTTCATAAAAAATGTATAAAAATCACTCCATACTCTTTCGTGAATAGTGATATGTTACTCACGTGAAATGGCAAGTCGAGTACTCTTGTATAGCACTCGTCAGTGCTCAGTTAGCTACCTGTGCCATGCAATTGAACTTTACTTTAAACCAACGATATATCATCAATTTATTACTGTTAAATATTAACTAGCATTTACAATATTGAAAATAATTTATTCTTTGTTATTAAGTTAGGTGTGCAAGCGATCAAAGGAATTCAAAGTTTAGTTCAACCGAAACTCTAAGGTAAATTAATCCTAACTTAAAAATGGCTAAATACTGCGAATTAGTAATAGCTTTTAATCTACTTTGTTTAATCGTCGGTATCCATTACATTGTAGATTCTAGACAAAGCGCATTAGACAGCGCTTAGAGGATTCATTGTACCTATGACGTCATCTACCTTCGTCTAGACATCTAGACAATGTCGGAAGGTAAAGGATAACGCACTTGCTTACAGTCGACTACAATAAATATTATACTTGGGTATAGTTCTTTTGGATGGATTGCGTGAAAGGTGACATGATCAAGAAGGGAGTGATGACTGAGATGACGGATGATAGAGTTATTTGGAGGACGAAACCACGGTGCGCCGACCCTACGTGAGTAGGATAAGGTAGGTGGAGATGATGATGGGCATAGTTTCTTTGGTTCTGGAGTTTACAAAGCTGATGAAATATTCTAGAAAGGGAGTATTAAGAGCGCCAAACCGACGAGCATGTATGTAGATGTATATATATGGAAAGGAAGTTTGCCAGGTCTGTGCTAATTGAATGTCTCTGTCTGCTTTAATACAGATTATATTCCCTTTTTCAATCAGTAAATGGACTGTGGTACAAAGGATTTACTCATTTCATATCGTAGTAATTGATTCTGTGATAGGCTTTATGATCACAGAATTTATTAATCGAGAAATTACGTAAATTCCGGTATACTTATCACCCGTCATTCATGTTTGCTTTTTTTTACGTTTTTGCAATATTTACTTTTTCTACAAGGTATAAAATTTCTTTGCTTACGTCTTGTTTATTTTGTACAAGTGGCAAGGTTTATATCACAGGAAGGCTTTAATATTATCTGGGCGTAAGTAGGCTCCGTGTCAGGTGATTTCATAAATTGAAAACGAGGCCAACGCCCTCGCACCCTTTAGATATCTTAGGCCCTCGGCAGACGTAATCAAATTAGTTGCAGAAACTGACAGTTTTTTATATGTAAAAATTGCTTGTGCTATTTGTACAGTTTACAGTTCCTGCAATTTGCATGGCAATTTGCAAAGAGTATGTGCTTATAAAGTCGCTGTCACCACTTAAATTCTATACAAATTTAACACTTGCTAGTTGCAGCAATTAGAACAAATTTAGTCATGAATTGCAGCAGTAAAAACAGTTGACAATCATAGGAATTTGCAACTTGAAGTGCTACCAACTTGTCCACTTTCAGTTGTGGCAATACTTTCTACGTCTGTGAAGCGCCTTAACCTTCCCAAGAGGTTCGCTATCTTTTATCCCCCGCTTCTTGGAGTTTTTATAGTCAGTATTTTAAGAAATAATATTAGCTTTGAAAACCTACGTATAGTTAGTATATATTGCTGCAATATCAATGAATAAATCAGAAAACGATAATTGTCTTTCAAATTGTGTGTAAAAATATTATATTCCAAGTCTGCGTTCTTTTTCTGAATATAAACGTGCTGGAAATATTTGCAACTTTGATCGCACCAAGGGTCTATGTTTATAGAACATCTGCGATATTTACATACACTACTGTACTCCATTAAATTATATCAATGTACTGTAAAACTGTATAATAACGTCGGCAGAAACCTATTCACTAAACATTCATTCGAACGAAACCATGAAATGGCGTGTAATTAAAATAAATTTATGTCACACTGAGGTTGTACATAATTTGTTTAGGCGAGACTAACAAACCCGTTACATATAATTACACGTTCTCAAACAAATGCATTTAATACGAATAGAGACTGTGCGTTGATTTTCATATAAAAGAATGGCTAATGCTTCAGAGTAGAGAGCCATGAATATTTATAAGAACAACGTGATATAACCCCCTAGGGGTTGGGGAGGTGAACCCCCACAATTAATATGGATTCATTTTCATTACTAAATTATGTCGACGATCACTTGTCCCTGTTCCTAAATTAAAATTCAGCGCTACCTTAATTGTGTTTTGAGTATGAATTTCGCTCAGCCTTTATTAACTTTTGTCTAATAATTGTGTTCATAAAATACTATAATTATACTATCTAAATTTTGAGTGTTATTTAAAGTAAGTTTAAATGAACATAATTTCTAAGTATCTCTTTTAAAACACAAGCAAATATTTATTGCTTGGAAAATTTATTTGCTTTGTTGTTTGTTTTGAGTTATAACTGATTGTTTTGAGGCAACAAATGTGCGTTAGCTTTTGTAAACAGAGGTTTGCCTTTATCCCTTTGTAGCCACGTAGCACTTCAATGATTACAACTGCTACGAGATTAGAAAATGAATATTGTTACTACGAAGATTTGTATTTCACTAGGCAACTCATTTCTTTTCTGATCTAAGTGAATTTGTGACATGTTAGCAATGTCATTAAATGGTCGTGTGCCAGTCACAAGTCGCGAGACATATGAGCTATTGAATTCCTGCTCTGAGTTATCGTGTTACGTGACGTATACGTGACTTGTGTACATTGAATTTGATCAGTCTTGTACATGTTATTAAATTCTATTTAGAAGGGGTACTATGGATTGAGGTGATCCATGTACTTCTGCTACCACTTGCTGGATACAGTCAGATCTATGAAATTAGCTCAGAAAGTCATTGTTGCAATTGATATGGTTTTCAATTTTTAGAAAGAATTGCATTTGTTTTTGTATTGTATGTTCGCTTTTGTTACATCAGAGCAATTAAGAAGTCTGTACGCAGTCTGAGGCTATTTTTATACCGCGCGGCCGTGTCCCGCTTTTGTCTGTGTCCGTGTCTATTCCGGTGCTCGCTCGTGGTACTCGACGGGGCTGCGGCACGGCGACGCCTCAAGTGTGTGCCGTCGCGAATTTTCTCGCAATCTACTCACAACTCGGAACGGATTACACGCGCATTTATGACCTCTTGTGTTAGAGTGATGCCACAAGGGCGTTGCGTTTGCGTGTGTTACAAAATGCCGCAATACAGCACACAATTCTGCGAAGACCCAGCGTCGCTCAATCAGTCTTGGAAGTTTTATATTACAAAAAATCTGAAGTCTATTTAGGTTATCGTTGGGATTTGTATTGTTAAACTACTCATTAGCATCGCTCGATCGTCGCAACTCCGAAGAATCGCCGATAGTTCGAGTGGCATTGCTTTAAATAATTACACTTTTACGATCGTACACCTTTGGAAGGTTAATTGATTCCTCATAATCTAAATTCATACATATGTAAAAGTACGTTCTTTTAGGAATGCAGCGTAAGCACATCTGTTTACACTTGTATGTACTTTATTGTGCATGCCTGTTCAATCCTGAGGATTTAGTTACAAGCGAAGCGACGATTACGTCCGTTTGAACCGGCTGCCCTTTCTGTAATCCTAGAGATTACCTCTTTGATCGATCGATTGCCACACCTGTCTCGCCTTCTCGATATCAATACATTTACGTATACAACAACAAATGTTTGTAGGTTTTAAAAAAATGCAGTTAGTACAAAAGAGCGAGAGTGAATGTTATATTTGTGCTGTAATGACGTGTTAGGCAGGCGACACACGGTTAGCCTGTTTTGTGAATTCATAAAGAAGCTACACGACTCTCATATTTTTCAAACAATGGAGCGGGAGTCAAGTGCACTCCTGTTTATTCGCGAGAAATCTGTTGGCTTCACTTCCAGAGCGCTGCATGAATACAAGAGACAATGCGGCATATTCTATGCTATGTAGCTCGCGACGATATAAATTATGTCGCTATTAATTTTAGCAACAATTTTGAAGATCATTTCAAACGTTTATCATGAATTTAACATTATTACTTGATAATATTCGAGTGTATGAAAAACGCTGTAGGTACTGTAGAAGACTTTCAATTAAAATAGTCGAAATATTCTTAGAGGATATCTGCTTGTGTCATCGTTAACATAATATTAGAATTTATATAAAGATATAGTCATGAAAAAAAATCTTTGTTACAGGGCGGATACCCGGCCAAATTGAAGAAGGTACTAATAGTGACCGCGCCGCTGTGGTTCAAGGCGCCGTTTCGAATACTGCGTCTGTTCGTACGGGAGAAGCTGCGCGAGCGCGTACACACGGTAAGCGCGCCTCAGCTGGGCGCGCACGTACCCCGCGCCAGCCTGCCCACGCAACTCGGTGGACAGCTCGCACCGGACCACGCTGCCTGGTGAGTTATCAGGGGAAATGCAAAACGCGGAGACAAGAATCATGTCTACAAGGTAGAAAGTAACCAAGATTCTTTGTCACTTCGGGTAGGAGGTTAAAACGAGTAGGGTTTACAGGCCGCAAAAATAAGGCAAAAACTTTAAGGTTTATAAAACTAGTCCACCGACCCCACGTGAGTAGGATAAGGATAAAAGATGAGGAGAGTAAAACCAAGTAGCAACTTCATGGCCTGATCCCAAAATCATAGCAAACATATACCTTGCATTTTTAACTAACATCTTGCAATTTTTAGTGAAAAAGCGCGTACGGTAGATAAGGTTAGAATATTGTAATAGAATAGAATGAAATTTTATCATCATTAGTAGAAATTGTCAGTTGTGATACTGTAACGGTGTTTAGCCGAATTACTATAATTACAATTCACGAAAATAAACGTATGGAAAATTACAACGTTCGTGGAATAGACGTTAACTATGGAAGGAAATTGTGCGCCGCTTTGTCTAATTTCTTAGTAGTCGACATAAACTCCGCTTGAATTAAAACCCCTTTGGCATTGTTTACAAAGAAACAGTACACTAAGTGTATCGACTTACGCGGCCTCCGCGGTTCCGTTCTGATCCGTATTTACATTTCGCGTTTCCTTCGCTTGCACGTTTTACTCTGACTTGCGCCATTTCTGATTAAATTGAAAGTCAAATATCGTAGCGATTTCCCTTGAGACTCCAACTTTAGTACTCAGAAATATTACTATTGGATCTTATTGCTGTAGCCGACGGCAGGAGACGTTTTATTAAATTTATTTAAATAGGTTTTATAATGTCTTACATTTTTATGATAACAGATAGCAATTGCTGTATCTTATAACATTGTTAAAAGTACGAGATAGCACAGTTTTAGGTTAGTCAAATGTGAATTTTCATCCATACTAATATAAAGAGAAAAGATTTGTGTTTTTGTATGTATTGAAATAACTCAACTACTGGGCCAATTTCAATAATTCTTTCACCATTAAAAAGCTACGTTATCAGTGAGTAACATGTATACTTTCTATGATTTTTTAATGTCACGCGGACGTAGTCGCGCGCAACATCTAGTATCGTGTGTTTTTCTTATACTTAATGTTACAATGATGAGAGCTGATTTCATCATCTTCCTGTGATAAAACTCGAAACCTGCGGGGAAGATATACAACTTGGCCGAGGCGTAAGACAAGGCGATCCGCTGTCACCTAAACTGTTTATTGCCGTTCTCGAAGGAATATTCCGTAAATTAGACTGGAAATACAGAGGCATTAACATAGCGACACGACATTTAA
>JAOCNA010000013.1:3940227-3953616 GCA_026546675.1 Papilio helenus | reverse complement strand
ATGATATAGGTGAAGTGCTGAAACTTTTACAACAGGTCAGGTTAAAATTCCCATTTGTTACGAAAGTATTTACAATTGTTTTACAAGAATTGAATACGTTAGTTATGAGTATACCGGTAGAGGTAGACGTAGAAAGAGATGGAGCGTGAAAGGTGACATGATCAAGGGAGTGATGACAGATGACGGATGATAGAGTTATTTGGAGGATGAAAACCCGGTGCACAGACCATACTGAAGTAGGATAAAACGCTGAGAGAATGTTTTGTTTTATGTATGTAAGGCCACTGTCCGAAGTATCTATGGTAAGGGAAGTAATTGTCTATGACGAGAATGGAACAAACGGAAAACCCTTTAGATATCTATTCTCTTCTACATTAAGTTCTCCTTCCCTTTTTTAAACTTAGTTGTGGAATGATAACCATCATTGTCTTCGTGTTATTTACCTTACTTAGGGTCTATATAATGTACACATCTCTTTCAGCCATTTAAAATAAAGACTAGACAACAACATTTTTTCGCTGGTAACTTCTTTGTACGGTAATGGCTTAACGAGACGCTTCTCAATGTTTGAATTGTTTATTAGTTAGATTACGTGAAAATGTTTCAAATGGGGTGTCATTAAGTATTTTTTTAATTTCTTTGCTATGTATATCTGAATTCACTCCCTTACGATAGTTTTAAGTAATTAATTTTACCCTTTTTGTCTTCTTCAAAGACAATAAGAGCATTAGTTGCATCAAACGATTCTAAATAGACGCGTACCGCGAAAATGACGTACCTGAAATTTTTCACCAACCGTCAATACGTCGTCGTAACTGACATTTCCGCGTGAATCACGCGCAGTTGCGGCCCTTTGCCAAATGGGCGTGTCTCCGCCTACTGCCAGTTTAGCTATTGGTTATAATAGAAAATTAACAGTTACGCCTTTACACTAGGTATGTGAATGTACTCGATTTGCAAAGGGCGTAATGATCGATTGATCACTCAGTGTTATTTTAATATTTGAATTACAGGAACTATGGGAACCAAATTGGTTGGACATTTAAAGCAATGATAGATGTGTGTCAGCCCTAACCGGTTGAACTATTGAGCTATGGATCAACGAAAGTGATTCAACGCGATATATTTCTATGAGTCGCAGTTCGCATCTTGAACCACAAATCATAACAGGTACAAATTGAGCTGAGCTACGTACCTGTTCATTCGTATAAAGCGTCAGCTGATCTGCAGATCATTTATTTTAGTTGCCCATGACTACTAATTCCCAAACTTTTTTTTACAAATGTTGATTATTGATATTTTATACAGCAATGTAAAGCGATTTTAACCGTAATCGAGATTACCTTGTATTATAAAATACTCTTACAATAATACGCGTGTTTCGCTTACGTAAATATCAAGGTATTTATAGAATCTAATCTAATATCTAAGACGTACTGGCAATCCCAACTGACAGTGTATTGATTCTGCACAGACGTACCGTTATCCCGACCGATTTTACATTCGGCTTATGATGGAAATAGATCTAGAATGTTATAAAGATTACAGTTAAAGAATTAAATTCCATTCTCACTTAACGAATATCTCACAGTTAATTGTATAACAGCTATTTAGCACCTCTGTATGTTGCTATAAGATTTTAATCAGGTAAATTGCACTCGACTCTATCGATCTGTATAAATGGATAGGTTGATAACTTTTGCTTCGTATTTTTAATCTTTAGATGTTTATAACTAAATCTGTTATTAGTTAATTCTAACCACTAACTGTTATAGTCAGCGCCATGGCGCAAACCTAATAGGCCCAAAGTTTTATAGCCTGTTCATTTAGTTGTCAATGGTTCGACTGTATCGACTGTACACATTGCTTCTTCTTCTTCTTGGTGTCCTATGTCTCCGGAGTGGGGCAGAGTGCGTCCACATTGCGCCAGCTCGCTCTATCCCAAGCTCTGCGTTTTGTCTCGGGAAATGACAACACGATTGCCTTCAACACAATGCTTAATTATGATAAAATTATTGTTTGATTTTCTTTTGGTTTTATCTCTATACAGCTTAGATAAATACTATATAATTGGTTCTCAGTAAAATTAATTATTAATTTCGTAAAAGATATGCATTGATTTATTTATTCTAGTTGTATGGAATTCTTTTGGTTTATTGTATTGATAACTATAGGCTTTAGTAATCTTTACGTTATCTTAGATAAGTACTCGAGTTATTTTTAACGTCTTTGACTATCTATAGTGAAATAAGGTGAAACATTGATTATGATATGATCAACAAACATATGTTTTCTGTTTCTGTGATTTAAGATTGTTCAACACTGTCTTTGGTTTACTAAAATATGTAACTACTCTACGTCTATGCCTTTTATCGAGATGTATGGAATTTAAATTCATATTGTTTTAATAAATTCCTTTTAACGCAGATGTATAAACAAAAGTATTCTAGAGGAGTGATTGAACGCAAAGAGATTTTTACCTTTAAAGTAAATTATACTCTATTTAAAGGTAATAAGGTATAATCGATAAAATTATATTTCAATGGACGGTAAGGTTTTATTTCGCAATATATAAGAATTAGCTTTCGCCCGCTACTCTGTCTGCGTGGAATTAAGTAAAACAAAAGTGAGTAGCCTATATGTTCTTCAAGACTATCACTTCTAGACTATTTAAATTGATGGTACATGTCTTTTTTTTAATAAGTCTGTAATTACAGCCTTATAAAGGTAAACGTATGGTTGGTTTTTCATAATTTGCCGTTTTTATTGAATTTTAATATGAAATTCGATACATTCGTTAAATATTGTTTTATCCGTTACGAACTTTTTTTTATTATCCGTCGTTATTGTTATTGTCGAAATGAAGGATAGCTTTGCTCGTAAAGCGAATTAATTGCCGTATTTATTCTTTTGTCCGTTTTTACGCGGATATTGGATATAGAAAATGCCCTAGTAATCCTTCTGGCGATCTGATGAAATATACGATTATTACTTAGTTTTTGTTTGTTTTGGTCTATTTCGTTAATATCATCTAAATCTAGATATTTATACAACTTATAGAAAGATCAATGTTTAAAGTTTTTTTTCTGTCGAACGGAATAAATAGTATCCTATGTCCTTCTCCTGGCTCTAAGCTACCTCCTCACTAATTTTCAGTCATATCGGTAAAGCCGTTCTTGAGTTATAAATAGTGTAACTAACACAACTTTCTTTTATATATTATATATAGATTACAACCCTTTTCACACCAAAGGGATCTATATATAAAAGCCTTTACTAATTTATCTAATATCTTAACTGTTAGTCAGTTTCAACTCAGAATAATTAATTGATAAGGGGGACTATTAAAGTAGATTTTAGAAGAAATCTTTAAGTAACCATTAAAATTGCATTTTAGTCATATAAGTTAGTACATCTCATTTCCCGCATGACGGACTCGAATCAAAAACTCCGCACCAAGTATTTCTGTCAGCTTCAACTTGTAGAACATATTAAAAAGTTAGATTAAATTTTACAGGATGTCCGTAAATTATGTATACCTTCGTAGCACAAAGTCTTTTAAACATAGGGACTATTTGTGTAGAATATAATAAAGTTTTTTAAAAAGCGAGATAATCAGGTCCTCTTTTACTTCGTCTACCCTTCCACTATTTTCTGATAACCAATGGATGGAAAGATGAAGAGGAAATGTCATTATCTGTTTGTCCTATCCTCTGTCTAACGCAAAGCACGCAAGCAAGCGTAACTTAATTTCTCAATATATACTTATATTTTTATAGCAGCGATCATCAAACTTCAGGTGACCTTATTGAAGTCGTATTTTATAAAAAATACTTTCTAAATACTAAAATTAATCCTACCTAGTGGAGTATAGTAGTTCTTAAAATAACAACTAGGTTAGAGATGATTTAGTGACTATACGGTCTAGAGAATGTTGGTGTTTCGTAAAATATAGAAACTTTAGAGCGGTTTTATTGCCTCTGGACTATTCTGTAGGATCACCTTTATTTTTAGTCCCTTGATGCCTTCAGATCTTCATGACATGATACTTAATACACCTTAATTAGTGTCATGTCATCGTTTTTATTTTATTTGGCTTTAGAAAGATTTTAAAAGACATCTTAACAAAAAAACTATTTTAAATTCACTGACAAATCTTAAATAAATGTGCTACTTAATAGTTAGGTCACTCTAAGCGTAAGTTTCTTTCACTTAGTAAAAAACCTATAGAATTAAGTAACTATTTATGTAGATAAGGAATCAAAACACACAAAACAATTAACTGTTCGAGCTTAGCGGGTCTAGAACATTCGTATATCTATATTTTCTTTGTTTACAATTTCTCGTTTCCTAACGAAGCATTCAGGTATAACATTCATAGAGGGCAAAGGATTGCAAGAGATACAACAGTGTCCGGTCTTTTATGTTCCTAGTCTTTGTGGATTCCTTTGAGAGTATACGAGAGCACTTATCATTTCATATCAACATTCGAAGTTGTGGCCAGATATGGTACAACGAACTCTTGTTTCTAAAGATAAGATTCTAAAGAATATATGCAATTGTTTTTAAAAAATAATAATATCGAAAGATAACACGTCAAATTTGTAAAATGATTCGATCAATTCAATCTTCTTGTCATCCTGCTCTATTTGGAGTCGGCATAATAGGTTTTTGTTCCCTAAAGCCAATCTATCTCTCATGCTAGGTATACTCCTACCTACTCGTTACATTCACGACGGCTCCATAAAGCATACGATAAAGCGCAAATTTTACAAGACAAACCTTAAAATATTAATATTGATTACGACGCATCAAAGCTGAACACGCATTATACAACCAAAGAAAAGAAATTAGTGTTTATCAAGTTAATTTAAAAAAAAATAAAACAATTTTAAAATCGCTAAACTGTGGCTTCCGATAGTTTCCGTAGGAGCCATTGTTATTTACCTAAGCTGTCATTAATGTCAAATCCGAATAAAAATTGACAAATAGTATCTATTCGTGACATATAATTGACAGTGGTTTTATTAAAAGGCTATTTTACCTTACTTCGATAAAGGTCCGTTTATTACGTCTTTAGAGTTTCTTCAGTGGTTTTATTAAGCCGCCCCTCGGTCACAAAAATAGCGCGTCCATAAACAGATGAAATCCCGATGTCACGTTAAATAAATATGTGTGCCCACTAAAATTTCCTGTTTATTTCTGTCGACCGCTTCGCAACGCACTCGTGACGGTGGAACTTTCTGAAAGCGGACACATTTTCAAAGATGTACAAAGGAGTTCGCGTATTGAACATATTTATTTCATCTGAATACGAGTAACCAATTAAAGTAATTTACCTGATTCATGAAAATCGCAGGAAGAAATCTGTTTAATATTATCTGCGTATGTCTGCATGCAGTTCATTTGAGACAGGATTCCGTCGCAAATCGTAAATACGACTGTTTAGTTCCTACCGCCCACGCTGATTGTGTTTTATTGTGCGTAACGAAGACTTAGAAACAAATGGACATGACATACAAATTTTATATGTAATTTTTAAAGAAATTATCTATCGTTTCTACATCTACAAATCGATACCTTTATCGCCATTTAGTTTATTTAATTGCAAACAAGTAATTATTTAAAAAAAAATACTTGCAATGGTACAACCCTTTGTCTCCGATAAATTATTGATACATTACTTGATATGTTTAAATTGTACTGTTGTCCTATCTAGAATTGTAAATAATCTTTGTTCTCTTATTGTGTCGGGATTCAGTAATGAAAACGGGCATACCATTTTAAATTGAAATTCATTGAGAAGAGCGCAATACCAAAACGTCTAGGCTTACAATCATTTGGTCGCACGTTGGATTCCCAATATGCGTGGCATTCGAACAGTAATTGCTTTTTACTAATATGAAACTTTAAAATATGATCGCACATATTTTTTTTTGCACTTCTGAGAACAGTTGACTGTTTTTACGTAAATAAGACGATTAGTTACTCAGAGTTAATAAGTAGGCCCGTAACACAACACTCAGGGTCTCCCAAGTAAAGGAGTGTGACAGTTCCGTGTATATCCTTCTTAATATTGCAATAACGAAGGTACTAGAAACTAAAATTTCAACGTATAATTTTTATTTCATTTAAAAACTTAGCTTGCGAAACGAATCTAGGTCAGTTTTCTACCCCCTAAGGGGTCTTAATTGACAGCGATACTTCTTGTTAGGTATCTAAGCTCTAATAATCTTGGCCTATCGATTGAGCTTCTAGAAATGTCTATTACGATTCAATTAAGCTGCTATTCGATATCTGGTCTATTAATCTTTGTTTTAAAAAACATTTTTGTTACGACCTAGTTATTCTTTGACAAATATTGTCAAAGATCAACAAGTGAGACTTCGTGTACTTACTCCTTAGACTCGATCTTGTTAAACAATAAAAAAACGTTTGAAATAATTAAGATTAATTATCTATTCAGATATTATTTACATTGTGTGTTAGATTAAAATGTTGAATAAAACAATAGTCTATACAAATAATATGAATATTCTCTTTGTGTATAAAATAACAATTTACAAACGATCTCATTGTTATAATACATCGATTTCTAAACGTTTTCATTGTATCGTACATTTCTAAATGCTTGCCTTGTTTACGTGTTTTAGTGGTATTCCGCATAAAGCAGCCGTCCTTTTCTGGCTTACAATAAAAAAAGAGATGGAATAGCTGGACCACACACATCGCTAAAGCAAGAATTAACGTTAAAGCGTTCCTGAGAATTAGATGACTAAATTAAATTATTTGTAACAATGTAGAGATGAACAGACGATGAAAGGATATAAAAAAAACAATGTGGTGTTTAAAGACGAGGAAGGTAGCATGGGAAGAGAAAGTGAATTAGCCAGAGGATGGGATGCTAAGGTAGAGGAAATATCCTCTTTCTGTGGATCTCCTTCACTGTTTAATTAAATTAAATTTATTTTTATGAAAAAGTAAGATCTAACACGATGAAAGAATATACATATAGGAAGTCTGCAGGAACTTAGTCCTTACGTGTCTGATCATAGCCAAAATTAGGAACCATGACAAATGACTTAAAATTTTACTATCGCCAATAAATGAAAAAACCCGAGTTTACATACCCGTAAAAATTACCCTACTAGTCGGGCAACATTACAATCAGAGCGAGACAAGTATAATACAAATTCATACGCATTAAATACGTTCGCATTCTTCTACACTACAATGATAGAACAATAGCAAGCCCATTGAATGAGTTAACTTGACACCAATTTAACAAAAACAAACAATTAACTAGTTTGTATTTAATTCACCTCGACTCAAATGGGTCTTCCGTTCGAAATGTATCACCGGCGTACATCAAGGTTGTACCATTTTAGCGAATTAATTAAACGGTTCATTATTTTAAGTGACTGTATACCTCATTACACACAATTAAATAACATTTCAGGGACCATTTAAAGGTGCATACTGACTAACGTGACTGACGTTCCGAATAACGTAACATGCGCATAGAAAAGTTCGTTGCTCGCTCGTACTTCGTACTGCATAAATGCTCGCGTAACATGTTACATAACAGAATGTAACGTTGGTCAGTATCCACCTTTATTTTATTATATGAACAATCTATGATTCGAATAATATAAGTTACAATAGGTTTAAAATGTCTAACAGGTCTTAAAAGTGTTACTAAAAAATAATTAGCTAAGACTTGAAGGTTATAAAAAAATCAAATTGAAACAAAAAAGACTGAACCTTGCATACATCTCTTATGACTTTTTTTTAATCTTTTGGAAAAGAATCTTTAGCTGACTCAAATTATCGCTAGTATCTCTACAAAATCGATCAAAATTACTCGCGTAAGATTTAACATGTGGCGTGATTGCTACCAGCTTAATGTAATTATACGGTAAATTGAAATTTTCTCGCAAGTCTTACTTGAAAAACACTCAAAGGAAAACTCTTGTACAAGATTGTAACAGCACATTTAAGGCTTAAACATCTAAGTGAAAGAAAATAAAGGCTGTAACGAGGAAAAATAATAACCGTGATGATGTAAGGTATTCGTTGTCCCTCTATTGCCATCTTTGTTACTCACGGAATAAAATATTATAGTATTAGCGGTCGCCCGCGACTACGTCAGCGCGAATTTTAAAAAAGTAGCCTAATATACTTTCGCATACATCAGCTACCTTCCTGTCTAATTCCTGTCAAAATCGGCTCAGCAGTTCCGAAGGTTACCCGAAACAAATGCGTCGACAGAAAATAATTTAAAAAAATGGTTACACAAACACATCATGTTCACGATATATTTCTCCATACACACTCTAATTTTATTTTGTGCATAGATTATGTTTTAACAAAAGGGGCTCTACAATCTAGGTAGACAAGACCGGAAGTATGGCGCCGTCTTTACAAGGTCAAGATCCTTCCCGAGGTCATCGTACTATTATTTATTAATACTTACTATTATATGTAAATTTATATGTAATATTTTATGTTGATTATCATTCAATCGCGGTTTTTGCAGTACATATCATATTACATTATAATCAATCTTATTACTCATGTTTTAAAAATGATAGTCCCATGAAATATGTGTTAGAATATTAATTCTGCATCATTATTCTAAATTCAAAATTAGTATTGACGGAGGTTAACTGACAAACGACTATCGAAAAAACAGTTAACTTAGCATTAACTAAGTTAACCGTTTTTTTCGATTAACAGGTTTGTAATTATTTTAGCTAGAATGTAAGTTGAATGTTCGTTTTATTGAGGCTTATTTTTTTTTCAAGCAAATATATTTCAGCCAAACTTTTTACTTCAAACCATTTTAATTGTTAATCTTTAGTGTTTATTTTTTTTTTCAAGTAAAAGACATAAAACCTTAAAGTTTAGTTTAGAGTATATTGAGAAACGCTTCAGTGAGTTTCTGAAGCAATAAATCTTCCGAATCGTCTAAGATATTACTGGCAACAAATTCAAACACCGCGCACTTGATTTCAGCACTCTATTAATTCGCACTGTTTGTTTTCTTGCTTCGTTTGCTGAATTCCAAACGAGGTTGAACATTTTTTTGTCTTTTGCTTATAAAATATTACTTTTTAGAACATCGTTAATATGGACTAGAAATAATTTATTAATGCTAATTTCGATGTTTTTGGTAATATTGAAGTAATTCGCGAAAAGATAATGAAAATGACAAGTTACATATGTAAAATATCGACAATATTATATTAAAAAAGCAATACAGAGATGTCAATTATACTTAACTGTTTGCTAATCTCTTATTCCAAATTAGTAAGAACGGGCGCTAAACTATCACACAACTGTTGCGCGATTGTCGATTGTTTCACAGCTAATTCAACTGTTTAGTTGCACAAATAAAAATCGAGTAGCGCACCTCCATAAAAGCTCATAGGAATCAACGACTAAACAGTTGTGCGATATTTTAGTTTCAGGTGAACGCACTCTCTAATACTAAGTGACTGTTTGTTACTTCTGTCTTCAAAAAGATCTAAAACCTTACCTCTCCAAGGTTGACGAATCCGTGTTCCGTCGCGACTGCATCAGCCGCTTCCCTCCCCCCGGGAACTTGAACTGCCCACGTGGGGGTGTAGTGCGCCGCCACGCCGTGCAGCAGCAGCGCCAACGGCACCCACCACTTGGCCATCGCACTCACACTAACACCTAGTACTTATCACCATTGCACATATACAAATGTTATGTCTCTCTTCTAGCTACTGTTTAGCTTTAACCTTCAAACACTATACACTAAAAGTAATTCAAGATATGTTGTAGTCAAAGTGATTAATCAGTCATTATATATAATAACTAAATTAATCATTTCGACCATAACATACACGGTTTTAATTGTAACAGTGGTCGTTTTAATATTTGACAGATTAACAACCGTATTCAAAGTCATTAATTGTTCATTAAGGTACACTAGTGTACATTTCTTATACCAACGCGGTAAGGTTATTAAATATTGTAAGATTTATATTATTATAGAGTTGCCTACCTAGGCAAGTGTTGTTCCCATTAGAAATGGATAAACCGTTGTTACATTTTCGATATTTAATTTTTCATTCTATTAATATTTAATGTCTATGGGAATTAGTCAACTCAGTAATAGAATATAACATCGTTGAATCGGTTTCCATTCTAAAAAAAGATTGGAATCTGTCAAATGTTATGCAGACTCTATAAGTTTCTTGTTAAAAAGATACAACATAAATACAAAGGTATTTATCCTTTGTTGCCATTGTCTTTGCCACTTATCGGGAATTTTGATCCGTTCCCCATTGTATTTTACACTTTATCTTAAACATGATAAGAGCTACTATCACCTAAATGTGTCTCTTCTGTGAATCATTTCCTCTCTTACGTGAGTCATTTTTGTAACGTCATTGGTAAACAGCGAGCTTGTTTCATTTGCATAATTCCACAATGCAACGTGTGTTCGACCGGACAAAACAGCTATAGTATCAACGCAATGAATGGGCACAATAGAAATCTCTAAATACCCGTTCATACTTATAATAGAGTAGATATCGCCCGCGACTTCACGTGAAATTAAAAAAAAATAGACTAAACGTTATTCAGACTATTTTATATCTTTGCAGCAAATTTCATCTAGATCCGTTCAGTAATTTCGGAATTAAATGGTAACAAACAACCAAACTTTCACATTTGTATCTGTAATCCGGACCATCTAAAGATCTGTCTGTTCATGTCTAATGAACGAGAACGATGAAATTTAAATCAATGACCAATCATACTAATATTATAAATGCGAAAGTTTAGATGGATGTTTGTTAGAGTTTGTAGCCAAAACGGCTGAACGGATTTCGATGAAATTTGGTGTAGATGTAGAGGATAGTTTGGAAGATCACATAGGCTACTCACTTTTGTTTTTTTTCAATTCCACGCGGCCGGAGTCGCGGGCGAAAGCTAGTATATTCATATTTTGCAAATTATTTGTAAAAGCTGGTATTTTTAACATGAAAATAAGAGCTACATTTACAATTTGTAGTTCAGTTTTTGTTTAAAGATTGTGTGGACAGAGGTCAACTAAATGTTGAATGACAACGAAACATGACAGGTATTTAATTATTAGATGTATACTGAATATGAACCATTAAAAGCGATCAATTTCTAATGGTACAAATATTAAACGGGTAAATATATGTATAAATGGATGGATGTTACACTTTGTCGCCTGAACAACTGGACGAATTTTGATGATGGAATTCATTTAGAATATAGTATGAAAAGATCACATAGGCTACCTACTTTTGTTTTTTATTTCACGCAGATGGAGTCGTGGGTGAAAGACTACCTGACTTTTATGCCTTGTTCACACTTAATCAGTAGCAAATGCAAGGAACGGATTATATTAACTGGTGCCAATTAATGTTCACATTAAGCCACTTACTATTAGTCCAGTTATATTACGCTACTGTCCAAAGTGCAGTTAAATGTTCAGTTTAACAGTGATAGAGCCGCTTTAACATCTTCGCACGAATAGGTCCGCTCGCCCGGTGTAATACCACGACCACACAGAAGACAGACGTGAAGTGGGAGAAATTCCGCGTATCGTCTGATGAGTTTGGTGCCGGAGGCCCAACTTTAGTCCCGTTTCCTTCCCACCCGTTTCAAATATGTTATAACAGTGTGGATTGGAAAACTTTTGAAATAAATAAGATTTTCATTTACATATTCAATAATTAGGGTAGGCACGTAATGACGTTTTGACAATTCAATAATGTAAAAACTATGTCTTAACTATAATACAATTTAACTTTTAACCTAGTCTAAACATAAATACAATTATTAATGTTCCTAAAGCTAAAGGTTTCATTACTTAAGATAAACTTTTGACCCTAGCAAAAAAGTAGACGAAGAAGAAAATAATAAAATGGTTACTCCTTAAAGCTCTGTAAGAAACTATACCAAAATAGCAACAGAAATGTTCTTTCTTTGTTACTTTACGTAAGTTTTAATAAATTAAGCTGAATTTACTAACTTGGTAAAGTTTTGACAAGTTAAGTTAAGTTATTGTCTTATTAAGCAGACTACTAACGTAAATAAAGTACAATGTTAATGTTTTCTTGTAATTTCTAGCTTTAAATTAAAGCAGTTATATTCACTGAGATAATAGACATAAACCAAAACTTTATTTATTCTACAAATTACCTTTTTTATTTTATTATGTCTACAAATCTATTTCAAATTTCATCATTTTCCGTTTTTTTTCTTATTTGAAACAACATCTACAGACTCTTGGTCCGTACTCTTTGCACTGTTTTTTTTTACGTAATCCTTATGCTACATAAATGATCAATATCCGTTTAGCAGTTTAGGCTACAAATTCTAACTGATTTACATCTAAATTTTCGAGTTTATAATGTTAGTAAAATTTTAATGTAAGCTCATGCCACGTATGCGGTGTACCGTGACTTGGCGGCTAACAATCGACATGCGCCCATTGAAGCCGCCAAATCTATATCGAGCGATTGTTTATCCTACATGAAATATCTATCATTGCTTTAGAGCGGGGTGGGCAAACTTTTTGGATCGCGGGCCGGAAATTAAAAAAAATATTGCCGCGGGCCGAAAAGTCAAGAAAAAATAGTGCTCCGGGCCGATAAAAAGCATTCAGGCCAAGTCTACCAAGCTAAAAGTTGTTTGCCCTTATTTATTTGAAATTGATTTTTTTTTTCATACTTTTTCGCATTAAAAGATTAATATTAGCAGCAATATCTTAACAAAAACGAGATTTTTATGTTTTAAGTACATAAACATTTTTTCTAAGCTTTAAAAACATAGTACAATTTAAATTTTTCATATTTAATTTTTTTTCAAAAACGCTCGGCGGGCCGGATTAAAACCTCATACGGGCCGGGTCTGTCCCGCAGGCCGTAGTTTGCCCATCCCTGCTTTAGAGAAATTCAATTAATATTATCTACAATAAATGTGTCTTAAATATTATTAGGGTAGATTAAGAGATTTGTTCGTCGTTTTACCGTAGTTGTAAATTACGCGTCAAACATGCGATAAAGGAAATTGTATGTTTGTAATTCTTGTTAGGTATTTGATGGATTTTTTACTCCTTTAGTATCTAAGATATATTCTATAGAAGTTTTAGTTTTGTATTTGAAATTTTATTTGAGAATTATTAGTGGACGTACATGTTTATAACCAGTGGTTATGCACAATTTAAATATTCACTTATAATGGTATAAAAACACTAATCTATGTCTCTCACTCTCTTCTCTATGCCTTTTTATTGAATATTACCTTTCTAACGGTGAAAGAATTTTTAAAATCGGTCCAGTAGTTTTTGAGTTATTTCAATACATACAAAAATAC
>JAOCNA010000013.1:3880074-3891416 GCA_026546675.1 Papilio helenus | reverse complement strand
CACTTGGCCAGCGTGGTTGACTAAGGCCTAGTCACCCTAACTTTAGGGTAGGCTCCGAGCCCCTCGGTGGGGACCTATAGGGAGCTGGTGATGATGATGATGATTAAATTGATAATGTTCTTCCCATGACAGAGTAGACAAACATATATGCATACTGAAATTTTAAAAAGACATTGAGTATTTTCTAAGGCAACTAATGATTTTGAGGAAATTAAAATACTAGATTTAATTTCAAAGTACTGGACCACGGGACATTTTTCTGAATGGGCGTATTTATTCCAAGAAAGAAGTGAATAAGCAAGGTAATGAAACACAGCCTAAACTACTACTGCTGGTAAACTGCTACTCACTAGAAATGGTGCTAAAAATTCCTTAGAAGTTTAACATTCATTGTTCTAATATCTTTCGTCCGCGAGGAATTTAAAAAGAAACGTAGTAGCCTGTGTTCTTCTAGAATATTTTCTACATCTGTGCATTCATCGAGGTAGGTTCAGCTATTTAGGCTACAAACATCCATCCAAACTTTCATATTTATAATATTAGTAAGATGTAAGATATAACAACGTATATTTGTACCAAGAATGGTTGGTAGTGATAGTGACAACTCATTAATTCCACAAGATCGGTTAATTACATTCGTCCGAGCGAGCGCGCCCGATGACCTCACCTTTGTAACCGAGGAAATGGGATAGTGGATGTTAACTGGACTGAGAATATTGGGTTGGAAGTTTCTTCACATTTTTATGATAAGTACAAAACAGCTATACATTAATCTCATGTAAATAGCGTTGTGAACAGTAAGCAAATCTTTAAACAACTGATTCATGTCTTGAAAGTTTCTACTACATTCTTATTCATTAGTTAATCACCAAAAATATAATCAATTGAGATCAAGTTAATACCAGAAACACTCGGCTTTCATTCTTTGTGTGATTAAAAAAAAATCTGGTGTAATTTGATTCCTATCCTAGGAAAGGTGACTTGCAACTAGAGTATTTCCACACTTAGTACCACCGGCTTTCATAGGATAAAAATTCAAAAGCATTCAAAGACATTTAAGAAATATCTACTAGGCGTAGTGAACAAATTTTTTTCACCGGTAATATCTCTGACAGGTAATATATCAGTTGTCGAGTTTAGGATGCCACCTCGTGTCCTTATTTGACATTTTAACAAATTATAATAAGCTCCATATTTTGTTATAAAATAAACTAAACAGTGTCACAAAATAAAATGTTTAAATATTATTTAATGGCAATAATTGACAATAAATACAATTAATTACATTGACGTGGTTTTGAGGCTGTTAGAGATGATAATGTGAAAAATGTCTCAAGTGAAGTCTATGCTTACTCTATGTACTTTTGCTTCTCTTCGGTAGCATGGACACGTCTTATTATTATTCTAAAATTAAAGTAAATATGAAGACGTGTAGTAAATATGAAAGATCGGCGGCGGGCCTCGTAAAGTATCCATTGAAGGTTGCGTCGTCGATGTGTGTCAAGTGCATTCGGCGGACATCACTGACTCAGTTTACAACGCCGCGTGCGTTTAAGTGAGATTTCCAATAAAAATATCTAAAGATTGTTTCAACAATAGGTAATTTAAGTCGAGCGATACCATTTGACTGTATGGTTATTAAACAATAACAAATTTATGTGCTTAAAACGGAATCCTAACGGGATTGTAAATGCAATAATTTCCTTCTACAGTTAATATTTCGCTTGCCTCATATTACCGTTAGTTGCCATTGCCAAAACACCTCTATAAAACATATTGTCCCTCTCATTCTCTTTGAGAAAAACAGAGACAACAAGGTGTTTTCGTGTAAGTGATAATGCAGTATATTAACAAAGATGATTAAACGAAGAAAACTAATTTAGTGACAACACTACTTATCTCATCATCATCAACTTATCATTATCTCTACGGAGGGTCCCAACACTTTACTTGTCTAAAATT
Organism: Papilio helenus; assembly: GCA_026546675.1. Taxonomy (NCBI): domain Eukaryota; kingdom Metazoa; phylum Arthropoda; class Insecta; order Lepidoptera; family Papilionidae; genus Papilio; species Papilio helenus. The sequence goes on along the minus strand of JAOCNA010000013.1, from coordinate 3,889,454 downwards.
GGTAAAACCGTTTAGGCTACATAAGGTCACATTGGAACGGACACATGCGCGTGAAAAACATTACCCTCCTTTTGGGTCAATCTGGTAAAAATAACGGTCATGACTACACATACGGTTCATCTCAAGTATTGCAAGCCATTCAAAATCGACCGTATGCCTTATTTCCGCTAGCAACGCATACAATCTAATATTCACTTTAACTTCAAAAAACAATATAAACGTGAGACATGTGTTTTGTTTTATTTTCCGGTTTTATCACGAGGTGAACAAAACACAACAATCGTAAGGTCTTTATCCTCCGACGTAATACATTACATAATTTGCATTACTTCATTCAGTAAGAAAAACGTTTTTAAACAGTTCATTACATATTAACCACATGCAATAGGTACATTAACATAGAAATAACTTAAGTCTTGAAAACAATTAAAACATTAAGTTAGTAAGAAATCATCATATAATAAAATAAATATCACAACATACTGATTAAATAATTTAATTCTTGGTGACAATTTAAATTCATAGCATAACAAAACTAACTATAAACGCGTAAAATAATAAATAAAAATATTATTTATCATTGCAACAAATTTAATTCCTAAACATCAAAATCCAGACACTAATTTGCCTAGAGATGTTCATAAGTTTTCATCACAATTGGTTGGAAAATTGCTCGTTATTAAGTCTTATGTTTTCCGTATAATGTACTGCAGAATTTGCGAGACGTAAAGGGCAAGGTCGAAGCGAACAAAAGCAGTGAGGGGCAATTGATTGATTGCATTATACTGTACACTACATCTAAGAGGTCCACTTCCTCTTTTTGAGGAAGTACACGTCATACTTAATAGAATCAAAAATATCAAAGGAACATAAGACTTGCGAAGGTTCTACTATAATTACTTAAATCATTTAGTTACTAGTATAAAACATATGTATCCAGTTCACAAAGGATCCCGGTTTACCATTTCATTAAAATAGAAAAGAAGACAATAGTATTCGATTCTATTAAATTCCGTATACATTTACATTTTCAATTCATCGAAAATAAAGTGCAAGGGAATTGTACGGCTATTGCCCTGTTTGGTGACGGACTATCACATTCGTCCAACCTAGAGGTCAAAATAAACTGCCGAAACACAAAAACTCAGCTATCTCTATTTTATTTTTTTAATATGTGAAGGACAACTACATGTTTTGTACAATTTATTTCAGCAAAGGACATCGAAGGTAAGTGGTGATTGTTATCTAGACACTTTTAGTGCCTAGAGTACGTCGAAGTATATTTACTTACCGAGCCTAAGTTCGCCAAAGTTGCCGCAGCCGATCTTCTTGCCGACGCGGAAGTTGGGCCCCACCATGAGCACCCCCGAGGAGGAGGTGACCGAGTGCCGCGACGTGTGCATCGCGCTGCTGCCGCCCACGCCGCGCCCGCCCACCGCACCGGTCGCGCTGCACACATAAAAACCTTACTAAACTGCTACTACCAACAACTATAATTAAATATTACTGCCGAAGAGTCGTTTAATGTACAGTTCTGTCCCTTGGGGTATTCAGCTATAAGTGTATGTTTAAGTAACCATTAGTCTTAGCAGACTATAGACTTTTTCGATTGGCTGAAATCGGTGTATTGTGCGCACATTTTCATACTGATCAAGCGCCCAACTAAACTATTAAAAGTCTGTAATGTGCAGAGGCCCTGAAACGTCTTTGAATGTTACTATCAAAGATAGGGGTGGTCAGCCCCAAGGTATCCTTACCCTGAGTAGTCATTGCAAAAAAACACATAACTTATTAAATCTCTTTTAGAAAAATCTGATACCACAACATAATTAACGTGACTGTTTCCGCAATGTGAACTCACGGTGCACCAGTTTAGTTACGTTCGACACAAAAGGGACGATTTGGAAACTATCACATTCAAGGTAAGAAAATAAACTGCCGTTTTATAACAAAAAATATTACACATTCAAAACTCATTGCAACCTAAAAGCAGTGAATTAACGCTTAATAATCTGTTACATAGTTATTGACAAAATAAGCTGATGTTGTAGCTGTAATTCAATTTTACCTTCTAATATAGAACATCGTGACAACACGATGACTGCTTTGATAAAGTGCAGGCAGTCAATGTGTTGCCAAATCTGCAAACCTGGAACATGGCATTGGCTAATGTCTCAATAGCACAAATACTACTGCATCCACTATCCACTAGTATTTTAAGCCACATGCAAAGGAAATAACTATCACAAACACACCTTATGGAGAGAACCAAGGTACAAGGAATTGAAATGTCAATTGAAAAACGCTACAAGAATTTCATTATATAGGGCAATTGTGAGATAGGTCACCTTTAAAATTTAATATTCAGATGACGCACTGAAGAGTGAAAATAACAATCCATAATGCATCTTCTTGTTGTAACTTGTTGTTTTATAATGCTAATATCTTGTATACACAAATTTTGCAAACAATATCCTATCCTGTAGGAATAAGGATAAAAATCGCAAACTTTATCACCAATGATCTGTTTTCATTTAACTTCAATAAAAAAAATTTAAAGGAATAAATTTATTTTCAACTAACATCATGCAGATATGTAGAGGAACTTCGTCATTTCCGATTAAATGGGGCACTTCAGTTTAACTTCTTCTTACATATCCTTTACACCTTATATCATAATTGATGTAGCAGGAAAAAATTTAAAAGCAATCAATACATAAAAAAAAAATGTTCTGGACAATCTCCGAAACGGCTGGGCCAATTTGACCAGACTTTCACTAAAGGGTAACTGACATAGACGGGCATATTATAGGCTACTTTTTTATCTTAATATTGCGTAGACGAAATCGCGGGCAACAGCTAGTATGAAATAAAAAGAGAAATTAGTATTGCAAATGTGAGAGACAGCATTGGTTAGTTAAAAGGGGTATGGTTATACAACTCCAGGAGGAGCAATCATAGTAAATTGAGATATTGAACAACATGTTCTCAGACATCATTCATTAAAGCAATCATTGTTACAAACTATTATAGCTGAGCAGAGATTTATGCTAAGAAAACCAAGTATTATAGTGAATTCTTTAACATTGACCATTAGTTGCAAATACATGCAAATCATAACACCCAACTAATTCGCTTGACGATGAAAATGCACTAAGAAAAATCAGTTGAAACTGTTGTCTTTACCAAGTACTACACAACTGGCCTTTCAACTTGTACAAAATAATACCTAGTGTTATAATAGCATTCTGTAGTTTTTGCCTTGATAAACATTTCTCAAAACAAGTTATAAAATGTTACAGAGATTATTTTTTATTTAATTTAAAATATTTGTTATAGTTAATATTGAAGCATGCAATCAAATCATTGTCCAGTCTGTGAGAGTGCAGAGACTGCAGTGATTCAGCGACCGTTATTGGCATTGAGTCAAAAGTGAAAGTCTGCCCCTACCTACTGTGTTATACCTGCCTAACTGAAACTAAGAATTAACCGTAATTTGTTAATAGTATTCAAATAATAGCATGGTGAGTCACATAGGATTTGTATTTCTTTCTTGAACATTTGTAGTCTATAAATGCAATTAATATTCAAAATCACAAACATGTTCACATACAAATAACAATATAACTCGACTGTTATGGAACTTTTATTAAAACATATTTTTTTTTAATTTAAGGTGACAAACAAGCAAGTGGCCTCCTGAATTCGCCAAAAACGAAGTGAACATTGGCTATAGACATGCACATTTGCTGAGGCATTGCCTTTAATCAACCAAGGAGAGAATACAAGGATATTTTTTTCCCCTTTCCCAACAAATCCACTTATTACCATTCTTTCCTTGTACAAAAAGGGTAGAGAACACAAATTAGGCATCCGGCATACACACTCATTAGATAAACTAATGCGGAATTAACTTCCACCTTATGCCTGTCTTCTGTGCGAGCATTACACCAGGCGAGCCGACCCAATAGATTAGAAGATGTTATAGCAGACTGTACCACTGCAAAGTGTTGTCTCACAATGTTGATGACAATAGGAAATACAAGTGTCACAATAGTCGAAACCCATATTGATGCATTGCAAACCTTTGAGGTTAACATTTAGTAATTCAAGTACATCTTTTTAAATCAAATGTCGAAGTCACACATCTGTTTCACCCATAACATTAAAGTTAAAACCTATAGTTACAACCACTGAGTTACTTTATTACTTTTTAAAATGACTGTTTCGTATTTGCTTCTTCTATAAAATTATTGCTTTTGTAAATCTTGACACATTCAAAGTATCACTTTATTAAGTTTGTAGGTTATTAAAACATAATGTAATATGCGGTACTTACAATTTTCTATGCATAATTAATGTTCAAATAGTTTAAAATTAAATAATCACAATGAATCCTGAACATTTTTATAATAACTTTTATATATAAAGTAACAAAAATCACTTGTCAATTTGGTTGACACTGGCTGAGCACACTTGATTTTAACTATAAACATCTGCTTTAAAAGACATCCTTAGATGAAAATAAATGGAATGAAATTAGCAAGCTTTGTGTATAAATGCTTCACAACAGTAACAGATAGCATGTTCTGTTCTTATTAAGAAGTGTTATCAAGGGTATTGTGATATAAGATGTTTATGTGTTGTGATTCATACCAGTATTGATACTGAGACAGGCACATATACATTTTAACTGTTACAAAATCATATATCATTCATGTAGATTGCATAATTATAAATAAAATTAATAAATTAACACTTTGAGGTGTAAGCAGACATGATTTAATACACATAATTTCTTCTCTGTATGAGTTTTCATAATTTTAAGGTCTATAAAAATATATCACTTTAGTCTATAATGTCCCTACTCTGATGAAGTGCAAATATGACGTGGGGGCCTTCAAAAGAAGAGTGAACACATACTTATTAAGGTAGCGCATACAATCTTTCGACTGCATCATCACTTTATTCGGGTGGGATTGTGGTCAAGCGCTAGCTTAACAAACATAAAAAAATATATATACCTCTAATTAAGAAATTTTTGTAATCCTGATACATGTATATTTCCCTAGGCTTTCTTTTACCTTTAAATCCTCCTTCCTTCCACTTTATTCCCAATCAATTTAACATAATCTGGTTTTGAAATAATCACATCTTCCCTCAGTGGTCCCTTTCAAAACCTTTATCAGTCCATCTTCTTTGGGTCAAACTTTCAACATCAAATTTACCAGAGATAATCATCTTAAACAGTTTTATGAAAATGTCATTCTTTTCACCACACAACATAGCCTTACTTTTTGCTCCCTCACATTTCAAAAGCAGGTTTTAATTATTATTTAATTTAATAAAAATACTTTTGTTTACATTTCCTTCTATACATTCTAAGTCAAGGTTTCTCCTGAGTCATTAAAATTAATTATGTTAAAATAACACAAAATATAAAACATATTATTGAGATAGTTAAAGATTTGAGGTTATAAGATGTTTTTCAAAATTTATAAAAATAAAAGTTTAAAAATGAGAGGTTAATCTCATTCAATAAGAGATTGTTTATAGATTTCTTTCATGTTCAAGGTTCTTTACTCAGAAATAGAGCCATTTAAAAGATATAATTACCAACTTTTATACATGCATTTTGGGTTTTCATTAGGACTTGAAGCTAATAATTAAACATGACTTTCTATTATACTTTTATAAATCCGTACATTTACTGTATTAACACAAATTAAAGGTGCAAATAAAAGTAAAGAAACATCTGATCTAACATTTTTAATATTAATTTTAAACCAATTCAATCTTCATTAACTAAACTATCTTTATTTTTACTTGTTATTAAACCGTAATATATACATCACACTCTGCAACAGAGAAATTCTTTCTATACTCTCTTAGACTTATAGCTTTTGCCCGTGACTCCATCCGCATGGAATTTAAAAATATGTTCTTCCAGACAGAGGATATCTACATGTATGCCACGTTTCTCTGAGATCCATTTGGCAGTTTAGGCATAAACTCTAACAAACATCTATCCATCTATCTAAACTTTTGCATTTATAAGTAAGATGAGTCACTACACACTAGTGATATATTTTGGGCAACTAAAATAGTCATAACTGAAAAAGTTTACTTTGCTTTGTAACCGAATTGAGAATCTTGTTAAGCAAATAACACAAACATTATTTACTACTGTTTACTATAAATGTTTAAGTCATCAAAACAAACTAGAGAATTACAATGGTAACATTCAAGTGTACATTTTAATGAATGACACATTTTAATGATCAAGCTAAAAGGGTATACACACTTTTTATTTATATCTACCTCACACCCATATGGTACAAATCTTAATTTACCTGTCATTTTTTGATTATTTGCAAAACTGTAACTCCATTAACTTGACTCACTTCACAACCATTTTAATATAAAAATATTAAGTTTTAAGAGCAACTAAAAAGTATGGTTTTTTATGTAAATGAATGTATAACTTAAGCTACAATGTAAAAATGCCTGAGGGTGCATCAATCACTTTTACATCACTTTCTTGTTCCATAAATTTCTACCATTCAGTGAGAATTTTTACATTCCTTGTCTATCTATATTTGATCAAAGCTGGTGGGTCACAGATTAAAAATACATTAGCCTATAATGGCTGTTGCTAACTAATCATCTTGTTTTATCACAATCAACATGAAAGAGAACAAAACTCTCGCGATTAAATTAAGTGCAAGTAATTAAAAATCATATAGCTTAATTGAATATACTAAAATCCATTCTTTATTACATTTTAATGTAAGCAATGTAAATATGCGAGGGTTTTTACATCTCTGGTCAGGTTAAAAAATAAAACACTCCTTAACTATATCAGGTGCAAAATTCTACTTGTACAAAATCCTATAAATATTACCGAGTCAACTAGCATAACATCCATACAATATTATCATCCTTATCAATCTCTAAGAATAATACTGTGATAGTAATACATATTATCCAAGTATTAAGGCAATGGGAACTAACCATTATAATATATTTAGAAAACTATGAATGAGGATTTATATGTCACAGTTTGAGTACACTGTTTACTAGATTAATATATTTGTTTACATCAATACAAACCAAATTACAGCAATAACACTAATATAAGAGTATATTCAACTCATGTATTTTTAATAGCTTAGTATCTTGAGCAAATTGTATTGCATAAGTGTTTTGGATGTGGAAACAGATTAGGTATTTACAGGTTAGTATTTTGATTTTAAATAAATTATTTTTGTTTTGCTAAATGTTTAATGCAATCTTTTTATATGATTGCATATTTCGTTCTCATAGCCAATTGGTGCTCAAGTCTTTTGCAAGCCAGAACCAGACAGTGCACTATCCCTTTACATACACATGCAATCACTATATAATAAAGATGAAAAATGTACTTATTTTTCACACATTAATAGCAATGTGATTGACTTATACACATCTAACCTGATTGGTTGCTTTCAAACTTTAAAAAGCTAATGAATAGTCGTTTCTAATGTGTTTTTTATAATTTTGAATGAAAATAGTTTAGTAATGTAATAATCTTATTGTCTTGTTATAAAGATGTACTTACGCAGAAGTTCTTTTATCGTCACTTTGACGTTCCTTTTCCTTATTGCTGTCTCGTTTATTCATAATACTAGGGTCTGGTGCAGGTGCTATGCCGAGCACACTGATCACTCCTGGAGTTCAGCTTCCCTGGCCGCACCCGTGCAGTCCATGTCACCACAGCTTCCGAGAATATTCACACCAATACATAATCCCCATGTCACGGTACACACCACTTTCAAATCACTACTTTTTGAATATTGCTTTTTTTATATTTTTGTACACTATTTAACAAATTCACTGTTGGGAATTTATCTCAAAATCATTTTTGTTACCCTGCAAGCACAATTTTATTTTGATGTTTCGGCAATACGTAAGCGATGCGATACCAAGGACTTAACGGAATTTCAATGACCGAGAGATAACTATCGTTTTATGCTACCGATATCTGATATTAAATATTAAACATACTCAATATCTGATAATTTTGTTGTAGTGTGACAGATGAAAGCGCCAGATATAGGTCGCCCTGCCAATGTTATGTTCAATCAAGAGTAACAAACGAGACTGGGCTCACACCTTGTGCATAAAATGATTCACACACAATCACACTTACAATTTGCAAATGAAATAAGCACTATTTCTCATTCTAACACTCATAAAATAAAACGTAACTACCAGAAAACTAAGGAAATGACAGATTTTCGTTGAAGTAGGAAATTGGCCCTAATAAAATCGTTGCTTCTCAATCGCCTTATTAGCTTTTTACGGATGTCAAATAACAATTTCACTGTTTAATACAGACATAAACTCATTCTCCTCTTATGCGGGGAATGTAACTTTTGATTAGCTTCACAACGTCGCCGAAACATCAAATCAAATGGACATTTGTCTTGATAAAAAAGTTTAGGTTTTGTAATGGCCACCAATGGTACACTTTAAGCACTTTTAGAATGATTTTTGTAAATGTCCTAATTTTATTATTTTAACTACTGAATTAAATTAATTTCTAGTTTACCGACGTAAATACAAGCTAACGACAAAAATTCATAGTTAAAAAATATTAGTTCAAAGATTATTCACTGAAATATCGCCATTCGGCGCATGCGCGAACTTGCACCCATAAATGTTGCTATTTCAAAAAAAATATTTAAAAAAAACAAACAACCTGAAAAAAAAACCGTTTATTCGAAAATTAAGATAATTTAATTTTATTCATCTTGCACATAACTTAAATTACCTTTTGTTGTACTGCTTAAATAAATCATTTTTTTAGATTTAAAGTTGCACTCAAAGAGTTTGTGACGTTTAACTTTAAGTCTGGTAACACCTTGACAAAGATGCGTTCAATTCATAAGTACACAAGAAATAAAAAAGAAAAGCGTGAAAAAACAGTAAAAGCACAGAACAGGATTATTTTATTTTCTCGATGTATTTATGTATGTTATTATCACGTCGGGGTCAATATATAACTATTTCTCCCAAGTAGGGTTGACGTCAGGTAGGCTGCAATCTGTAATAATGAAGCTGAAACACGAATGAAACAAACGAACATGAAGCTAAAAGCGGGATAAGACCAGCAAGACCATATATTGTCGAAAAAAGAAAAAAAAACAGTACAAAGAGGGCGACAAGTTTTTGACACATTCTTGTTTCTTTTTTGTTGTTTTTTATTTTATTTTCGTATGTAGTAATAAGCGTTTATTCTATTCTAATTTATCTTTTTAGTGGTATCAATACCCTTTCATGACCTGCGAAACCAACCATTGCAATAAGGAGCTTTCGGAGCTGCACGGTCAGGTAGT
>JAOCNA010000013.1:3763169-3784474 GCA_026546675.1 Papilio helenus | reverse complement strand
CTCTTCCATGCAATTCTATCAGCCGTCATATTTGAATCCACTCCCTTCTTAAGCATATCCTCTTTCACACAATCCATTCATACTTTCTTCGGCCTTCCTCTACCCTTGTAGCCATCCACATTCAATCTTAACACTTTCTGGTTTATATGAATAATTTGTTTATTATTCTGTTGTAAAATTTCAACTGGTTAGAGATTTGTGATAGACTGCGATTCTTTCTTTAAAGATGGTAGTGTTTTAGTACCAGTGAATATTCCCTGTATTGTTAAAGGTCTTATACAAAGAGACTGGAAACTTCTAGAAAAGACTGGAAAGTTTCTAACGATAATATTTATTTAGGAGCAGGTGCGCTGGTTATTGTAGAATCTTCGTGTTTTCATTACCTCATCGAACTGTTCCAATGTCAACACAGACCTTGAGTTTGCGTTAGAAATATCGCTACAAAAGTTTTTCAAATTACTTAACATCTACGTTTTAGTTATTAGATACGACGTATAGGAAGGGGAAATATTTTCTTTGCGTCTCCTTTTCTATCGATCAAAGGAACGCAACTGTAATTCCCGATGTTATATCTGCAAGTGTAGTTTAATAAACAACCGCCCGAACGCATAACTTCTATCAGATATACATAGATAAGGATATGGGCAGACACATTAATCGCAAAAGAAGGTAAATAAATAGTGTCAATTTAGTTTTATAATTGTTGTATTTATTTACTTGGTTAAGACAAAAATGATTGTAACTATATTTTGAATAATTTTGATGGACATCATTATAAATTATTCAGAATTTAAATATTGAACCACAGACCCATATTATACGATCCTCTCTTTTAGTCTCGCTAGTTCATACATTTTACATTAAAACCGTACCAAAAACTCGTTAACTGTGATCACGCGATGAATAAAATCGCTCCATTAATACACACTCGTTACAACTGTACGAGTTATCGATAATTATATATCGATTTTAATACGTGTTATCGATTCTAAGTTCGTGTAATTACTCGTTATTCATGACTCTTATATCGATTTAATCGACACACATTATTTATTTTAAAGTGCGTGTCAAATGTTAACCAACATTTGTTTAAGTGTTATTTTAATATTGCAGTAAATGTACAAAATATATTAGAATATTATAACTGAATCGTTCTGAATAATGCCCTAGAACCCAGGTTTAATGAGTGATTTGATGCCAGATATTCGCAAGTTATACTTAATTCATCTTCGAAAGTATATTAAGGATAAGAAATTACATCTCAAATTTATTTCATTATAAATTACAAGTAACGTTGTATATGTAACACGTAAATCTCGCGTAATTATAGGTTATAATATCCGACAACGCCCTCACTCTCCGTATAAAAACCGTTCCATTCGGAAATGGCGCGAATTATCGATCCATTGCTGTTTATAATTATCAACTAATCAAGCCATTAGCGTTATAACAGTTATAACAGCGTTATTGAGCTAATAAATCCGTCTCACAGTCTGTTATTACCGCTGATGTCTTCATCCATCCACACTTCGACTGATTGATGGCTCTTATCGATACATTTGTCGATGAAATTAAGATGTTCGATCGTTAAATTACTGTCCAACCGATAAACTTGAGATCACGGAACGTATTTTAATGAGCAATAAATTTGTTCTGTTTATACTTATTTTAAACTGAAAATTAAATGTAATTTCTAACACCTATCTAAACATCGATCAACTCGCATCGTAGATAAATAACACTCGTCTTGAAGACTTAAATATAACGACTAATATATTACTAAAATCCAAAACTTATAAAGAATTTACTCCATAGTGGAGCGTCTAAAAGGTTTCGATTCATTATAAATGTATGAGATAGAATTTCCTTACATAATCTCTTCGTATTGATTCGAAAACGTCGATGCTTATGTCAACCTCGTTTAAAATACATCGCTATTATAATATATCGATAATAGTTGTGACGCGGCGAATCCCATCACCCACCGGCCCCTAATAATACACTCGTAATGTCTATGATTAAACAAGATTAGCTGTGTATTAGCCCGCGTCGATGTTCATCTAAAAAATTTAAATTCAAAACTATTTCACACGCTCCGACACGATCCATAAAACTAGCCTATTTTTTAATCGAAACCGTAATCGATACAATCTATAAAGTACTTTTACAATAACGATGTTTTATAAACTGAAAGTTGTACAAATAAAAACGTATGTAAAACTAATGTTTATAGTCCGATATCGCTCGTCTAAACGGTAACTTGCGGTCTGCGATTCACAAACCCACAAACAGAACATCGACAACGTGAAAGCATCGAATCTGCGACGATTAAAATCATTAAAGAATCAATACAATATTGCGTTACCATTCACCATAAAGAACAATAATTAAATATTTATTCGGTTCTATTAGGATCGAATTCGAACTGTTACACGGAATCGATTCGTCACCGTAGAAATGTTTAAATTGCCGGCAATGAAAATAGATAAAGCGCCGTGAAATACATTTGACAAACGACCGAGAAGTAAAAAAAACTGTATTTACACTGAGCACCATTAATTCATTATAATCTATAATTGTTCTAAATTGGAGGCGTTTATCGGCCTCCACGGATCGGTTTGGTATCGATTCTCGTTCCCGTAACCCACTGAGGGCGATGCTAATCGATATCGCGGTATCGATGTATCGGAGCCGGGGATCGCTTCGTCACGCGATCGCGATCGCATGCGATTGTCGATTGTTTGTACGTAACCTTCGGGTTAGGGACTTTCTAAGCGAAGTGTGAATTGTTCGCATGTCAATTAATTGCATGTGCGGACCTTTTAGCTCGCATCAATTAAATTAATTGCTTAAGTTTTAACACCAACGGTAAGCCGATGTACTGCCGTGGGACAAACACCAGGTGTAGTGCAAATTTGATTTTATATTTCATTCTCGAGTGGTTAAGAAAATTTACTAATGATTGGATATATAATACAAACACCTAAATTTATAGTTGACGTGGTAAATACTGAGTTATATCTGAGTTAAGCATCTTTTAAACTGATGAACTCAATACTGAAGAAATCAATATTTACTAATCACATCGAAACTTATTTAAATCCATAATAAAGTAAACACGATCACACATAAACTACCAGACTGTCCTACCAGGTGGTACAGATTTTTGTGTAATTTAGCAGCACTGGGCGTCGAAACACCTGCCCTTTTTTTACTAATTCTTACTTGGCTTGCCGCTGATTACGCGCACTTGAAAATAACATATGCTCAGATAACTTTCCGTTACCGACGGCGACATATTGCCACTTACTGCTGTATCGCTGTGCCATTATTGTAACATGTGAGTGCCCAGCATTTTTACCATGCGTTGTAATATCGTGCAGTTGGTATTTTGTTCGTCTGTTTTACACGAGAAGCAACATTCCTCGCGTCTTGTACTCACAAAGTTTTGAACACGGTTAAGCTCGACGGAATAGTTATTCTGAAATTTCAGCAACGCATATGCAAATGTCAGCTCTCGACACTGATTGTACGAGTGGCACGGGGAAAATTCATGCATTTACATTAAATTTCAACGAAATTGGATCCCGCCGCTGTAGTTTATATACGAGTGTGTTGTGACACGTGTGCACCGCACCGCTTTCGATATTTACGATTTTCATCTGCTACGGGATTATACGTAAATCGCTCGAGGGACTAATTGAGGCTAGATCTGCCACTTATACTAGATTTTGGTATGTACACTATGCATATTTTGACAACATAAGATGGTGATGCATAAAACCATAACACTAATGCATGTACGTACTTAGTTAGACGGGCCTAGACGTATACTTCTTAAATTCTATACTTAACTATGTGACATTTTATTACGGTGTTGCTGCAACTGTTGCTTATTAATATTTCTAACAATCAGAACAATTAAAGATACCTTTCTATTTATTGAATACTAGCATGCATGTTTTTATGTTTCCCGTGTACCGTGTAAGTCGTACTTGTTATTGCCGTCATCATTGCATTGCTTGGCGGATTAACTAATCGAACGATTGTTTATTGCGGCCATTCGTTCGCGTCACCGCCATAACACCGCTCCGTATAACGAATGCGGTCTACATTAATTATTGTTTTAGTGCCAGTTTTATGGCCCTGCTTTTAACGGTCTCTTTAAAATTACCTGTTCTACCTCGTTATCCCTCGCTTTCAATCGCTGATTAAACCTTCATATAGTACGCCGGTGTTAATAGATTTGGTAGTGTTTAGGATTATGATTTTAATATTTATTCAATGTTCTTGCAAGAGTGATCCCCTATTAGAGGAGCTTTACTTCTAACTATATAGTCTTCAAGTACCTGTGAAAACTATTCTTCAATGCGTGTATAAGAATTTACTCGTTTTGAACGCCACTGTATCTCAAATGTACTTCTTAATAGAATTAACATCACACATTGATAAAGTCGCTGCACCTTTTTATTTTTCTCGTATCGGCCTAATTTGATTGGAATGCAAGTGTCAATGATTTCCTTTGAAGCTATTCTAATCCAATGAACCATATAATAGTTATAAGGATTGTTCGAATAACGGTGGGAAAAATGTATGAATGGATGTGAGTTTTTGTTAACTTGTCACTCTGTTTCCGGCGTCGTCGGTCGCACGGCGGCGTGGAGAATCGTCATACGCGGCGGCGGCAGGTCGAAGCGGCCCGGTGCGCACCTGATCGCCGGTATCTTCACGCTCGAATAGCCATTACTGATTGAAAGCCTTTCGAAAATAAGCGATCATCATGAGACCGTAAGGTACAGTTGCGTCAACCCGCCTCGCCTTCTTGTCCCAGATCAGTCGCATTCCTTTGTTGTTGATGTTTTGGTTGCTCCATTGCCCTAACAAAAAATTGTACAGTAGCCTTAGTTTTAACGCGTTAAAGGTTCAACAGTTCTTTTAGATTGTATAAAACTTCCCGCTATAATACCTCTTTAGTGCAATGACTTATTATCACCATCAAAATTAGTCATGGTTACTAAACACCAGGCGAAATGATTCCGCATTTAATTTCTACTACAGTAAAATATACAACAGATGGGCTCCTATTCTAACGTTATTATTCGTCGTTCGTAATTCGCTAGCTGTTTGTGATTCGATGAAAGGTATTCGTCTTCAGGCTTCATGATACGGTTGTTAAAATCAATACGTTAATCTAGAATTGTTACAAAAAGCCATAGGATGTTTATGAAATTGCTTCGTGGTTTATTATAAAACTGTACACGTAGGGTACTCATCACAAAGTGTACACTCGAGGGCTGAAAAAACAGCAAGGAGACGCAACAGGTAGACGTCCAATTAGAGGAGCCAACTTGAGTGGTCGACGCGTGGCCCGACACCGAGCTTTGACGGCCCGCTACAAAAACTTCGCCCCGCTTCGCCCGCCGCCACTATGCCGGTTTTTTCCAATGTGAACCTGTCAAGCGTTTTACTTTAGTTTTCTCCACCTATGTGTGAAGAGCTTTTTGCAATATATTCTCACTAAAGGAAAAATCGACTTAGGAATTTAATAGTTTATTTTATATCTCATAAAATACCAAACGGGTGCTAAAGTGGTTTTGAGTAAAAATATCTTTAATGTTGGTGGGTCCTTTCTGTATTAATCTTAAATTTATGTCAAACTTTAACTATAAATCAAATATCATACGAAAAATGGCAGGGAGTCGAATTTTTATCCTTAATTACAGGCTTCCTTGTCGTGTTGTCTTTATTTTGTTGCGATAAAATATGACCGAGAAGCTCCTGCAATAAATTAACTGGTACAATCAAAAATTGAGATACAAATTCATATGAAACGCATAAAACATATATATATACGCTAATATTTCCGAATGAGATTCGGATGTAAGAAAATAAAATTTCATTCGTTTGTAGAGGAAACTTTCAAAAATTTCGGTCACAAGTAGCTTGCGATTCTTCAATGATACATGTCCAGGTCAATAGGGTGAAAGGCTGTTATTAAAAAATATGAAGGAATAAGCTAGAAGCATTCTATCACATAACAGTCTATTTACTAATTAAGTTTTTACGTCTAATCAAGTTGTAATCTGGCATAAAATGTGCAAATTCCAGTTATCCTTGCTCATCCGTGTGATGAAGGTTTAATGACATAATGCTGATACCGCTGGCTCAATTAACCTGGCTGGTAGCTAACCACTGTCTTAGCGCGTAGTGTCCGCGTTGACTAGCACTGTACACTTCACGTCCGCTCACGAGGCGCGGCGAAGCGGTATCAAACGCAATAGACATATCATCGATTTACTACGCTACTTTGATGTTGATCAATCGCTGTGATTACAAAAACGTACGATACGGAGTTCTAATACGTCGAGCGAAACTTTTTGTATATGTACAAGTGGTTCTGTTTCTTTGTTGTTTTATTGGGGGTTTTCTTTAAATAAATTCATCTAGTACCAATATAATTTAATTCAGTGAGATGTTCCTGGGTTAAATCTTCCAATTTAAAAAAGTTTGTTTTTAATTTTTAAGGATCTTTTTAAACTTGACATTTAGGTTATTTTATAGTTTTTATATCTAAGAAATGGTTTTCAATACGTAGAGGTGAACAAAGTAAATGAGAATTTTTTAATATCAGTTTTAATAGGATGATTAAAATTTTATGGCTCTATGTTTGGTATACAAGAGTCTTGTTACGTTTACAGCCAAATAGCCGTTATAATTCTAATTCAAGTTAGAATTCTTACGTGGGTTGATGTAGTTTGATGTATGGAGCCACTTAAATTGGTATCACCCCCTCCTTCCTCAGAAGCCAACCAGAGAAACTGCTATTAAATTGGAAACATGTGACACGTTTATATCGGCGATATTTTTCTCTTTTTATTGTGTGAATAGATTTTGAAGTATTACGTAACTTTTTTTGTTTCTTTTATTGCGGTAAATAAATGATGTTTTTGTTTGAAGGTAGAATACTGTGAAGTTTATTATAATGTTGTAATTATAGAGTTAATGTTGTGTAAATTTCTTGTTTAAATAAGTTCTAACCTTATTCTAAGTTACGATGTTATCAGGACAAAGAGTCTGTATAAAAGGCTGAATAAAAGCACAATTGATACACCGTTAGTGGACACACTTCATCACCATCTCACTATACGTCCCCACTGAGGCGCTCGGAGCCTACCCTAAGTTAGTGACTAGGCCATAGTCAACCACGCTGGCCCAGCGGGTTGGTTGAATTCACACATATCTTTGAATTTCTTCGCCGATATGTGCAGGCATCACGATGTTTTCCTTCGCCGTAAGAACGTCGGGTAAATTATGTATATATGAAAATTCAAAAAATCGAAAATCACATTGGTACATGGCGGGATTCGAACCCAAGACCTGTAGATTACAAGACAAGTGCTTAAACTGCTGAGTTACCGACGTAGTAGGAGTAGGCATACCAGCCTTAAATTTAATATTTCCTAAAACTGTTTCCTAAACTATGCAATATCAACTCAAAAGTCAGAGTAGTGATAATAGAAATCGCATATTTTAATTGAAAGTAGACATGCGTAAACTACCTTATAGAACTATGACAGAACTATCATGTCAACATATCTACCAACCCTGACACTATACGACTAGCTAAGTCATATGTCAATACTAGTAAATAACCATGTTTGAATACGTCTAATTATGACAACCTTTGTTCAAACGGAAGTAAAATTTATCTGGAAAATGAGGTGTACAAAATACGTATGTATATGACTAATCGAATTTATACACATAAAATCACGCACTATACAATTTTACGTAGCATAGTGACGATGATATTAACACTATGATACATACTGTAATCCCTTTGTTTACTATATCTAGGGCGGAGAGGAATCACACTCTCGATGGTTCCTACGTAGACCAAACAAGATGTAAATTGCAAAACAATTCTGCAATTCACATATTGTTTTACGTTTTTTTTTAATTAACTTGAGCAATACTAATTGCTGTGTAAATTTGAAATTAATGTAAGTATTGAGAAGAACTATAGATTTTAGAACTATACATTTATCGTATGTATACGTTAAAGTTAGTAATTAAAGTTTTGGCTTGTCAAAATTTGAATTGCAAACATACGACGGTTTACGTAAGAGTCATCGGTCATATGAGTCAGTAAAACTTTTGTCGATCTATAAACCCATTATATTTTCAACTGACAACATTAAAGTCAAAAAACTTACTCGTTATAACATATACAATACATACAAAACTACAGATTAACATTGTTCATAATTTTACCTCCAACTATATAACCTCAAAAAAATATAATTAAACACTGTTTAGTTAACACGCGTTTTAAGACTAACCTGATTGATATCTTACTAATATTATAGATAAAAGGCTTAGCGCATGTTTAAGCTAAAACTTATTTAAAACACGTTGTAATTTTTGCAGTAACTGTTTATCTTTCCGGATGTATTTAGCAAGTTAGGTTAACGAATGTGATAGCGTTATAACTATATGTTACTAATTAACTACTTGCCTGTTGTTTAAAAATAAAAACTTAATTTCTTATCTAATTTTGTGTAAATACATTTACAATACTTACAAGTATACCTATTTAATGCTTATTATTGTTAGGAATTAATTCAAAGAAGAACATACCTTTCTTACTAATATTATAAATGCGAAAGTTAAGATGTTTGTTGCCTAAACTGCTGTACGGATCTCGATGAAATTTGGCAAAGACATAGAGTATAGTCTGGAAGAACACATACTTTTGTTTTCTTTTTTAATTCCACGCGGACGAAGTCACGGGCAAATGCTAATTAGATTATTTTAGTTTCGTGAGAGTGTATCGTCTGTGGAAGCTTACGCTTACATGTGGCGCCATCTGGAGGGCACAGGGCGCGGCATTGAACCCTGCTCAGTATGTTCACACCCAAACGTCGCGGACTCTCATTAATTTATTCCGGTTGACATGTTAATGCCGCTGCCGTGGTGACATTGATAACCGTATTATTAAAATGATTAATGAATCGATTATATTCCTTTTCACTTGGTTATTTATTACAATTCTATTTTAAGATGTAATTACCAATGTTGTTTTTATTTCATACCTTAAAAGTTAAATTACCAAAATTCTCCAATAATATAATGAAGTTGTAACAGGAATTGCTTTTTTATTTATGAGAAGGGATTATTATTTATAAAATATGGTAATTTAAACCATTAAAGTCAAGTTTTATATGTTATTAATAAATCTACGGTGTAAATCTTTCAAATTTAAATACATAGTTTGACGGAAATTAATTAAGAACAGCAGCTAGTAAAAAAAGAATTATATGTAAGTATATATTCGTAAAATAATTATTTTAGTGTGTTTAAATCGGTTTGCTAAATTAACTTTTAAAAAATATGTTATCTGTGCTAAAATAAATTGAGTCTGAAATTACAAATGGAAATAACCTAAAATCGCTAAAAGGTTTGTTCGTACACCAAGCAATTAACAACAAAGTTACACACTTATCTGTTTCTTTGCACAGTTCTCTCATTATTGTTGACGGATGCATAAACGCGTCAAATTACATGGTCTGACATTACCTGTACAAACACGCGCCAAACGCGACACACAAACCATTCAGTCATCATTTACTGCGTGAACTAAATGAGGATAAGTTTCCGTTTTTCGTGGAAAGCAAAGTCAGGTGATCGGTAATTGGATACCGTTTTATCAGCTATAAAACTGACGTTTGATTATAACCTCAAAATATTTGCAGTAGGCATAAATTATTTAAAAATACATGTCACATCTACTAATTTGGAATAAATTTAACTTGTTAGTAATATATAAATTTTATATAAGTTTTAATAAATTAATGTTAGTAATATAATTTGAAAATGTATTTGTTCAAAGATATGAATTCGGCCTATATATTCAGCCTTAATGATTAAAAAGGGTAAATAAACAAATTGGCCATGAACATTAATATTACCCTGTCACATAATCATACCGCAAATTAATATATTGCCAGTTATTTCGGCTGTATCACGTTTGCTTGGCTCTGAGAACCTCATACACGCAATAGAGAAGGTCAAAAACATTACATAAATCACTTGTTATTAAAACCACATTTAAAGTGACTAATCTCCATTCATGTATAAATGGGTTATCATGTCATTGTTGAACTTATATTGTGAACAGTTTGCATCGTGACAGAAATCTGCATCGCCAAGCCACGTTCAATTTCTTTTAAACTCTTATCAACGTCTAGGTTGGTGACAAATACTATGCATCGTAACCAGGATATACTTAAATTGTTCATAGAAATAGAAGTCGTAAGCGAATAAAAGTTGGGCGTTGTATATATGATTTTTCTTAATATAATCTTTTTTTTTTCATCAGGTATATACTCGCACAAGCACCTGGACACGTCGCAGGTGCAAGTGACGGTGCCCGTAAAGGTGACGCGAGAGGGGGCGCTGGTGTCGCACACGGTGGAGCACGCGCACGCACACGGGCACGCGCGAGCTCGCCGGGACTTACACCAGAGGGAGCATTTACAGCCGCACGCGCTGCACTACAACCTCACTGTCGACGGCCGACAACTGAGGCTGGACCTTAGGTAATTATTTTAACTATTTCTTGATTAGACAATTAATAGTGAACACTTAACATTCCCAAAGACGTCGAGGTGGACTCTCTACATTAGACTCGACGGGAATATAGGATGATGAGATATAAATTTGAAGAGGTATTAAGGCAATTATAGAAGCTAGTAACATTTTAATAAGGATCCACGAGAAAAGAAATATTCAGTATCTTAATGTAGAACAAAGGGACTGTCTTAAAGTAGACTCTGAGTGTGGTAGTAAGGTTATTGTAAAGATTTTAAAACGTGCAAGAAGACGCCGGATATTAATTGACCCAACATCCGCCTTCTTATAAACTAAATACGTTTTCAACGTGTTTTTTCACGTTAATATAAAGATAGTTATAATGATAAAATTAACAAAATCGAAACTGACAACTCATGTCATTTATATGACGAATACTTTACTGATATTACTCATACACTATCTCTTTATATCTTGTTTAAACTTGACCTTCGTATCCGCAATTAGATATTTAAATTATTATTATTATCATATAAAAACATTACAAGATTGTTCGTTTTATTATGAAAATTTTCAATTATTTTTCGTATGTTAGTCGTTAAAGATGTAATGTAATATCTTTTAACCGAACAAGAACTAGTTCTATGACAATTAATAATTCTGGCGCCATTTATATAACGCGTTCATTAACTCATTATCAATATAATTGTTTAAAAAGTCATTGACCTTTGTGACTTCTTCATCTAGTTCTCTCTTATACTATCAATTCGAGGCTCCTCAAATCTTACGAAATATTGTTTCATACAATAACTATGTGAAATAGGGTTTATCAACAAAGTGATATATTCTTACAAAAAGCGTGATACGAAAACAAAACCGCGAAAAATATAATTACATATTGTAAAGTTGCTTCAACAGAAAATATCCACAGTAACTCAATATTGTGTTTGTAATACTATATTACAACGAACTTAATTAAAAAATAAATTATTAAAAAGGACCACCATACAGAACTCTCTATTACATTTCGGTTCTACTTTATCGTAAAATTGGTTACCTTCCGTACGTCCTAAATACGTGCAAATCTTTACCTCATTTTCCCTAGTTGTCTAAACTTGTATCAACATTCGTAATTTTAAAAATAGAACCCTCGTTTCTTTTGTTTTTTTAGCAAAACACTGCAGTTTAATATCTGTTACACGATATTAGTTATTGTTACCAAGTGTCCTAATCTGGCACACTTTATTTTGCTATCACATCGACCTTCTCGTGTATTTGAACTTGCCTCATATCTCGTTACTTCGCCGGCACAGCTCTCACTAATGTCATAACATTATCGCTATCTCTCCACACGTCTGTTTTAATGCCTTTTATCCGGTTTAGGGCAAACACTCACGGATGTTTTACATGCAGGCGTAGTCGTAGTACCCGTGGCTTCTGTATTTACTGAGAGATGAAAACGGTCTCTTAAAAGATATTACTCTTTTCGTTGCATAGGTCGATTAGTATCTAATAATGTTTTTTATTTCACGATGCGTTTTGCGCCCGCAAGGTATCCGATTGCTTACAACTGCAGAACTTGTATGGCCGTTCGATCATCAAATCATAAACCGAAGACGGAGTACAAAAATCTCGTCATGTATTTTTTGGAAACATCGGTGCGGTTACACTGCGCTTAATAACGAATCGTGTGTGTTTGGCCTTAGACGTGCGGCCCCTCTGGGTGCGTGTGGTCGTATGAAACAAAACTGCCAGTTCGTTTAACGTTTGTGTTCTGTTTGATTGATCGCTCCTACTGAGGTTAACGTATCACTAGACAAAAGACGCGTGTCAAACAAATATACCAAGAGATAAATGTTAGCGATAAAAAAATAATCTGTAGAGAGTAAATAGCTATAAAATGAATTCAATTTCTAATTACTATAATTTTAGGGTACTAAAATCTATTTTTAATAAGTTTGAACGATAAGTGCATAAACTTATAACCTAAAAAGAAGTATGTAGATTGCACATTATAGCCAATTTATTGTCATGGTGTAGCGTCTACAAGAATATAAAATAATACATCTCAAAAACACTGCAATATTAAATTTTATAAAACCATCCATGTGTAATGTTTTAAGATTAATTTATATTTAATACGTTACATTGCTCGCCGGCCTTGAGATGCATCCGAGCGTGCCGTCTGTTACCGAGCAATATACACATTAATCTTTGTAAAGCCGCCAGACGAGGGGTGAGGCTATTTAGCGTTGATGTCAGTATTCATTATGGTATCACTTTGTATTCAAATTAGAACAATTTGTATGGTTGTCCGTGTTAAATGTGCATCGAGCCGTAATCATACCACTCTAGGTTACACAATGTTGCCATGTCATTCATATGTGGCATACGAAATAGTAACACCTTTGAACCTTACTTACCCAGATAAAACAGAAATATATTATTTGCCCTTTGTTTCACCTACAAAAGATAATTTTTAATGGTAAGTTTTTATAAAAATATCTATATTACATTGAAAATCTTTTGATTATCGAACCAAGTACCCACTAACAAATAGATACTCTTCAGGCTAAGCTAGTTCAATAAAAAAATCTACTCAAAGAGATTTCACGCTTTGAGCACGCGGAGAAAAGAGCCACTAATCGCTGTGTTGTGGCATTTTATGAGACAATTTTAGTTGTTAGATAACTAAAAACCCATCTATCATTGTTTGTTTTGGATGCAAGTGAATTAAAAATACGTACAAGATGTTGGCAATGAGCCTAACATTTTTACGCTTGTTCTATAACAGTTTATTAGTATTGTAGATTTGTAGAGGACATTTTGAAAAAAAGTTGTACTACGAAACACATCCTACAGAATCGAATAGAATAACCGTTCCCACTGCTGAAATACTAATACAAAAACATGTTTTCATCTATCTCATTTGCTTTGAAAAACTTGAGATAAGAATATGTTTCTGTACGAGTGTTTAGACAGTAGAAAATCACCTTTCGGATAATTTTGTGTTTATATTTCTGAGAATCCTTAGTTCCTAACCTTAAAAGTAACGCTCTAATGCATCTTTCCATTCGATGTATGTCTGATAGCGATCAGTATTTGGGAGCCGACTTATAAAGTCCCAAATAAAAGGTAGTCAATCCCAAATAAACGAACAATTATATGCAGGATATTGCAATAAAGTCAATTGGTGTTTCGTAGGGGATTCAAAACTTATCATTTAAATTCTTTTGATAAACAGATTGAGTACCCGGACCTCCCATACTTCTTACTAATATAAATGCGAAAGTTTAGATAGATAGATGGGTGTTTGTTACGAGTTTGTAGCCGGTAAAACCGATCTTAATGAAATTTGACATAGATGTAGAGGTTAGTCTGGAACACATTAGCTACTTACTTTTGTCTTTTTTTCCAAGGCGAAAGCCAGTACAGAATAAATCAATTACGTGTCGTTCATTGTCTTTCAGTTGACGCTAAAATTCCAATAGACTGAGTGCGCTGACCACAGCCAATAAATAACCGTAGAGCTTGTTATCTACCGCTGCCATACATAGTTTTACCTTAATCTTTATCTCAAGTTGGATATAATTAATTCCTATTAAGGTACCAGAACAACATTCTTGTTTAGAATATTGCATATTGAATACAACTTTCGGAACAGCAACGTTCCGATTTATCATTTAATTATGAATTATTTGATTATTCAAATAGTGTCTTACAATTTATGTTTATAAGGATGATTTTATCTATTGTATAAGTAACACTATTGTCCAATTATTATATTACAATAAAATTGTCTGAAGGAAATGCAGGTTATGTTATATAGTTTTCTGGCCATAGAAATATTTATTATCTATGTTCAAAGACTAATATCCTCACAAAGAAATACCTAAATTACTTCTTCCTTGTTATAGTAGAAAACAAATGATTACTCATCCATTTTTCCTGATACTAAAGTCTCACAAAGAGAATCTAAAGAGATATAACTCAAAGATTTTTTATTGTTGTCGTGTATTTTATTTTTAAAAGTTTTTGTTTATTGGAGGACGAAATCCTTAAATAAACCAGCGTTGCTTTCAATCTGGATTTCAAACCTCAAGTCCAGTAAAGCTGTAAATGTCTCTTCAAGGCAAAAAGTGACAAAATAAATCAATCTGACTTTCCCTTTATTGTTTACCATAAACAATTATAACGTACTTATAGCATTGTTGAGATAGTATATTTTTGTACTATGTTTAGTTTTTTATCTTGTTTAGTTCTAATGTTATCTATCATCAATATCTTTCGACCCACGCTAATTTTTGTCTTGTAACATCCTTTCCATACAAAGCTTGTCTCAATAAGATCGGTCTTTATGATAAGATCGCTGGAGGCGGTATGTAAATGTCTATATTTTTCTTTCATAAATCATTACGCAATTTACTTAATAATCTATAATTTTAGAAATTTCTTATGTCCTAAAATAAATTATGTACAGAAAAATGTGGATCATTATCATTCAAAATGGTAAAAATAAAAAAAATATCATATTTGTTCGTGAATCTATCGTTTTTCGTTTCTAAAAGACTTAAAAATATACTAAATTCAACCGGAGTTAAATTCCAAAAATCACATTTTTTAAAGAAATTATTAATCTAATGACACTATGGTGTGTACCTCTAAATGACCTGAGTATCACAAGACGCTATAATTACAGAATATACTCGTATGTTCGCAAAGTAAACATATACGATCAAAGAACTTTCGCGTAACAAAATGCTGCTAGAAGCGGATATTATGACTATAAATAAGGTTAATATAATATAGTACAAACACAAACATCCGTCTTAGTCCGGGCAAGTTTAAAGTAGTGTTAAGAAGAAAATTAGTACCGCGGTAGAATTGGCACAACACTAGATTATTAACATACACGTCACGTCCCTATCTGACAGCTGTCAAATGTGATTACCATAGACGTATTGCAATTGCGCGCGATCCTGGCGAGAAGAGTGGTTCTGAGTTTTGTTTGAAATGTACTACACGAAACATTGACAGTCGGGTTTTCGCTTCCGAGTGTTTCTCGGAAGGTTCTCTTTACAGTGCCCCATCAGACCTTTTTACTGTGATACTGAGAAGCCGTTTCTTCGCTTTTAAAACTTCGTGCGCTATTTATCTCAGTACAAGTGACGGAGTTGTCTCAAGGAATCCTGTATCTATCAATGATATAACCTGTCACCATTCAATAGTTCCTTACATATTCGAATTAAAGATATCGTCCACTGGGAAAAACAATAAAAATGGAATAATAAATCTTTATTACAGTTGAAAGATTAATATTTTCTACCTTCATCCATTGCACTCTAATAACCTTGACTCGATCTATCTTGTGGGAGGTCTACCTACGGCGTCCAATGTATTGCAATCATGTTAAATTGCCACAGTTTATTTCGTCCATTTGCGCTTTAATTTTTAATCTACATTTGTACGGATCATAAATTACATTTTGTACTATATTTTTAAATTTCTATTAAACATCGTAGTATCGCTGTGCATGTTTCGTTAGCAGCGGGAGAATTATAGATGACGCTAAATTAACGAGTGTGCGGTTTACGGCCATTTAAATTCAGTTCGGTTAGCAAGATTTACGCAATGCCCTACGCAATGTTGCCAGTTTAACGCTACTTAGTAACAGCACGAATGCGATTTTAATATATTTATGAAATAGTTACTAACGCCCGCAGCATCAGTTACGTAGAGTTAGTTGCTAATTTATTTTAAAAGATCTATATTTTCTTACGAATAATGTTACAATATATAGTAGACTAGCTGTTGCTCGCGACTTCGCCCGCGTAGGCTAGCCTATGTTACTCACAGATAAATTACCTTTCTAACGATGAAAGAACTTTTAAAATCGGCCGAGTAGTTATTTCAATACATACAAAAATCTAAAAATACAAATCTTTTCTCTTTATAATATTAGTATAGATATAGATAGGAATAAAAAGTACTTCATCAATTTATTTCTAGTAGCACATCATGCTAAATAGGCCTATTTTCTTTTATGTTATTAAAATTGCGTCAAGTAATGTTAAGATCAATCATAATTCTGTTACATTTCAAATTGTAAATCTTACTTACTTTTAAAGTAAAGCATTCGTAATAAATAATAAACAAAAAAATTACCTAAAATTACTGACAATTCCAAGATAACCATTAGCACACCTCACATCGTTTTCCTTGCATTCAAACAACATGAAATGTTTACGATCGTTTATCTTCCAGTGTTCTCTTTTATTTACTCCTGTCAAAATTGCAAACAGAAAACGAAAGCTATATGGAGAAAAAGATAATTTCATTTTAAACGGCCTAAGTTAAGGTTCAAGTGCAAAGGCCTCGTAAAAGCTTAATAAAATAACCCAGCGGGGAGGCAGAGTTCTTCTCTGAGATTTATGTTAAGTCTAAACTACTCAGTGCCTTAAAGCTTAAGAGAATTTACTCCACGACTTATTTCAATTCTTACTTAATTGACTTTTAAAGCATTAGCTTCAACTTTGCAGTTACCAATTAAGTTAAATATATTAGAAATAAAACGCTTTTAAATATTATCTTGTGTATTTTATATTTTCTTAAAAATAGTAATCAAAATATTATCAATGATGTAACCTAAGGAAACTTATGAGTATTTAATTCAGAATGGAGTAAATTATTCAAAAATCATTTCCGTTATTAAATTCCTTTGCATGAAATATTAATTTTGTCAATACCTATTTCAAACGAATCTAGATTTTATCTGTAAAGGTCAAAAGATTACTAAGTATACCTTTTTAAATATAATTTAAAGACAGTGGCGTTCGCCTTACATATTATACAGTTACCTAAGATAAATCTTTTACGATAAAACGTAGTAAACAAGCGACTGACCTCTAATTTCTGTCAATGAAAAGTTATAAAACTTACATATTTTCTTAACCTATCCAACAAACAGGGACCAGATTACCTATCAAACAATTCTAATCAAACATAATTCAAAAATAACACCTTAGTAGTTAAGATAAGCTAGTTATTCCGTTACTTTCACCTCCACATACAAAGTAACATGAGTACTTC
This sequence comes from Papilio helenus, assembly GCA_026546675.1. Classification (NCBI taxonomy): domain Eukaryota; kingdom Metazoa; phylum Arthropoda; class Insecta; order Lepidoptera; family Papilionidae; genus Papilio; species Papilio helenus. The sequence continues at coordinate 3,766,792 of JAOCNA010000013.1, read as the reverse complement.
AGACATTTACTTACAATTCACTAGAGAGGAGACGAACCTAATAAAACAAAGATCTACCGCAACGCATCGGAGTTGTATAGTCTAACAAACTGTTCTGACCCGCTGAGACATGCTAGATCACGGTTATTACATAGAAATTAAGATAGATAAAGTCCGTCCCAGATGTTGTGGCATTGTTACCATTAAGTTAATACAATGTAGTTTCACTCATCCTCACCGGGTCAGATCAGTCAGTCAGTTTTTGTCAGACTACACGCCACACGTCGTGTCAACACGCGCCGGCCGCAGCGCCTCTGTATATCTGGGGCGGCCATATTTACCTCCACTAATTGCCATAATGAGTCTTATCTGTGTGCTTAGTTGCCGACCTGTTTGCCTGACGATCGACAGCTCACCCTGCCCAAGGTTGAACTGCCCACATTGACTTTAAATAACGTAGACCGGACTGTGTTTGAATTTTGTATGTTGATGTGTTGTACTAGTTTGTTGTCCAATCCCGGTTACTTACATTTTCAAATCTCACGTCATCCGTCGATCGTCAGTTTACTAGCTGATAGTTGCAGTTTTAAACTCAACCTTAAAGATGTTAAACAAATGTGAAAATAATACTAACCAAGATTGCATTCAATGCATTTCTATAAAGCTCGCATTCAAGTCCTTATAGAGACTTACGTAGAACATTCCTTAGATTAAATAGCTGTGAAAGTCTACGTATTAATCATAAGTAAGATAAATGCGAATTCCTAAGATGTCGATAACAAAACCCATACCTTACATTTACTATCGAATTTTGCAATATCCTTAAACCTGGTAACTGTTTAAATGTATTTTAAACTGTCCTAGTAAACTCGATTGCCATAGTATAGACTCTACCAAGACTGGGATGCGCTTTTTCCTCATAAATGAATAGAGAAAAGGAGACCTTTAATAAATATTTAATGAAACGCATCTAAACTAGTCAATACAGTGTCAATGGCAGTACCATAATATATCTTTGCCTTCTCCGTGGCAATCGATAAATTGTTGCATTCCACGTTTTCCGTCGTCTAAGCCCGGCCATGGGAACTCGCGTGATAAATCTTAACCGAGTGCTAACTCGAATTCTACGTTTTTTATGGCACGCACTGGACAGATGCCTTGACCGATATGCAATCAAATCGCGATTTATAGCCGATGAAGAATATGTTTTAACCACAAGACGGTTTGAAATGAAATTATAGCCCGCGTTGATTCATAAAATTGACCAAAATCGAGGCGATGGACTTCAATATCTAAAAAATATACCAAAATACCACTTTTACCGCAGCAACGAAATCTGAACAAAAATCCGGCGAAATCTCAACCAGTTATATCGTTTTAATTTGTTACTACAAAATTAAATAATAATAAGAGAACACGTGTTCTAAACATGGTACAAGATAAACATGAAAAAATCGATGTATTGATTAAAAAAAAGAGAAATCTATCATGTTAGCGAAACTGAGAGCCAGTTCTGACAATTAATCAAATGAAGTTTGAATAAAGGAACGCGCATTTGATAAACTTGTTATATCGTAGTAATTAATTTTTATGTTAGTCACTATCATTAGGCTCGAAAATTCTCATGTTTTAATATCATTGAACAAGTTTTAAGTAAATCGATAAAACTTTCTCTATAAGAAAATACCAAATAGGTTATTAGTATTTTTTTTACACATAAGAAAAACAACAATTATCCTACAAATCAAACCTTCGTCGTATTTAATTATGAAAATGAATGTTCAATCTGAAAATAGAGCGGATATGTTGTAAATTTTTCCATAATTTTAATTGAATCCAACATAATAATTTAATTTGACAAGTGACATTGAAACACATAAAAAACGCCATCTGTATTAAATTATAAAGACTAATTATTTGCATACTTGGAATTAAAAAGCGGCCATATACATGCTTAAAATTTAATTGCAACGAATGCGGTCTTATTTTTATGTTGCCTTCGTTGGGTCATTAATCTCCGGTTGATCGTCCGTGCATTCCTGGTAAATTGTCGGTATTTGGGACACGTCCTATCGAGCGTTCCACCAACATCCTTAAAACTTCCATCCTTGAAAATATTTTTGCATTCAATTTATTTCTAATTTTCGAAAGGATATCACGATTCCATGTCTTCTTATCTCCTTTCTATATTAAAACAATTGACGCGATTGTTAAAGTCGTTGTAAAGGATCTTCTACATAAGGAAAGTCATTTTTTATTTTATTTTATTAATCTAATGTATGTATAGTAATTTACCCGACGTTCTTACGGTGAAGGAAAACATCATGATGAAACCTGCACATATCGGCGAAGATATTCAAAGATATGTGTGAAGTCAACCAACCCGCACCTGGCCAGCGTGGTTGACTATGGCATAGTCACCCCTTAGGGTAGGCTCCGAGCCCCTCAGTGGGGACATATAGTTAGCTGGTGATGATGATGTGATGATGTTTAGAAAAGCAGTTAGATAATGAACATTTTGTTTACACAGGCCGTCGGTAACATTCATAACTCCGGCGATGGTGATAGAGAGGCACACTGCGAGCGGGCGCACGCGGGAGAGGCCGCACGCAGCCGCCACATCCTGCCACTACACGGGGGCTATACACGGACAGCCCACGTCGAGCGTCGCGCTTTCAGCGTGCGATGGCCTGGTCAGTACACTTAAATACACAAATAAAAAACATAACTACAAAAACAATTGGTACAATGCAAAACATACTGGAAAGTTCACACTCACAACACAATTTTAAGTATCGACTGGATGTGGGCGCAGGTGTACCATACCGTACTTTCCACCCGCAGTGTACCCACCTGCTTAGAAACTCTGTTACAGTTAACCAACCCATCATGAAATATGAATCTTCTATTGTAGTCACAAGTCATATAAAGCTTTCATCTATACATATAATAAAATTGGAGTGTCTGTATGTAATATAAAAAGAAAAATCCCAGATTTTGGGAAGATGATGTATGTATGTATGATGATGTTCCTAATAATGAAAATCGTATTTAATTATTTTTTGTCTATCTGCTTGTACGTAAACCGCATTTGTTCCGGGTAAACTCCGAAACGGCTGGACCGATTTCGACCGGACTTTTACTGAAGGGTAGCTGACATAGACGGGCATATTATAGGCTAGTTTTTTATCTTAATATTGCGTGGACGAAGTCGCGGGCAACAGCTAGTTAATATTAAACTAACAGAATAAGTGCACACTAACTGGCAGCTAAATCAAACCAGCTACTAGATAAAAAGACGAATAAAAAAGTGTATAATATTTTCAAGTGTTAACACACAATGGCATTCTATGGGTGGGAGTGTTGTGAGGAGAGTGCTGATTTAATTAACACATTTATAAAACTTACGCGTAGACGGATGCCATCTCCCACGTCGCACTTGAATCATAATATTTTATACTAGCTGTTGCTCGCGACTTCGCCCGCGTGGTATTAAAAAATATAACCTATGTTACTTACAGATAAATTACCTTTCTAACGGTGAAAGAATTTTCAAAATCGGTCCGGGGTTTCTGATGTACTATAGTAGGTATTCTATAACATCTGTCTCAATATCTACAAAAAGCAACGGTTATATTTTAGTG